>CM056169.1:24349810-24643745 GCA_029691765.1 Entomobrya proxima
TTAGTATTAGAAAGACATATGCTGCAGTATTAAATAACCGCTTGATTAACAAATTAGCTAAGATATTCTAATTGGTGAGGAGACTAAATTCACGCAAAGACGAATAGTTTTGACGCAAAAACAACGCAAGCGTGCTTTTCATTTGGTTAATTATATAATAATTATAGACGGACGTAGATGTTAGGAACTCTGAATGTATGGGGTAGGCGTAAGCTTTTTTGTCGAATTAGAAAAATACTCTCAAATAGCTACTGTAGCATATTTTGTTTAACCGTTTTAAATCTGTGGTTCATTTTTCAAAGAAAGCGTGCTTCACAAAGAATACATTAGAAATATCGAACTAAGCAAGTCTGTTTTACAAAATTCTAAAAGTTTGTGAAATAGGTATAGATTTTCAATGATTTTCTAAAGTCACATTGTTTAGTTTAGTGAATGAAAGTATGGGTGGTCTGTTTTCCAAACCTGCAATTATTCAGTTAAAATTCAGTTTGAAACTCAAAAACCATACTGACTGTGTGATACTTGGCAATTTTCGTGCCAAAACTCCACGTGCTGAAGTATTGAAGTGTGATGGCTGACGTACGCATTTTATAAATTATTTTCCAACTATACATAGAATCCTTGTCATTCTAATACCTACACGAATATTTACACGCGTGCTGGATATGAAAAAGGATAAAAGCCAACTACGCATTACTACCCGAGTACATTAACATTTCATATAACATCTATGAGAATAGTAGTTTTATTTATTTACATTTCAAAATACGGTTCATGTTTCATATAAAAATGTTGCATTACATTTTATATGGTCATGTATTTGAAATTTGAAAATAAAAATAATAGATAAAAATATGCATGGGAAAAATAATCGAATTAAGTTTTTGTTGTGCAATTAGAATTATTGTAACTTAAGCGTTTAACAAGATTAAGTCAATAGCCATTCCAAGAGAAAAGTCTAGCAAAACAAGTGACGTCTTTCTGTCAAAAAAGTTTCTCCCTAGGAAATTTACCTTTAATAGTGGTATAGTTTTCCAGTATCTTAAATATAACTTACGTTTGACAGAACCGTATAAAACATGAATCATATTTCCATCACAATACGACTTTTTAATCGTCAAGCTCGTTGTATAAACTTTTGTGGCATAACGGAAGATTAGCAAAATTATGTTAATCATTGTGATCAGAAAATTAAGAAAAATTATTAATGCTGGTGCATCCAAAGATTCCCAATGAGATATAATCAGGAATAGGGATACTGATAATGTTAAAGGACCCATCAGAACAAAGCCAAGAAAAATGCTTTGTGTGTGCAATTCATTAAATACTACGCAGAGTATTTGAATTTCTCGATATATTACGTGTACACTTTCATAGCTTCGTGATGAAAGGCTAGCAACTCCCCTATTTATAAAAAAACATGTCAAAACTTAATTACGCTTCAAGTTTAAACTTAAAAGTTGTAAAAAAGTACCTTTTAAATATTTCGGTTGTTGCGTGCTGACAGTACGTACAAATTAGCATGTTTACTACCACTGAAAGAATCCCGTAATTGCATATCGTACGCCAAAATACATAGGTAGCCAGAAAGCTAAAGACGCGTTCCAATCCGTTAATGACAATTGCGAGAAACAAATCGTCCATTTTCTTGTGAAGTTTCCCAAATAGTTCAGACGGTAGCATACTCCATGTTGTAGCTGGAAATATTGCAGCACCGAAAGCAAATAAGAGCCCATTACCGCTTATACAATTCAGAACAGTTTTTGTCAGGTTCAGCATAAAGGTGGACTTCAGAGCATTGCATGACATGACCAAGCCCTGATGGCGTTTTTCAAACGATAAAAGGTTATTTAAGTATTCAGAAACTGCGACCGCATTCTTTCCATAATGATATGCCAGCACGATGTGAATTACTAAAAAGCCAATTTTCCAACTATTTAGCAGCTTTTGTTCAACCTTTGGACTTTCTGCAATGTACTTGTATGCACTCAAGCCTATGAGTAACAGAAAAATTGCTACGTGTCGCTTCCATTGCTGCTTGCAATACGCATAAAAATATATTTGATTGGTTTTTCCGTCATGCAATTTTGGAGTCTGGATCTGAATAGGTGATCTAAAGGAAAATAAATTTAGTCTTTCAACTAAATAAAACGACTTTTGCACCAAAGGCATTAACCCTGAGCTTATCAACATGCTGAAATAAAAAGTTAATATTGTAATGAGAAACAATAACTGCGACCGCACTGTCCCACTAACGTTTTCGATTAACAGCTCAAAAAAATACTAGCAATTTTTGACAAATAATAAAATTTTAGTTTTGAGCCATGTAAATTTCATGGAGGAATTAAAACTTAATGCATGCGTTGGCGTTTATTGCGATTTATATGGGACACAGAAATTACAGTGTGCAAGTGAGCAACACGTATAAAATTGTGTATATATAAGCTGGGACAATTAAATCATGTTTTCTTTACACGAGTAAACCATTTTAGAATGAACAAACACTACATATCAACAAAGAAAAAGTTGTTTTATTTAGACACCCAAACAATATTTGTGAATTTTGCTTTTCCGTCATGTAAACTTTCTACCATAACATTTTTATGAAAGCATTTCTCGCTTTACGCTGACATTCTCAATTGTACATTTTTAATAATAGCGACACAAAAAGCTACATGTTACAGAATTTCCAAAAGCTGTATCAAAATGATTAATTTTACTAGCTTGGTTAGACGCGTCTGCAATGCTGGCCAAAATTATTTATTTGAATTTATGTATGTTTTATGTTTATCATACGTCTCTTAAATAAATACCAATACCAAGCTTGCTTTATTTTACTTTACTGCTAAAAAAGTTTAAAATAATTGTAGCAACAAGACAAGACAAGGTTACGCGTAGCTAAGGTTAATGGTTGAAGGTTGTTTGACATTTTTTTCTGCACCATACACTTGTGTTTGCCTAAACCTTATTATTTTACAGCTCAGCACTTTAGTATGTTTTAACAGCCTACAAAAATCTATCATTATGTGTAAGAAAGAGAACTTGTAATGGTTTTAAAAAACATTTTGTGTTTAAGTTTGTGCGTCAGAACGTTAATCAATGTCCTTGGCACTTGGTAGTTTTCTGTATGTCTTAATTTCACCTTAAAATATCTAAAGAAAATCTGTGTTTCAAATCAGACTTAAAATGGGTTATTATGAGAGCGATGACCATGAAACATAACGTACTTTAAGCGCAACCATTTGTTTTAGAAATACAACGATACTTTTTTTAAAACTACAAATAAGTACATTTATTTGCGATAGACCATAACTCTTAATAACGACATTTAATATATATCGATACTATTTACTGAATGCGTTACTTCCTTCTCATTCACCCCGTTGCCGTAAATTTAGAAAGAGTTATGTTGCCAGACTTGTGAAATCGTGGCTTTGCTGTCCAACTAAAGAGAGAAGTCAGGTTGCCAGGAAGTAATCGTCAGCACAAACCATCTGAAACAATACGATGTTGAAACATTTAATTTTGCTATTTATTTTTTCTATCACATTTAAGCTAAGATCAGCCACATTATGTCTACATAGCGTAATTCAAAATATCGTTGGAGAGTTTCCTGATAACTACGTTTTGTATTTTTATCTTTTGGATTCTCAACTTGACAATAATTACATTAGCTGCCATACATTACAACGTTCAGGATTCCACTTTCTAAGAACTGTTATTATCTCAACGCCCTTAGCCACAAGCAACAAGCCCAATGAAGTTGCCTTAAAAGTTTTGATTTCTCTTCCTGTTTCTCGATTGCCCAAGCAATCATTTGCAGTCATTGACACCATCTTGTACCCATTATTATCCAAATAAAAGAAAAACTCTGGAAATATACGAAAGTCTGTATTTAAAAGATAGACAACCGCTAGACAGTTTTTGTAAACTGTGGAATGTTTAATTGCTGGCATTACGAAACACAGTTGACCAGTTTAGTTATTAGTCCAAAGGCTACAAAGGTATATGAAACACTAAAACAAATTTGATCGGATTCATACAAAATACTATGGCTTTCTGATGGTCCATTGCTTTCTTTAAAAACACATATCCCCGCAAAAAATATGCTACTATCACCTACGGATGTATTTCATCAAGATTTTGTGCAAAGTGGCATTTTACTCCATAAATGTTAGTCCTTTTATGAAGACGTCTCCAAATATCTTACCAGTTTTTTTGTATATGCTACTTTAAATTGTTATCTGAAAGCTGACCTGGATATTATTAATAAAACGGTTCAAAAATCCAATGCATCACTTAATTGTTATGCAGTCAGAAAAGGTTTCGACGATACAGTTTTGTTGTATGAATTACATCTTGTCAATCAGTACTACTTGAAAATGTCAATTGAGCGATTAAGAAATAGTGGATTGCTAAACTTATGGTCGCGCTGGTCAGCATACGGAAAGCTGCTAAAAAGTAACATTTTTCATAAAAACGAAAAATCAAGGGGACCACCAGATGTAATTAATACGTCTAAAATACTGGGGCTACTGGCAATTGTTTCTGGAATTTATATCTATTGAATTTTGTAATATTTATACATACTAGAGATTATAAATAGAAACAAATTTTGAAAATTTTCTTTGTCGAAACGTGGCAACTCTAACGAAAAAACAAAAGTCGTACATCCAACTAGAGTTTTCTAGATTGAGTCAGTTCAAATCACATGAAAACGCATTTTTTGGCAATTGGACTGCAGTATTGACAAAATAATATTTTAAAAATCGATAAGCTTTTAACGAAGTATTTGTAAATACGTGATTGTGTATGGCTATAAAAACTCGATAACTTATTGTTAAAGAACAGTTTTTTGATATTGCGTTTCTCTTTTTGTATATAAATTTGAAGATGTTCTTAGGGTATGGTGTACTGCTTATGTTTTGTGAATTTTCTAAATATGAATAGGGCAAAGGGTTTATTTATTCCCAATTTAAATAAAGTAAACAGTGTACTCAATAACAGTTGCAACATATTTATTGTTATGCTTATGTACATATCAATTAAAGTTATAATTCCCAGTAACACACATTTTATTCCAGTTTGCTAAGAAACAAGCTTGGTCAAACGTATATTATAAGCTACGTAATTTTCTGTACAAAATACATTACCATTTTGAAACTGAAACTGAATCCGAATTTACATCTTGTTTCTTTTACATTTTGCATTGCTAATAAACTTTGTTCACAATGCCAAGACTTTTATACATGTTCACGAAACTTAACGGATTTGCAGAGCTAGATAAAAATAACTTGAGTGTTTCTTTACACCGATTTTCCCAACTAAGAGATTTTTATAACAAACCTAGCGCATTATCTACCATAGTAACATTTTGTAACGAAATTGCTACATCAGTCAACTTGTCATTAGCAATTCCGTCAGACACAGATGGGGAAGAATTCTATCTTGTATCGCCATACCCCACCATTTTACCTTATGTAGGCATTTGGATGAAGGGAAAATCAGTGTTTGATTACTGGAGAAAGTTCACACGTAATCAAAGCTTAAAACACCTTACGTTGCCAATGTTTCATCAAGTAGACTCATTTCCACAAAATTTCGTGTACTGCCAAGTACCAAGCCGAATTAAGGGATCACTATCGATGGTTGTTGCAAATTTATTAAGCCCACTTGATAAATGGAGTTGGTTTGTTCTTGGATTTACGTTTGCTACTGTAAGTTTGTACTTAACAATCAGAGAAAAATGTTCATCTACGTTTTCAAATATCCCTTCAGCACTACAAATTACTAAGTTACTTCCATCAAGTTGCCTTTCCGTTTTCTCCGTACTCACTGCACCAATTAATGGTGGTCTATCTAACGAAGTATATTTTTCCCGATCAACAGTATTTGTTCTATGGATATTTTTATCCATGGTAGTTTCTACTTGTTATTGTGGATTTATGTCAACTAATTTAATAAGCCCACTTCCTGATAACACATTAAGTACCATGGATGATTTGGTAAAGGAAAAGTTTTCGGTTATATACACTAACCAAACCTGGCTAGATTACGATATAAAAACTTCAAAAGTACGTAACAACACCAGACTGCAAGCATTATTGAAACGCGCTGTGATAAGTAGTGATTTCTTAAATGAATTGTGTTTTGGGGAGAAACGAACATTTTTACACAACTGGCATGCTGCTCTGCGCATAGCTATAATGGCCATGGAAACAATTAAGCTCTACAATCAAGACAACGATGAAAACATTGCAGGAAAAGAATGCAATGTTGGCAAAGAGTTAATTCAAGCCGGAGGTTATTTCTATGGATTTCTTCCCCCAGGCAATACAATAATTTTCAAGACGTTTCAAAACTTTTTTGAAAACGGAATTTATACTTTATGGGTGAATGAATACTATGGTTGGATGCACTCTGAAAGGGTACAAGATCGCTGGAGAATTGCTGGACGAACTAAAATAATAGGTGCAAATACTAGCAGCTATAGTTACTCATCCGTGACATTAAATTACAAGATTGTGATGGTGTTTTGTATATGGGGAATATGTATCGTAGTTTCAGCATTTGTCTTGGCGATTGAGATTTTGAGAAATCGTCAAGAAATATATTACAACAAAGTACACAGGTTTATTTTGTAAAAGCTTATAAAAAACAAAGTTAATTTATACATAGAAAAGAAATAAACACACATGTAATCTGTTGCAAGAAAAACTTCAAATTATTTTATGTTCATTTAGAAAATAACCCTTTTACATTGTCCCACGTTCCATTATGATTGCGAGCATCCACTCCCAAAACATGCGTAAAGACTTGATACTGATCAACAAGCCGTATTGGAGGATGAATGGCTCCTTTTATAAATGCTGTAGATTCAATAGACATAACACAGTATAATACTTAAATCGTTTTAAATCATAACTGCTTTAAATGGCGTACCTGGTCCTGACGCAAAAAATATGGCCCTCATATCCGACATGTTATAATAGCCATGCCAAGCCATACACGGTTCCACTTTATAAACCCAGTCATGATTCGGTACTTGTTTTTCGCTATGTAGCCCAACAATAAAATTACCGGGTTGGGCTACAACCAAAATGTCATGCACAAGATGACTTTCTCTCAAATGAAGTGCTTCCGGAATATCCTTCTTCTTGTACACATCCACTCCCGGCATTGATGTGAGATTATTATAGACCTAACAGCAAATACGAATTTTTGCGGGTTCTCGTAAAAATTATAGTAGTCATAATTATTTTAGGTTTTTGTTACCGATTCTGTTTGCCCATCCACTGTAGCAACCATTACAAAAGCGCCATATCCAATAACTTTGTAAATATTTTCAATGTTCCCTATATAGTTTTCCAACATAACATACTTTGTTCCATGGGACAGTCTAATGTCCGTAATTCCATGATCACTCGTTATTACCACATTCACCTTATCCAGTAAATTATGCAACTCTAACTCATTTATTAACTCTGACAAAGCTATATCTGCTTCTATGAGAGAGTTGAGCACTTGCTTGGAATCTATGCCATAGTCGTGCTGTGCATAGTCTACATCTGCGAAATAGATCATACCTAAGCTGTAACCCTCTTTAAAACGCTGAACCACCGTTTTTAAATGTTCCCTATAATGATAATTAACATCTTTGTCTTTAAATCCAGTACATTCTGTGGGTAAGATGCCTTGGTAGGGTACATCACATCGGGCAAAGTCAGCCATGTACACTTTATGTCCCAGTTTTGTTGCCGTGATCCATAAGGGCTCTCCGCTTTGCCACCAAAATGATTGCATGGAAGAGTTGGTCACAAAGTTGAATATTTTTTCGGGGCTTGCGTCTGTTGCTCGCTTAACCATGTGGTTATCAAGAATGTTATGATAACCTGGATATAATCCGGTGACTATGCTGGTCCATGAAGGAAGGGATAAGCTGGGAAAAACGGGTTCTACGTATTCTACTTGCACTCCCTTTTCAAGGAATTTTGTAAAGCCAGGAAGATAGGATTTGTGAAGGTCATAGTAGTCCCACCGGAATCTGTGCTTTTAATAATATTAGTTTTAATGCATAATGTCATAGCAATAGCAAAAGTACAAATTGCTACTTACCCATCAATTAGTAAAATAAGCAATTTTTCTGATTCTGATTCCGTTGGCGTAGCAGCAGCGGAAGGAAATGCAATTGCTAGTGAAAAAATAATTATAGCAATGAATTTCTCAGCCAATGAATTGGTCTGACATTTCAAGTAATTTCTTATGGTGCACATGATGAAACGAAAAGATTCACCTTACTAACTAATAGCTATACAAATGTCACCTTGTCACCAATGCAATCCTATTGTTTTACTATGCATGCATTATGGAATGCATTTTACTCATTAATATGTTCAAGCACAATAGCAGTTTGCCGTTAGATAGTTTAATGGGTACGCAATTCTAGGAATAGATTTTAGAGCTTAGATTTTATTAGCAATTAAAATAATAATATTTATAGCATTGAATTATATTCACAAAATAAATAGTTTCTTTAATAGCTAAGCTATTAACACAAGCATTTATACAATCTTCAGTTTATAAACAAGTACAATTTTTACTTTTATCAACTTTGACAAAAATTGGAATTGAGTTTTTTATGCAACGTGACATGTTTGAAACGTACAGACTTTTTACATCAGACTTCAATCCCTGATATCCACTATCCACCCGGCAATTAAAATTTCTTCATTGGTTTTGGTTTGTTTGGGTCTCTGTATTCTAACACACTAGTGCTTAAAATAGGGTCCAAAGCTTGAGTAAAATGTTTTGAAAATTCGTCATCCGAGAATCGGTTCACTGATGCTCTTGCCCTTTCCCGAATTTCCTGCTGCTTTTCCCTACTCAACTCCAAAATGTGTTTTATCTGCTGTGCATATTCTTCTGGTGTCTGAGCCAAAAAGCCAGTACGTTCATTTTCCGGTGATTCTTTCACAATATCCATTAGTGGTCCTCCGGATCGGTGGGCAAGCATTAAAAGTCCTGCAGCCATGCACTCCACAACACCTACAGGAATAAAATACTTGATTAACAACTTGATTCCCCAAAAAGCTAGCTTGCAAATCTTTAATTTTTCTCCTTACTTATTCCAAAATGTTCATCCAACATAGAATGCATCCCAATCAGCCCATTAGTCAACTCCACCTTCAGCGTTGTAAAGGAAAAGTTCACCTTAAACACCACATTATCCTCCACTCCCAACTCCTCCGCCAGCTTCTTGAGTCCATCCACCCTCTCCTGATCCCCTTCATTCCTCACACTTCCCAGCAGTACCAACTTGACCCTTTTCCACACGTCCTCCTTCAGCAGTCCCTTCAACTCCTTCATCGCCCTCACCTGCACCGCATGATCCTTTTCCGGTCTAAACTGCGCCACACTCACCAAATTGATCAACCTTTTATTATCCTCCTCCTCCCCATCCCTTCTCTGCAATCTAGTAAACTCCCTCACATCACAAGGTGGATAAACCTTGTAGGTGGAACCTGGCATTTGCCACAGCTTCAAAATATGTCCCTCCGTCCACGAGCTATTCACCATGGTCACCTCACTACACCTCCCCGCTACGCAGTACATCGCCGCAAAATTTCTGTAGTAAGTTAACTTGGCCCAAGACAAGGTCGCACTGTTTGCCACATGTCCCGCATTATTATAAGTTGCCGATCTATCCGCCACCCTTTGCAACATGTCAGTGCTTATCGTAGGATAATGTACGTAAGCCCCCACTCGAGCTCCTCCAAGATTCTTGAACAACGGCAAAGTAAATGCGTAGCCCATGGTGTCCAGAAAAACATCCGGTTTAAATTTGGACAAGGCTTCCAAGCCAAGATACACAGATCCTATGGATTGTCCCAAGAGAGTGAAAACCGGGTAGGGATCCGCCTCCACCCACTTACGTCTCTGGAGAAAGACAAATTCCACGTTGGCACTGTCCACAAAAATGTTAAAGTTGTTTCTGGCCTTGGCAAGAATCTCCTCGGAGGTGGCACCCACATCCCCCGTGAACACTACAAAGTGATACGCATTCTCCGAGTATTTTTGCTGGAGTGCACGTAACGCTGCCCATAAAACCCGTTCCCCTCCCCCGCCTGCGTTACAGTAGGGATGGAAAAATGCCACGGTTTTCTTTCGCTGTCCATTCCTTCCTTCTCGTAGGGTTTTGGCCTTAAGAGCACAACAAATCTGGTTAGAAAATTTGAAGGAACAACTTGAATTGTGATTTTAATTAAAAGGAAAACTTGTGGAAATGTTACCTGTCCAAAAAGGGAGAGAAATTTGGTCCAAAAATACTGGTTGCTGGTGACTATGAAGATGTACATTAATGTGAAGAAACCTTGAAGTCTTCCCATGGTTGCTTCAATTATAAAATTGGTTTAAAACTGAAAATTAAACTTGAAACTTGACTAGTTTGCTAGACTCCAGCTGTTGTATCTGTGGTATTTGTTGGTTTTGCTGGAGAGTTGACAAGATGCAATGATGCAAAGCTACGTCTCATAGTCAATGGAAATTTGCTCAGCGCTAATAAATTGGGGCATTGCGACTTTAGTCGCTTTTCGGCTGTGGCAACAAAGACAAGCTTTTATAATGTACTATACTATATGGTTAAAAAGCAATGCCTGAGTGATGTATTTCTACTTAAAATATTAAAATATTATGTTGGTAATTAATTATTGCTTCTTGTTAAGCGCGTTTGTTACCATGTCAGAGGCTTTGCAAAGGCATATTATATATCATAATTTGTGATGAATGACTTATTTTACCGGAACCAAATGTCAAGATAACACTCGTTGCATTAAAGTATTATTTGGTCCTTCATAATCGTTAAAGCATGGGTTTTTTTAAGTGAAAAAGTCAAGGTTTGTAGTTTGTGAATGACGATAAAACTTGTAGTAATGCGCTTTAAGGGTTTGTTTTTAAAATGTGTGATATTAATTACATGGATTTTGATATCAATGCATGACCATTAAAAAAATACTACATGCAAATGAAATGAAATATTTGATTGTGTATTAAATTACCACCATCAGCATATTAACATGGATTGTGTTTTTCTAAAGCACAAACAACTTTGGTTAATTAACATAATATGTATATGTAGTTCAGTGCAGTTTAATTTTTAAAATGATGAATTATAATAGAATTTTGTAAACATGATTTTGCAAATATTAGTTTCGGATTTTTGTTCCCAGCTCTACACACCAAGTTTTACACCATATTCGTTCCGAACAAGCACTTCATAGTTGGAGAATTCATGTTCCTTTCCGTCTACAAGCACATCATAAAATGGATAGAATATTTTAAATTTTTATTGAAATTAGCAGTTTGGGCATAGTTATTTTTACCGTATGGTATATAGCATGTTCTGTAGCGAGGATGAATTTTTCCGACTGTAACCGTGCTACCCATGGGCACTCTTCCAATATAATAGGCATCACCGTTTGGATCACGACCGCCGATAACTGCATGCTTTGGAACGTCTCCGTCCGATGCCCTTACCCAACTTAAAGTCCCTTTAGGACATGTCATAACCTATTGCATAACATTATGACACGTTTTAATACTAATATTTTAAATTTCAAAATAATGTAAAGTACCTCATAAGACGATTTACTAAGCTCGTATCCGTCGTATGAAATATAAGCGCAAGAATGTCCTGTGTGCAGTTTGCCAGGGATAACACCTCCCCCGTGAGATGCTCTAATTATATATAATGGTTTCCCCGAATCATTTCCAGCTTGAACAGCAAAAGCTGCGCCATTACCACCGCTCTTTGAAACCCAGGTTATTTTTCTTGGTTCCATGAGAATTTTTAAATTCTAGATTATACTAAACTAGAAGAAGTCTGGTGTCCCGATGAGAAGCTAAACTAACATGCCATACGCCATTGCATTATTAAGTTTTGTAAATGCGTTTTAACTCAACAACCATATCCACAATTCTTGATTTATTTTATCATGAAACATAAATCCATTCATTATCTATTTGACAGTATCAGTCAAGCATTGTGCATTCAAGCACTTTATTCAATAATCATATGTAATTAGCTATAACATTACTTATAATTAACTTAAACAATTTAAATAACATACCAGTAATATTGCATTAATCTAAATTTCAATAGAAAGCAGTGCGTTCGTGGTCATCCCAGCTAGCCCTTCTATAGCATCCAAAGAAGTTTGCCTTTCAATATTGTAAAATATTCCATACCTTACCGCATCTGCTTTAAAACTTTTTAGCAGTCGTTTACCATAAATTCTGTAGTACACAACCTTCCAACGCAATTTCAAGAAGCTCTGCTTTAATTCCCAGTAAAAATTGTTGCTGTCTTCATTGACATTTCCAGTAAAGCGTATAATTGAAAACATGGCTGATGAGGTGGAAATTATTGTAGCAAACCCAAGCATGACAAATAATTGACTATTCAAGTTTGTCAAAAATTTCATCAGTATAAAGATTCCAAAAGTTGTTAACAACTCTTCTAATGTAATCACAGGCACCAAGTAGTATTTTCCATACGACGCGTTGTACACTTCATTTATAATACGGAGTTCGGAATACGTTTTCAGTTTAAGGAGAATAGATGATCTATTTACTGTTCCACTTGAACCAAGAAATGAAAGTGTGTGGGAATAGATTTGGAAGTACATTAAATTTAAGTTCATGTGTAAAATGAAAGATCCCCATGCCCAAAGCAGATAAATTGTTTCGGGAATAATGGAAATAAGGTATGCATAAAAGTCTGGAATAAATGGAGAAAGAATACGGTAAAGATCTGAACCGAATGGACCAGGTTCTTTGCGAAGAAGGTAGAGTAATGGACCACACACTAAAACTATTGTTGATGCCATGCAAACCATTTGAAATCGAGAAAATTGACGGCGAATAAATCGGATTCGTTTAAATAAATTTGGTTGATGGTATCCTGTAATAAATTTACAAAGAAACAAAAATGTAGTAACGAAATGTTTTCTAAATTTTTAAATGAAACTTACTCTTTTCCAAGTTGCACGAAAACTGTGCTAGTCCTTGAGATAACTGAATCATTTCATGGTTTATTAAGGGAAGAGTTCCAATTCCAGAAAATATGAGAATCCAACAGATTATGTATCCCACGTTGAATGTAAGCTGTACGTAATACTTCTTTTCAAGATACTCTGGTAAAGTTATGTATACAACGTAAGATAATCGCAGGGCATGTGCAAAAGTTAACATTGAAAATACTATAAAACCTTTGCAGGAACTAAAAGATGGTGGTGCTTGGAGTATCAAGTCCTTCAAATTTGGTTTTGATACAAATTTGTATGGGGAAGTGAAGGTGAGGTAAAAGACATTTAAAAGAGTTACGCTACGAATTGCCATTTTATGACAGTGTGCGCCAACGGAATGAACAGTAATAACAGTATAGATATTTAAAATGGGTCACAAAAGCTAAAATGTCAATCAAGAAATTTCAAGTATAATATTTTGGACTGGATTACAATTGGTGTGGGCTGGAAGCTTTGATCCGTATCAATAAAAGATCAGACAAGCCAAAATAGATAGTTCATAATTTCAAAGTTGCCATTGCCACATATGTACGAATAATTAAAACTTACAGCTTTTGATTTCTTCATTCTTTACAATGTTATGTTTATTTATCAAAATTGTAATACATCAAACAAGTGTATATGATCGTACAAATTCCTCGCTGCAAGCGATCGGGGCGATTAATTTAGAAGTGATGAAATGAAACTGTTAATAATAGAATAGACATATGAACTGAAGATGTAAGAAAACAGTGTCAATACAACTCCACCTTATGACAATATTTAGTATATATAATGCATGCACGTGCGAGAAATTTAATCACAAACCGTAAAAAGCTGCTGTTAGGTTTTACCTGGCCTTGTTTGAGTTGTAAGATTAGAAAATTTTAAATATTTATTTAGAAAACATAATCAAGTTGAACTGCGTCAACACTGCGGAGTCCGCAGGTCGGACTCATAATACCTATCGCCACCCATTTATTTTTATACTAATCAAATTTTGTATAAATAAAGGGTGTGTACTTGTTATGGAGACATTCTTACAAACAGAGATAATATGCAAATGAAGGCAACATATAAAAAATCAAATGTACCATGCGATAGCTCATCTTTAGGGGGTTACATGATGTACTTTTTGGTTTTCCAAAAATAACGCATCATCATGAAATCCTGGGAGAATGAAGCGTTTGCAAAACGGGTTATATCCTACTTCGAAAATGTCCCTAATAGGTCAAAGGCTAAAACCGTGAAACATTTTGTAGAAAATGATTAGCGCCAGACTGTTATATACAAAATAATTCTAGAATATTAGTCTACAAAAATCCAGACTGTGGATTCTCTGAAGGACGTTTTGCAATGTTGGCTCCCTAAAGAAATTTGAAGATGGCTTTAAAGATTTTCAAGTAGGAGTCCTAAACTCAATTAGCGCTGCATCCAACAAACTTCACATTCGTCCACAAACGCTAGAACAAAATTAAACTTCAGAGGTTGGGCTTCAAAACGTACACCATGCAGCCGGCACCCAAGTGTGTCAAGCATCAGGATCATGGTCAAAAATCTGGAGCACGATTTGTTTACAAAAAAAAAAAAACTTTCTAAAACCCTAGTTAATTATGACGGTGCCTACTTCCATTCAGATGGGCAAGGTGTTCCTAAAAACAAATATTTCCATGCTTTCAACCCTAAGCAAGATCCATAAAGCAAGAAAGTGCAGCAAACTGCCAACGACTCCAAAAAATTGACGGTATGGCAGGCTATGAACAAAAATGGGAGCGTTTCCGAACCTTATATTAAAAAGGGGACTATGTCTACCAAAGAAAACCTAGAGGAATGTTTGATGGCACGTTTAATTCCGGTTATTGTTGAGCACAATCACCGCGAAAAAGTTATCTTCTGCGCGGACCTGGCCACTTCACACTAGGTCAAGAACCTAACTCCTACCTGGAAGCTCAAAACACCGATTTTGCCCAAAATCCAAAAATGCCCCAAATATTCCACTGGCTAGAGGAATCGAAACATGTTGGAGTTTATACAGAGTGGAGTACTCCAATCTACAAAAGGCACCCAACTTACCCCGAGATTTATCTACCATTTAGAAAAAATGACCACCAAAGTGGCAGAATCATCGGGATATTGGGTTATATGATAAGCCAAATGATAACTCTACAGTACTGAATACAAAGGCATCAATGAATCCTAATTTATGCGAATATTGTTAACTATTAGTAGTACTAAATATTAAAAAATATTGTAGTTCAATAAAGCTGAAATATTAGGAAATATCACAATTTCAAAAATGTCTCCATAACAAGTACACACCCTTTAATATCTCATACTAAATTTGCAACTGATTACTAAAAATTTCATATTGACGAGCTTATTTCCTCTGAAATACAATTTATTTCACAAAAGTTATTATACTATTCTAAAAATATCTTCATTGAGTAATTGTTCTCTCCACCACTGAAACCTATTGTTTTCTATGATAACACACTAAAAATTAATATATGGCTTTTCCTTGGCACAAATTCTATAAAATAAGTCACAACACTTATAAAGTTACAAGTAACGGTAGTGTTTGCTTTTATAAAAATTTCGTAAGTGGCCCGTTGAAGAATTAATTAAAATAGTTGTGACGGCTAATTAAACAAGCAAATATATCGAGCAATAAAGCTTGTTAAACGAACTGCCAAGCAAATGTTAGAAATGGCAAATGGGAATTTTCTGGAAATATTACGTCTATCATAATTTTGGCAGATAGAATAGAAAGTCGTGTTGCTTATGTTTTGTATTTGTACTAGGACATAGTGCTGACATGACAAGATTAGACAATAAAAATCAAATTCGAAATAAAAAATATATAATGCATGAAAATTTAGATATATTAAACAGTCGTCTACTCCTGCCAGCGGAACAATTAATTCTGTTTTGATACCAGATCCTATTCATCATTTTATCATATTCATTATACGTTTCTTGGTAATACCTGATAGTTTCTGAGAAACATCTCATACATAACATTCGGTGGAGTAAATTATCAATTTTAATGAATTTGCAATTTGCAAATGTAATGAATTTAATCCATCATCTTTTTACGCCTTATCTGTTCATGGTAGTAATTTACACACTTTTCTTGCAGATTGCAGATTTGCTTCTGCTGTGCAATTTATTTCCCCATCAACGACTTTTTTCGTCATTGTCATTTTTATTGCACCAAATTGCTGCCAGCAAATCCAAAACAATCAAACTGCGTTTATGAATTGATATCACACTTGTATCGTTCAAGTTCATGCTATATAGGTATCTAAAACTCGTGTATTTAATGGCAGGAAATAACTTTTATCAAAAATAGGCACTACAAATATTAATGTTCCACTGTTATATGTACTGGTAGTTATATGAATACTATAGTATAAAAGCAATCCGACAAAGGAATCATAATAATCGGCATAAGAAAATCCCATTTAAAAACTTGAACCGATTTACTAACTATTAGTATTCAGTTAACTTGTTTACAAAGTTTATGCTGCCTTTTTTTAAATTGTCCTAAAATTGTACACTATGGTATTTTCATCAAATCTTTATAATAATTTGTTACTGATTTGTGTTGTTTTAGCATGCTACACAGAAAAGGCACAATCAGAAGAAAATCCCTCAAACAAACTTCTTATACTTGGACTCGATGGGTATTGAGCAAAATTTATTATATTTGAAATTCAATTTTTTAAGTGTCGTAAAATTATTATTTAACCAAGACTACGCTGGGACATAATAGACAGCAAACTGGATTCTTTGCAAGGAATTGGTCACCTTATTCAAAATGGAGTCAAGGCAGAGTACGTTGAACCAATCTTTCCCAGTCTGACATATCCAAGTTGGACAACCATATTCACGGGCTTGCATCCCGAGAATCATCAGATTATTGGAAACTACATGCTACATCTACCAACAGAAAAATATCCGGAAGAACTTTTATTTGATTTTCAAGACCCATCAACTCAGAGCAGTCTACTTTGGTGGGAATCGGTAGACCCTTTGTGGGCAAATGTAGCCAGCGCTGGGAAGAAATTATACAGTGCAAATTTTGGGTATTGTCAAACGGAATATCACGCCAGTCCATACAGGGACGCAGGTGATTGCATAGGTTTTTCCACGTATAATGCAACTGAAAATCCTGCAAGATTACGGAGTTTTTTGGATACAGCATTGCAAAAATTGCAGGCTGGCTATTCATTTGCGTCGGTACTAGCTTATACATATTTTGCTGATTGATGTGATTAAAACGTTACAAATAACAACAAAATAACTTAAACAAAATTTACTACTCTACCTACAGATTTACGATGTAACTTTAGATTACGCTGGACACTTATATGGTGGAAACTCTGCGGAATATATTGGCTCTATTCAGCTAATTGATGGACTAATTAATGAGTTTTTGCAGAATATGACAGCTCAAAACATGACTAATGATGTAAACGCCATTACTACTACATTATCAAATATATTAAATTTATTACAAATGTATTCAATCTGAAACTAGGTAAACATAATTATAATTGGTGATCATGGACAAACGCCAGTAAAAGTTGATGATGGCATTGTGCGTATCAACTTGACAGAATACATTTCTGGCATTGCGGATGATGTTTACAAAGTGGTCGATTTTGGAGCAATTGCGACTATACAAGCCGTTGAGGGAAAAGCAGACATGGTAAATGTATTTAATTTACACGATTTTGATGCATACGTTTCTATTGTTCTATCGCCGAGAATAAATCTGGTGTAAGCCAGATATATTTACTAAAGATATTAATACTTTGGTTCGGAGACATTGTATATTACATAAACATTATCTTGCTCTGTAGGTTTATGATGCAGTATCAAAAATGCCAGGGGTAGATGTCTATAAGAAAGCAGATATACCTGAAGAATTCTATTACAAGAAAGGTCATGCAGTACTTGATATTCTGATAGTGGCTAAACCTGGAAATTTCATGCTTGAGACGAGTGCCGATAAACAGCATCCAAACCATGCGGGTGCCAGTTATGTGAAATTATTTTCAGCTTCTCATGGATACTACAACATGTCGGATATGAGACCCCCATTTATTGCTTATGGACCTTGTAAGCAATTCATAATATTAAAAAAATATATATTGCAAAATATGAATTACAAAGTTGCTTTTGTTTTTCTTAGACTTCAAAAAGGGTTATGTGCATCCTTGGATCCGACTGGTTGACGAATACCAAATATTTACGCATGTGTTAAAAATTGAACCTAAGCCTCATAATGGGTCGTGGGACAGAGTTAAAGATATGTTTGTGTAATTATAGTATACCAAAGAAAATTATGATTTAAACTATTATAATATAAAACCAGTAGCATTTAAGCAAACTTCACAAATTGTATTATGCAAAACCTTGATTTCTTGTACTTGCCGATTGCTATATAGTATGGAAAATGTATTAAGAAATCTGTAACGATCTTTTAATTTAATAGATACTATGTGTGATTTATTTCAAGAACTTTTAAATGCTTTTTACAATCGATTAAAATAATTTCTAAAAAGTATTACTATCGCGTTTTCACAATTCCAAAATAATTTTTTTCGTATGTGTGTCGACAGTAATTAGAATTTTCTTTGGTTTTGATTGCTAGACGTATTTTTCTCAATGATGGTATTTCATCCCAAATGTTTGATGTTTCAAGACAATCATAATATCCGTGCAACTTGATTTCCTGCTTTTGCACATAATCTGTTTGTATATTTATAACAAAATACAAATCCTTCAGAGAAGTGAGATTTTGCAAAAAGTCCACTGCTGCTAGTCTTTGCATTGACACTTTGAGCTGTTTTAAGGAAGGCAAAGAAAATGCTTTCACTTTATCATTAGCTTGTTCCTTCTTTACGTTGGGTAATTTGAGGGTCAAATCATTCAAATTTTTAAACTTTTCCAATGCCCCAAACAATCGATTCCAGTCCAACGTTAAAAGTTCCAAATTTAGATAAAGCGTTTTCAGATTTGGCCAGGATATTTGTTCAAACAGTTGAAACTCAAGTTCTCTGAATAAACTCACCGAGAACTTGTGCAAATTTGCCAAGTTGTTTAGCAGCTCAATTCGTACATCAAAGGGAATTCGAGGATTTGATCGTAATATTTGAAGCATTTCGATGTGACTGTTGGCTGTTAACGCTGATTCAGTTACTGGCTTAGGTACATCATCCAAAGTTAACATGACAAGATTTGGCAAGTGTTCAAAAGGGTATGAAGCAACTTCTCTTTCCGTCTCTCTAATCTCTTCTGGTATTCCTTCGTACGGGTATTTGAATTGGAGCACCTTTAAATTTGGTGCATCTTGAACCCAGTTATTTACGAAGCTGTACCACAAACGGGGTCCGGTAGAATACCTAATCCAGATATCCATAAACCACACCACATCAATCACGCCTAATCTAACCAGCAGAGCAAATGTTGGGTGTCTGTAACCTCCCACTCCCATATTTTCAGGATTTTCTGGCTGGTTTGGAATGTGCTTATCACAGATAATTATATGACGACTAGGAACTGGACTCCAGGTAAACTTGCGTTGTACTCTTGGCTCAAGACTAGACCGTGGCCCATAAAATGGTCCTGCCAAACCTGTCCACAATTTGTCTAAATGACGATGACCTCCCTTGTGAATACTGAGTGCGGTTGAATCTTGGAATGTGTTCAAAAGTTCCTCGGGGGTATCCAGGAATTCATCTGTATCGTATAAGAAATTGTATCTAGATTTTCGACTTTGTATTGTTGACTCCACTATAAACTTCCAAAAGTGGGAAACAAGTCTTAGGTTTAGAATGTCATTGCAGGGTAGTGGATGTTTGGAATCGATGACTTTAAAAACCTGAATTTATTAATTTAACAGAAACTAATTTTAGTATATAGCGACTACTGTATTGTATTGTCTTTAAATATTGTTGTACAATCACCTTTGGAAATAGAAAGAAGCACCTCTGAGGGCCCAGGAAATTCTGAAACAATGGACTCGCATTACATAAATTCTGCAAGTCTTCCAGTTCAGTTAGCAAACTAAACACTTTTAACCAAATCTAAAATATACAAGAAAGCCAAAGCTTTGATAAAATCGATACCAGTTTTATATAATATATTTTGTTGGTTTACTTAATATAAAGGTTATTTTGCATTACCTCTTCAGGAAATATTTGCAAAAGTTTCACATTTTGATTTTGCAAATTGGTGACTTGGTTTATTGACACATCTTCTGCCATTGCTTCTGCCGGTTTGTCGGAAGACATTGTAAAGGACAAAAGGTAGTAAGAATTGACTACTGTCTTTTTTGTTTTAAATATAACGTACAGACGTAACGTTAGAAGCTGTTAAAAATTTTCACGCACTCAAAAATCCACATCAGCATCTGATCTCATGCAGAATAGCCACTATGTATTGGAAATGAAGAAGGCCTAGGTATCGTCATTGTGTATTGTGTAATATGAACCAATGCAATATACAACAGAATCTTGAAAAAAGAGCGTTGCTACTTGTGACTTGATACAATTTTACACTCGTGCCATGATGGCAATTATTGCCATCCACCCACCACCAAAGCCCGTTTGAGTGAACATAAAATTTGTGATGCCAAACAATGAAGGTGGAAAAGGACTAGAAAAGCTGATGGTTTTGTTAAGGAGCCTATGAAGCCTGTTATTGAACGGTTTGGTAGTCTGTATCAATAGATACACGCAAAGTAACAATAAAATTATTGCTGGCCTACTGTCAATCTAGAAAAAAATGTTGCTGCGTTTCAGTATAAATTGTCTAAACGCCAAGGAAATAGGCTGCGTATCATACACACATAACAAAAATTATCCTGCATCAGACACCCTCTTCTTTATCTTCTCAATCCCTGTGTCAGCTCTGTTCGCAAACCACAACATATTATGCAATATCAACATTGATGGATGTACTGATATTGATTGAGTGCTTAAAATATAGGTTGTGGAAGTTCAAGTTATGAACATAATTCTAAAATCATACGAATCGCACACATTGCATTAAATTCACTAACAAAATATTCAAGTGTTTTTGATTGTTTATTCGCTGAAAATTAACCACCAAGTAATTAGCAATCACAACAGTATAATTTCACTTCGATGTACAACAACTGTTATTCCCTTTTAGTAAATTGCAATTAATTTTCAAACATCTTTTATATATTAGTGCAATTTACACATTAAACATTGTACAACAAGAAGTCAGAATTCACATAGATCAAGTATATTTGATTTGAAACCTGCAAAACATATTTTTATGTAAACTTGACAAATCAAACATTAAACGTAGGTTCAATGACGTGCAATCTTGGTATCTTATCAGCTTGTCAATCGCAATTAATTTGGGATTTAATAATAAAAATGCTAAACATAGAAGTTTAATTCGCGCAAAAATAAGAATAATAAAACTAACTCAGCATACCATCCAGAAGAGTTTGGAACAGTGCCTGTATTTAAAACCGGATTAAATCTCACACCAGTAAGAGTAGACTCAGAACGTTGAGCAACACTTGCAAGCAATGATGGTTCTGTTGAAACTGTAGATGGTTCTGTAGTTGAAACTGTAGATGGTTCTGTAGTTGAAACTGTAGATGGTTCTGTAGTTGAAACTGTAGATGGTTCTGTAGTTGAAACTGTAGATGGTTCTGTAGTTGAAACTGTAGATGGTTCTGTAGTTGAAACTGTAGATGGTTCTGTAGTTGAAACTGTAGATGGTTCTGTAGTTGAAACTGTAGATGGTTCTGTAGTTGAAACTGTAGATGGTTCTGTAGTTGAAACTGTAGATGGTTCTGTAGTTGAAACTGTAGATGGTTCTGTAGTTGAAACTGTAGATGGTTCTGTAGTTGAAACTGTAGATGGTTCTGTAGTTGAAACTGTAGATGGTTCTGTAGTTGAAACTGTAGATGGTTCTGTAGTTGAAACTGTAGATGGTTCTGTAGTTGAAACTGTAGATGGTTCTGTAGTTGAAACTGTAGATGGTTCTGTAGTTGAAACTGTAGATGGTTCTGTAGTTGAAACTGTAGATGGTTCTGTAGTTGAAACTGTAGATGGTTCTGTAGTTGAAACTGTAGATGGTTCTGTAGTTGAAACTGTAGATGGTTCTGTAGTTGAAACTGTAGATGGTTCTGTAGTTGAAACTGTAGATGGTTCTGTAGTTGAAACTGTAGATGGTTCTGTAGTTGAAACTGTAGATGGTTCTGTAGTTGAAACTGTAGATGGTTCTGTAGTTGAAACTGTAGATGGTTCTGTAGTTGAAACTGTAGATGGTTCTGTAGTTGAAACTGTAGATGGTTCTGTAGTTGAAACTGTAGATGGTTCTGTAGTTGAAACTGTAGATGGTTCTGTAGTTGAAACTGTAGATGGTTCTGTAGTTGAAACTGTAGATGGTTCTGTAGTTGAAACTGTAGATGGTTCTGTAGTTGAAACTGTAGATGGTTCTGTAGTTGAAACTGTAGATGGTTCTGTAGTTGAAACTGTAGATGGTTCTGTAGTTGAAACTGTAGATGGTTCTGTTGTAACTGTACTTGCATCTGTTGTAACTGTACTTGCATCTGTTGTAACTGTACTTGCATCTGTTGTAACTGTACTTGCATCTGTTGTAACTGTACTTGCATCTGTTGTAACTGTACTTGCATCTGTTGTAACTGTACTTGCATCTGTTGTAACTGTACTTGCATCTGTTGTAACTGTACTTGCATCTGTTGTAACTGTACTTGCATCTGTTGTAACTGTACTTGCATCTGTTGTAACTGTACTTGCATCTGTTGTAACTGTACTTGCATCTGTTGTAACTGTACTTGCATCTGTTGTAACTGTACTTGCATCTGTTGTAACTGTACTTGCATCTGTTGTAACTGTACTTGCATCTGTTGTAACTGTACTTGCATCTGTTGTAACTGTACTTGCATCTGTTGTAACTGTACTTGCATCTGTTGTAACTGTACTTGCATCTGTTGTAACTGTACTTGCATCTGTTGTAACTGTACTTGCATCTGTTGTAACTGTACTTGCATCTGTTGTAACTGTACTTGCATCTGTTGTAACTGTACTTGCATCTGTTGTAACTGTACTTGCATCTGTTGTAACTGTACTTGCATCTGTTGTAACTGTACTTGCATCTGTTGTAACTGTACTTGCATCTGTTGTAACTGTACTTGCATCTGTTGTAACTGTACTTGCATCTGTTGTAACTGTACTTGCATCTGTTGTAACTGTACTTGCATCTGTTGTAACTGTACTTGCATCTGTTGTAACTGTACTTGCATCTGTTGTAACTGTACTTGCATCTGTTGTAACTGTACTTGCATCTGTTGTAACTGTACTTGCATCTGTTGTAACTGTACTTGCATCTGTTGTAACTGTACTTGCATCTGTTGTAACTGTACTTGCATCTGTTGTAACTGTACTTGCATCTGTTGTAACTGTACTTGCATCTGTTGTAACTGTACTTGCATCTGTTGTAACTGTACTTGCATCTGTTGTAACTGTACTTGCATCTGTTGTAACTGTACTTGCATCTGTTGTAACTGTACTTGCATCTGTTGTAACTGTACTTGCATCTGTTGTAACTGTACTTGCATCTGTTGTAACTGTACTTGCATCTGTTGTAACTGTACTTGCATCTGTTGTAACTGTACTTGCATCTGTTGTAACTGTACTTGCATCTGTTGTAACTGTACTTGCATCTGTTGTAACTGTACTTGCATCTGTTGTAACTGTACTTGCATCTGTTGTAACTGTACTTGCATCTGTTGTAACTGTACTTGCATCTGTTGTAACTGTACTTGCATCTGTTGTAACTGTACTTGCATCTGTTGTAACTGTACTTGCATCTGTTGTAACTGTACTTGCATCTGTTGTAACTGTACTTGCATCTGTTGTAACTGTACTTGCATCTGTTGTAACTGTACTTGCATCTGTTGTAACTGTACTTGCATCTGTTGTAACTGTACTTGCATCTGTTGTAACTGTACTTGCATCTGTTGTAACTGTACTTGCATCTGTTGTAACTGTACTTGCATCTGTTGTAACTGTACTTGCATCTGTTGTAACTGTACTTGCATCTGTTGTAACTGTACTTGCATCTGTTGTAACTGTACTTGCATCTGTTGTAACTGTACTTGCATCTGTTGTTACATCTGGTGGCCAGGTTGTTGTTTCTGGTGGCCAGGTTGTTGTTTCTGGTGGCCAGGTTGTTGTTTCTGGTGGCCAGGTTGTTGTTTCTGGTGGCCAGGTTGTTGTTTCTGGTGGCCAGGTTGTTGTTTCTGGTGGCCAGGTTGTTGTTTCTGGTGGCCAGGTTGTTGTTTCTGGTGGCCAGGTTGTTGTTTCTGGTGGCCAGGTTGTTGTTTCTGGTGGCCAGGTTGTTGTTTCTGGTGGCCAGGTTGTTGTTTCTGGTGGCCAGGTTGTTGTTTCTGGTGGCCAGGTTGTTGTTTCTGGTGGCCAGGTTGTTGTTTCTGGTGGCCAGGTTGTTGTTTCTGGTGGCCAGGTTGTTGTTTCTGGTGGCCAGGTTGTTGTTTCTGGTGGCCAGGTTGTTGTTTCTGGTGGCCAGGTTGTTGTTTCTGGTGGCCAGGTTGTTGTTTCTGGTGGCCAGGTTGTTGTTTCTGGTGGCCAGGTTGTTGTTTCTGGTGGCCAGGTTGTTGTTTCTGGTGGCCAGGTTGTTGTTTCTGGTGGCCAGGTTGTTGTTTCTGGTGGCCAGGTTGTTGTTTCTGGTGGCCAGGTTGTTGTTTCTGGTGGCCAGGTTGTTGTTTCTGGTGGCCAGGTTGTTGTTTCTGGTGGCCAGGTTGTTACTTCTGTTGTTGTTGATAATGTACAAGACCCTGGCGTACAAAGTTGACTTGTGTGGTCATAGTAATAGTTTTGAGGACATGTAAATCTGTAGTAATGGTAGTTCCCAAGAATTAGTATGCATCGATAGTAGGAAGTGCAGTCTTCTGGATCGGGATAGGTGCCCTCTTTCTGACAATGTGGAGTTTCCGTGGATGATGTGGTCTCAGTTGTTGTTGGATCGGATTTGCAATTACCGACTACACATAGTTTTATGCTGTCGTCAAAATACGACCCTGTGGGACATTTTGAGGGGTATTGATAGAATGAACCTCCTATAAGAATACATCTGTAGTAACCCTGGCAATCCTCCGGGTCTATAAAAAAGCCAGGAGATGTGCATATAAATTGCTGGGGTGTTGTGGGCCAGGATGATTCTGTAGTTGTGCTGGTTACTGAAATAATAAATTGATTTGTCGATTTGAATTAGTTTTTAAAATTGTTATCATTAAATAAAATATCGTGTTACTACTTTAAAGTTGCTTAAATAATTTGCCTAGCGTGTTGAATCCCGAAATCTAATCCTAGATACACATGATCACTTTAAATGCTAATTATTAATATGAAGTACTAATATTATAAGAAGAGAACAAAATGCTTTGCGCTTCACTTAGCTAAATCATCCTTAAACTGGAGTTTTGATATATGTATATATATTTGCTAACCTACATCAATAGCTGCTGAAATAAAAAGATAGATATAATTAATTCTAGACAATGTCTAGTGGACATACCTGAACATGTTCCAGCTTGACAAAGTTGCGTTGTGGCATTATAATAATGGTTCGATGGACATGAAAAAGGCACCGAAAACCACATTGACAATACATTGATACAGCGCCAGTATTTTGTACAATCATCGGGGTCAGGAAAATAGCCGCTTTGAGTACAGTTGATTGACTTGATTTTGATTAGTACATTCTCGTCTTTCAAACGGGATGAATCTTGTAATTTCTTAATATGACCTTAAACAAATATAACAACTCAATAATAATAAGAAACCAATAACTTAGATATAATAGTGTTCTGAAGACAATTTAAATAAATACCAGTCAACTATAACTGCTAAAGATAATATGAATATAACATTTGTAATGATTGGATTCTCGCCCTTCAATGTCCCACTATGATCCACTGTCTAAGAACCGAGAAATCCTTAAGGGTTTTACAAATCCCCTTTTGTAGGATAAAATGCACCACTATGACTTCCTGGCACACACGCTGATCGCGTTATCCTAATTGCCCGTGTTCGATATGGCAATGCAAGTTTTACCCCCGTCGGAGATTCAGGACCCAACCAAAGTTTCTCCCTTAAAATTAACCCTTAGACGATGCCAGAAAAATAAACAATTACTACTGACACTGAGCAATTAATATTTAAGTTAAGGAGATTTATTTAACAACTAATGGCAGAATAATTTACAGAATTAATTTTTTAACTTTAAGGAGCTTAGTCTACCGCAACTTATTCTCTCTCAGCAACTTACTGACCACTTCTTGCCTACTGAACGTACTTCTACTCCTTGCTGTCGGTGTGTTCTTTTGCCACCGCAGCAAGCCCGCTTTTTATTCTATTTTTGCTGTCCGTTGACAGCACAAGACCAATCTAGAGTTACAAACAAAGGATAATACGGAACGCTACTTATTTTAAATTTCCTATCCTATATTACTCTATGCCTCTCCACAACATTCCGGCCCCCAAATACGAGGTCACTCGGATTTCCCAACGGCCAACCCCAAACGGATACAGCTTGTGAATTCCCCTCTTGAAGATCTTGAAGGCTCCCTTTTCTTTAGATGAGATATCCGGCGTCTCGACCTCCACAACTCTGACTGTTCCATCTTCTCCGGGAAATGTCTTCACCACAACTCCCCTACTCCAAATGTTTCGGGGTGACAAGTTGTCCACTAGCACCAGACTTCCAACCTCGAGGGTGTCTCCGTCCGAATGCCACTTTTGTCGTTTCACCAAATTAGGCAAAACCTCCTTCGTCCTCCGGTCACACAACCTGTCCAGAAGGAGTTGAGCTCGCCTCCATTGAAGTCTTTTCACTTCGTCACCAGGATCATATTCTCCTGGAAAGGAGGGCCCCTCATCACAGAATCCCCGAAGGAAGTGATTCGGAGTTGATACTTCCGGATCGCCGGCGTCCTCAGCTACATAGGACAAGGGTTTCGAGTTCACTTCGTTCTCAGCTCCTTTGAGAACCGTCAGCGTTTGATCCCGCGGAAACTTCTCCAACAGCACCACCCTCAGCACTTTCTTCGCAGCTTGTACTAGTCGTTTCCAAGCCCCTCCAAAATGCGGTGGACACGGCGGTGTAAACTGCCTCTTCATAAAACTGCACCTCCTGCATTTTACTCTGACGCGTCGGATAGCTGCTCGTCCTCCGGCAGTCCAGTACAACTCCCAGAGATTGTTCAACGTTGATAATCCCTGATGGGCGTTCCTCGTGATATCACGCCTGACTACAATCTCATTCCGCGTGCCTTTGCTTAGCAGAATTGCAGGAATCTTCTTTTCGTGGCTAGTTTTTGCTGCACGAATCCTCCCTTTCATCCTGATCACACAATCTTCTAGGCATGGAGACAATTTCCAGAGACAACTTTTCTTGCTTAGACGTCCACGCATCAGTTCTTTCATTTCATCTGGAAACGCCATACGCTGAGCGTCTCGGACCAAGTCCAACTCTCCTTGTTCCAGGTCTCCCAGCGAAAGTGAGGTTGCAGCATTTGTCTTTAGCCACTTTCCTAATCTGGATATGTACTTAAGTGGATTTTCATCCTTCCTTGGCATTTCCACTTTATCTTTCAGAGTCCAGGGTAAAGTCTCAGTTTCATCGGCAAATTTCGGGTGCTTGACTTTCCAGAAATTGTAGACTGCACGAACACATCCCGCCACTCTAACAGTACGAGTAAATGACGAAAACCGTCCGATGTTCACTAAAGACTTGTCATCCTCTGTACCACTCTCACTACTTAAAGCACAAACAGCTGTCCGTAGCTGCAAGTCTTCTTCTGGAACTTTCTCTTTCTTCTTTTCTACTGGCCACTTATCTGTACTCTCCAGTAGAAACGGAGGTTCCATAGTCCAAGGCGAATCAGCCGCCGAGCAAACTTCTTCCTCCTGTCTAGCGCTGTCATCTGTTGATACAGACTGATCATCTGCGGGCTCCTCTCCATCCGAATCCGTACCCAAACTTTGGAATGCTGCGGTCCTCGACTTGCGCGGCTTCTTTCCTCCTTTTCCTCCAAAAACCCATCCCAGAACTGTGCGTTTGGCCATCGGCTCATGCTCGCCTCTTTCTAGGATCTGCCGGTGAGCAGAGAGAAACGGGTGATCCTCCCCAATAATAATGTCAACTTTGACATTACTAAATGATTCCAGCTTGGCACGTCTCAGGTATGGCCACTTCCTTTTGATGTCTTCTGCATCCTGAGTGTAGCTCTTAAGGCCAACATCCTGCGTTGTCACTGCTTCAGTGATTTTGTGGAACTTGGCATTCGCGAAATTGCCGGCTACCTCGAAGTCCACTTCCTGAGATTCCTCCTCTATGCGGATACCTCCGACCCCTCGGCATCTATGTTTGAACTTCCTCCCAGTGATTCCCAAATTACTGGCACATGAACTGTCCAGCAGGGTGCTATCGGATCCACTGTCCAGCAATGCGTAAACTCTCCGTGTTCCCTTTGGTCCTCGAATTTTAATCCGTACAATAGAACACGGCTTGGAAGACTTTCCTTGTGTGGCTGCCGACGTTCCCTCATCTTCCATAGATCCTGGATTATCCGCAGCTTCTTTCTTGTCTTCAGACTGATTGGATTCTGATGACCTTCTACTCCGCGGTTTTCGCCTCCAGGAAGACGATCCATGCATCAAGGGATGATGCTTAGACTTGCACCCCTTCACATTGCACACCACATCAGAGGAACATTCACTTTTGTTGTGTCCTTCGTCCAGGCACCGAAAGCAGAGTCCCTTGTCCTTAACAAGCTGCACTCTCTTTTCCAACGGCAGCTTTTTGAATGCGAAGCAGATCTGGATTCCGTGGTTGGACTTGTCGCAGTGGGCACAAGTTTTCTCCTCCTTGTCATCCTCAGCAGTAGCAAAGACCTGCCCCGGCCCCCGTTTGCTCTTCCGAAGAGTGGAACCTGGATCCTCTTCATTAACTGTTGGTTTGACAAGTCGCACCATCACTCTCATCTGGTCGTCGATCCAATCGCCAAATGCCTCCAAATTTTCGGTGCGTGATGGCCGCATCGTGATCCACTTTATCCATTCCCGGGCGTAGGTCATTGGCAGCTTGCTAACTAACTTGTTCAGAACTCCGATATCGTTTAGGCAGCGCTCCTCTTTCATGGCTCGTGCAGTTTCCACCAGCTGCTGTACAACACGACCATATGCAACAAAGGACTCTGGCTTGTGGATATCCGGGCTCTTTACCGCTTCTGCTTTTTTGATGAGAGCCTCGATGATGAGCTCCTTCCTTCCAAAGTTCTGTTCCAGCATCAACATGATCCTCCGGACATTGGCTGGTTCGTGTAATAGTCCAACCACAGCATCTCGAGCATCTCCTTGAAGGGCTTTTCTGAGTCTGATAGCGTTCTGGGATGTATTCACCTTTCCCTCCGGCGTGGTCCTATCGAATTCCCCTTTAAAAATGGGCCAGTCCTCAGCTTTACCGTTGAAAGTAGGCAAGTCCTTCGGCTTCCATTCTTTATCTCCACGTACTTCCCGGAAGACATCCTTCAGCGCTTTAGTAAGCTCACTAATTCCACTTACTTCTGCTGACACTACTTCTTTCTCTTGCTCCGGTAACTGGACTCTTTTGGGAAGTATTCCCTCCTTAAACTTCAGAACTCCAGGTAATCCACTCTTGCCTTGACCATTCCTCTCGGGGTAGTACACGTTGTCCGCTTGTGGAACCGTCGTCCCGAACAGGTCTTTATGCTGCTCCGCCCATTTCACAGCTGGATTAGAAAGCTCCTCCACCGAACTGTCACCCGAATCCTCTTCTTCAATCAGCAGTTTCTTTTTCTCCAATTCCGCCACTTTCTTGTAGCGCTCGGCTTCCCGATCCTTCTTCTTTTTGAGTGTAATAGCTTTAACTTTAAGCTCATTCCTCCGCGCTTCAAGCTCGTCTCTTTTGGCTGGTGCAAGGTCAGTCGAAAGTTGTTCCTGAAGGACCTCCATCTGGGATTCTAACTCGTCGATTTTATCCTCCAGCTCGTTGCAAACTTTCATGGCGTTTTCCTCACACTCCAGCTCAACCTGCTTTACTGCTACGGATGCTGAGGAGCGTGTAGTCTTCTTACTCTTGACACTCTTTGTATAGGTCACTGCCTTGGCAGATAGCGGTTTAGAACACTGCTGCTGTTGTTGCTTCTCTTTAAGCTCGAGAATCCTGTCGACTTCACTTAGTTCGGCGGTGCACTGCTGGAGGAAACGCTTCGCGTTGTTGTACTCCGGGCGAGTCTTCTTCCACAATTCGACTTCCTCTGCGGTCATGGAGTCCTCATCCTTGTCTTCAAACTGACTTGCGATGGGCGTGGTCCTTGTCAAGGACTTGTAGCACTCCGCAATGTAGTCCTCCAGCTGCTTCTTGTGGGTCCTCAACTGCTCCGGAGTGTTTTGCTCCAAATGAACTGTGTTCACGCGCCCCTCCTCCGGCGCTGCCGGTCCTGAGGTCAAATTCTGGAACTCCAGCGATTCTGCCATATTTAAAAACTAAACTTTGGTTATACAAAACTCTTGTCCTGATTCCAACTAGGTCCACAATAGATTCGGCACCATGTAATGATTGGATTCTCGCCCTTCAATGTCCCACTATGATCCACTGTCTAAGAACCGAGAAATCCTTAAGGGTTTTACAAATCCCCTTTTGTAGGATAAAATGCACCACTATGACTTCCTGGCACACACGCTGATCGCGTTATCCTAATTGCCCGTGTTCGATATGGCAATGCAAGTTTTACCCCCGTCGGAGATTCAGGACCCAACCAAAGTTTCTCCCTTAAAATTAACCCTTAGACGATGCCAGAAAAATAAACAATTACTACTGACACTGAGCAATTAATATTTAAGTTAAGGAGATTTATTTAACAACTAATGGCAGAATAATTTACAGAATTAATTTTTTAACTTTAAGGAGCTTAGTCTACCGCAACTTATTCTCTCTCAGCAACTTACTGACCACTTCTTGCCTACTGAACGTACTTCTACTCCTTGCTGTCGGTGTGTTCTTTTGCCACCGCAGCAAGCCCGCTTTTTTATTCTATTTTTGCTGTCCGTTGACAGCACAAGACCAATCTAGAGTTACAAACAAAGGATAATACGGAACGCTACATAATTTAAAAATTCCTATCCTATATTACTCTATGCCTCTCCACAACAACATTTTTGAAATGTTCACTAGATTTAGAAGTCATGGTTTACTGAATTCACTTTGGCTAAGATAATGCAATAAGTTCTTCGAACCTGGTTCTCGAACAGCTCGTTTATGCAAATCATCACAAAGATTTTTGGTGTTGTTGTGCGTGATACCATCTAGACAAGGATGGATGGCCGATGTAAGTCCATTGGTACCTTCGGTGCATTCGACATATTTGCTCCTGCGCATAAGTCAAGTATTTATTATTATGCCCAAATATTCATCACCATAAAAATTGCTGTATTTTTTTAAACATTCCATACCCATCCGTTGGATGCTTGAAAAATCCTGCATAGACACACCAAAAGTGTGGAGTTTCTGGTACTTTGATATATTCGTCATGCCGATAGGCTTTTGAATTCATACAAGATACGGCTACCTAATAGTAAAAAATACTGATGCGCTACAATTGCCCCGGGTATACTAACAAGCATTTGTTGCACGAAAAAGGTTCAATGAAACTACGTGTATGCACTAAGGAGTTTATGCACTCCAATATAACTCTGAGTTACTCTGAGTTTTTAAATATTCAGATAGATCTCTCCAAGGCGGAACAACTGTAAGAAATCCCATGGAAATGGTCAAATTTTATGAGGACCCCAGGAAATTCCATAACATGGGGGAATAGCCAGAATATGCCAAATTTCACCCCGAAGTGCGCAGTTTTGATTTAAGAGAAATTGAATATGTATCTGAAACTAGACACTTATATATATTATTGAAAAAATATTTAAATAGAGGAAATATTTTTTAAATCTTAATCTCAAGTGTGCTCTTTCATTTTTGGAATCGGGTTAAAAAATGCCGTAAATCCCGATTTTTTGAGGGAACTGACCATCAATAACGTCATCCTGATCCATTAACCCCTTATCTGTTTGTCCTTTTCGTAGGTAAATATAATATGATCTGTCGTTGAGGTGTATTTTATGTTAAGTATTAACTTCCCCCCGCCCGGGGGCTTTTTATTTTATAGTTAATCCCGGATGGATTGCAACTTAACATTAAATACACCTTACGAACAGAAATAAACAAAAAAGTATTACCTACGAAAACGACGTAAAAAGATAAGGGGTCTTAGGATCATGATGACGTCATTGATGGACATCAAAGCCCCTGAAAACCCCAGATTTTGTGGCAATTTTTAAAACCCATTTTTAAACAGTATTAAAGAGCACTTTTGAGTTTCTAGTTTCTGATGCCTATTCTGGTTTTCTTTAATCAAAATTGCGGACTTCGGTTTGAAATTCGGGTTTGTAATAGATACTACCCGCTATTCACCCCAATATAAAGGATTTTCTTGGAACCCTCATAAAGTTGGCCCCTATACTGACCAATTTCAATGGAACTTTCTGCAGTTGTTCCGAGATATATTCGAGTAATAGAAATCCCGAATATCTCAGGAAATATGTTGGAGTGCATATTATCTTCCTTTGCAATGCAATGTCCACGTGCTTGATTTTTCTGTAGTTTTCGTTTTTCACAAGATTTTCAGTCCAAATATTTTTAAAATGGTCATAACTATTTTAGACAGCAAATGCTTGAACTTACTATGCGCGATTCCACGTCAAATGGACTAATCCATGAATCCAATTGACTAACGTTTAGACAACCAACTTAACTAAACGCTAAAACCGATTGACTAACCCCTAGTTAAAATTGACTAAACCAAAAATAGAGGGAGTTACTTAAGAATAGCATAATATCAAGTATATTTTCAAGTCAAGTATCAAGTTTTTATGCAGCAAATTTTTCAAATGTATGTCTTTGGTTAAACTATTTAACTTTGTGTAGCATTATTGCTGCTTGAGTTTCATGGGGTCACATTATACACGTCAAGGCTGCTTTTTAATTTGCAAAGAAATGCATGTTTTAGTATTCAAAGCAAAAAAGTCTCGATTTAATTTAAGTAAGTCTATATCGTAAAACTTCCATCACAAAAATAATGTCTGGTTTTGAAAATGCATGACTATGTACAATACTAGTATAATACTTTGATATTTCCATAAAACCGTACTTCCTGACGGATATAAAATCTACTAGCAGAACCAACTAAATTTACAAATAAAATCGTTTTGTAAACGACGCGAGATTTTTTTAAATGAGTTATTTTAAACATGTGATAGAAATAAATTTCTAGCTCAACATTCTTCATTCTGCAACAAAAGAAGACATGAGGTAAGAGCTTACACTATAGATATTTCCTCAAGTACGGAGGCAGTTTAAGTACATTATATTACTTTAAAATTTCAAAACCGACGTTTTCTCAAATAGCTCAAATTTTTTGCTAAACAGTACAAGCAAACTTGCATAGTGTTAAGAATACAACCCATGTGAATTTAGTCAATGTGTACTATGGTGTTAGTCAATATGGCGTTTCAGAACATTTAAAGGTAAATATTGACTAGGTAATTTAAAAAAGTCAATTTGATAATTAGTCCATTTGACGGCATACCGTATGCGCAGAGTGGTATTTTTCGTTAACTTCGGAAAACCAAAATCTTGAATCACTATATGCAACTTAATTCAAACGCTTTAGTGTAGTATAGACAATTGAAATGTTGCTTGGGTGCTTCCATACGTCGGATGTGCGATGGCGAGAACAGTAGAATTGGTAAAGTCCGCTTCCACCATTTTTCTTTCCTTCCGTTCATCATAAAAGGTGGGTAGGTATATTCAACCGACTGTTGTAATACGCGAGCACCACCCAAAGAAGTATTGTAAAAGTAATGATATTAACAACAACAACAGTCGGTCAAATATAGAAAAGCACAAACGCATAGACTGTACGAAAGGAAAGAATAGTGGTGGAAACGAACCTTGCCCTTTCCCTTTTTCACCATCGCACATTCGGCGTCTGGAGACACAAGAAAATGACTAGCAGTACACTTACAATCCAGATTATGCAAAGTGGCGACATTTTACAAAAATGATTTTAGCCATCTGCAAAGTTTCCAATTGATTATGAAGTAAATACTTTTAATTTTTTTTAATCTGTACTTTCAAATTTATTAGTTTTTATTTAGCAAAGCGAGTTTTTTAAATGTATTTAGCCGCAAGAGAACTTTTTTCTCTTAAAATTGAAGGTAGAAACGTCTGCTCGAAATGCAGCAATACGGTGTAGTCTTCTGATAGAGATGGATCTCTACCATGGACCTGCTTATGACAAAGTTATTAATAATTGCAAAACGTTATTAAGGATTTTTACGAGTATTTTAATTATTTTTTATAATTAACGAAAGCTAGTTTTAAATTGGCGAGAGTCATCCGTCCGTCTGCCCGTCCGTGCGATATTTCTTTAAAAGTTTCATAAATTTTAACGAAACATGACCCAAAAGTGTCTCATAACATGAGCTAGCGTCGCGCAAACGTTCAGGTCAATATGTCAACAGGGGCAAAAGTTATGAAAGTAATAAATCATTAATGTTGTATTTCAACATGGCATTTGGCTTGTTCAGTCTGATTGATCTGTCTACCAGAAAACAAAAAATATTTTTGTCATTACACTAAGTTTGAGCAACAATGTTGTTAAACAGAAGATAAAAAATTAGAAACTATAAACTATTTTTTGGAATTAGACTAATTTTGACCAATGACGTTTACAGGGAACTTGCCCGGAATCCGGCCCCCGGATTTCTTTTGCGTTTAATAAATTTGCATTACACTTGTATTTCAAATTTGTATTACACTTGCCTTTGCTACTTTGCTACATGTGGTCATGTTGCCTGCTTTACTTTATTGTACAAATATGTAATCCAAAAAGTTGTAAGTGCATCCAGGGCGCAATTGTTTAATGAGTGCAAGTACTGTTAATCTGTGACAAGGATGCAACTAAACAGTAAAACCCAGGTTAAATATTATGTTAAAAGCAAGTTAAATAGGTTTTTTAAATAGGTTAAATATACGAAAGCTTGGCTATTAAAATTATTTTTTACATTTGAAATCCCGCATATCAACTTATAAATGGATTTTTATTAACTTTTTATATGTCATATGTATAAACAAAGATTTGGAGACAAAATATAGATATAACAGATCGTTTTGTAAAATTAGATTTATTAACCATTATAGAACAAAAAATATATGCTTATAAAATTTGTGCACAAATTTCGAACTTTCCTGTTTAAAGATTGGTTCTCCGTGCGCAGGATCATGTAAATTAACTTTAGTTGTTCAGTCCTGCAATTATGTAATTTGTAAAAAAGCTAACGAAAACAATGTCGTACTGGTTTGGACTGCTATGCTTGGATTGGAAAGATATTAGTTTAACTGCCTCGGAGTGGAGGCGAGGTAAGATTTAAAATTGCAAGATCAGTTTAATTAGTAATAATTTGTATAGGTAAACATTAAACTTAAAAATACGTCTATACTGAATATTTGGGAATATTTGAGCACTGATGATTAATTGATGATATGTTAATATTCTAATAATACTGAAGATAAACACGATTATTGCATCTCATAAAAACCGAAAACAGGAAAAGTTTGCACAATGAATAGTTCTCCCCATTTTGCATTTATGTTTGTATATCCTTATTGTATATCGCCAGATACTAGATCGTTTGCTATTCCGGCCGCACGCCTGTATGCGTTTTCCGCAGCAATAGCTGCACCAATTACAGACAAACTTGGTACATAAACCCTACAGTATTTAGGTACAGAACCCTATTGATTTTAAAGTCTATTGATTAACTCTAGATCAAAGATCACAGCGAGTTCGGAAATTTTCATAATGTGACTTATAACATGCGATACATGATTTTAGGTCAGTTTGTTTAACCAAAACTGCATATCTGCAGGTGGTTTTGTTAAAATCCAGACCAGACAGATCCAGACAGACAGAACTACCAAAAAACATCCAGCTGGACGTTCTGAATCTGTTCACTTCATATTTGCAATGTCGATACTCAGCTTTAAATATTCATCACTCTGTGCAACACAAAGTTTGTCTGTTCAGTCCGTACATTAACTTTAAATTACCACAATACAACCTGCTTCCAAAGATGTATTATGACGACACTTTTGAAGCGAAAACCAATTTTGCACTTGCACTACAAACCAGCGCAATTGCTGGCCTTGCCTTCACAACAGAACTACTTCTTCTGAGAATTATGTCTACTATTCAAAAGTTCGTCAAACAGCAAGCAACGGATAGAAACGAAACTTTACAGTTTGCTCAGTTTTTCTATTTATCGTTTTTTCAAGCGGCTCAAATTAACTTCCATGACACATTTAATGTCTAGAACATCGATTGGGAGAAAAAAGAAAGCAAAGTGAAAGACGGATTACCACGCTGGAGACGAGAAAATAAGCCACCACCAACAGTGCCCCCAAAACCGTTATGCTAAAGCGTTAATGAAGAATGTTGACGATGGGAAGGTCAAGATCAATTCGTTGGGGATAATTCAACAAGCCGAATCCTCAAAGAATCCTACTACTTCAAAGGCAGGCAACGAGAATAGTAGTAAAACCAACCAATATCAGCACAACTCTAATGGAGGTCAAGGGAAATGGAATCACAACGGACACTCAGCCCAACGAAACAGTTATCGACACGACAACAGAGGTGTAAAGTCCATAACCAAAAAACGTGGTAACAATAAACAGGGGAAACGGGATATGACCAATACTTTTAACAAGAAAAGGAACTTTGGTAACCAAGATGACCAAACGAATCATAACCAAAGGCCACCTCAACAAAAGAACCGGTCGGATTTCCAGATAGGATGACAATTGGATAATGAGTATACACGGAAAACAAAGCGTAAATTTGTAAATCTTAAAAATATTTTCAGTTTTTATGAACATTTATCAAAAAGGCAACAAAAATATCTATACAAGTTATATAAAATGTGTGCTAATGCTCAAAATATAATTCATAATATATCTAATATTGAAGTATTACAGTTTCAGTAAAGCTAGTGTTATTTTTAGGGTTAAAATTCAGTTTCATTGATAGACCTAGCTATAAAATGTTACATAACTGTATAGAAGAAGGAAAACGAAAATTAGCTTGGCGTATTTTCTTTGAACTAAGAGGTGAAAACGTAGCAATGGATAAAATTACCAGTATTCTTTTTAAGATTAAAAAATCGTTCTCACCATCAAATAAGAAGACTCCAATTGAAAGTTATTTATTTCAAAAGAAATTTTCCAAAAAATGTGTAAATATGTCAAGAAGTGCCTGTATTAGAGAGTTCTTTAGGCGAGAGTTAGGTAGATGCGACAATGAAGACATCAGTAAATGTATTGAAAACATTAAAATAACGGTTGCATTTACAATCCCAAATTCAACACAACAAATATTAAACAAATTAGGGAAATAACAAAGAATGGTTACTATGCCCTCTGCTAAGATTTCATAATAACTCTCAAGACTCAAGCTTCGATCTGTTTTTAAGCCGCGCTTGGTGCTTTTGTCTGCTGAACATAATATATTATGAGCACAATTCCATTCATTCTCTGATAGCAAGCCAGCACAAAAGTGTTTTATCTCGTGTATACCTAAATGGAGATTTTTACTATTTTTTACTTTAACTAACTGGGTAATTAATTATTTATAATAATTGTATTTATAATATTTGTATCCTAAGTTTACCACAAAAATTGTACTATTAAATTTATAATTATTTATTGTATGTACAGCGGCCTGACGATGCGATAAAAATAAAACGTGAAACCGGTCGCCTACTTTCCAGTTAAATTTTTGGAGTTAAAGAAGTCCTCATTCTTTTTCATAAAAGTTTGAATTTCTAAATAAGGCCCTGATTCAGGGCTTTAGTTGCCAGATACGGCTGTTTTAGATTTTATTGACATATGAGTTCTTCTCGTCTTAGATAATAAATATCGATATTTACTAATGACTAAAAGTCTAAAAACCATTTTTCATTTACATCGTGATAATTTATGTATGCTTGCGAAAGTTTGTACGCTCTCAGCTTCCTCTTCACGGCTAATTATATAGGTATATCTGTGATATTTTACGTTGACAGCGTTGCCTTGCTTGTTGTGACACAATTGTGATATTATAAGTACTTATTCTGATATTTGCTTGAATTCTCAAAAAAACTGTATTAATGCAAATTCAAGTGACTAATCAAAATAAAAGAATACAACATTAACGAAAAACATATTAATAGAATTAGCAATATTTTATGACACGATAGGATTACAAAGCAAAATATTTAAATAAAGTATTTCAACATGTTATACAGCATGTTATTTAAATGAAACTAGTTTTAGATATTATTTAATAGTAGCAAGCAGTAAACATGGGGCAAAGTAAAACATTTACTTTGTTTTAGCATTTGTTTACGTTAAGTTTATTTTGTATGATGTATCGTATTGCCGTATAATAGTTTGTTTTGTAATAAACCCTTGCAAATATTGAAATAAGTAGCCGCATACGATTTTTTAAAGACTAACAAAAATTTGAGGAAGTGCACTAATGCTAAAGAACCTATTTCAAAAATCAGAATTAAAAAATTCTTAATAGACGAGAGTTATGACGCTTTAAAATTTTTACCACCAGGGCGTTGTAAAGGTACAAATTTGGATGTTGGATGGTTCACTAGAATTAGAAGATCAGAACTCCAAAAAGTCTTAAGGGACCGGAGTTATGACGTTTAGAGCCTTTCCTGATGTTTTTATGAAAATGTTTTTTGGCCAGGCGTGATACAGTGTTGTGAAACAGATTTCAAAAATTCCAATTCGAAGGGACATTTTAAGTTCGGTGGACGGGCAGGCGGCCGGGCCCGAAACAGAGCAAAAGTGCATAATGAAAAATTAGCCTGTGGCTACTTAATAATGATTCTCATGATAATTAACTATAATATAGCATAGCAAACTAAAGCAAATAGTAAAATAATTCTACACTTTTGGTGGTTCGTTCGGCTTTTTTAGCCATGAGCTACAAAAGTTAACAATAAGTGTGCAACATTCTTGGAAACTTTTATTGTTAGTGAATGTTAATTACTTTTCAAACAACGACGCAACTATAGTATTAAAACAAAATATCGTTTCAGATTCAGCATTTTCACTTTGTTCGTTTCTATCTGTATCTGTGTATCTTATGTGCGCTTTGCAAACAACAACAAGCCACTTGTAATAGGTATGTATGTATTGCAAACAGCGGCAATTGTATCACATCAGAAGCTCACAGCTGGTTTCGCTTGCTTGCTACATAAATCGTACGTACATCACACCTTGTCTGAATGTCTGAAAATTAAAAAACTAAAAAGTCAGTTAATTGTGGGTAGTGACGCTTTCGGTAAATTGCACTATATCCGTACTTTGATAGTAACTCAAGAGATTAAGTTATGACAAGGAAGAAGCAGGGGAGGAGAGGAGGCTCCACAATGGGTGACGGAAGAAAGATCAGAATCAGAATAATATCAGAGGACGACGAACAGCAGAACGATACAGAAATTGAAGGAACAATTGAGGTGAAGAAGGAGTCACCTCAATCAGAAGAGAAGCCAAAGGTCAGCAGTTCAAAACCCCAATCCCAAACCTTGGACCCCACAGAGTTGGCAATCAAAAAGGAAAGACGCCTGGCCATGGCAAGAGAAGCCCGAAGACGAAGAATGGCAGCCATGTCAGAGGAGCAGAGGGAAGCAGAGCGTCGTAAAAGGTCTGAACAAACTCGAAAACGGAGGAAACGAATTCGAGAAGAGAATCCGGAAAAGTACAAGAATATTCTAAAGAACAACAGTTTCCAAAGACTTTCTAAAAAGTTGCAAATGACAGAGGAGGAGATTAAGGAAGATAGACAGAAAAAGTTCTTTCAACGACAAGCTCGCTATGCCAAAAATGGTTTCTACAGGGACAAGGCTCCGGAATTTAGGGAAAAGGCGAGAAAACGACATCAGCGCTGGGTACAGAGTATGGACGAGGAAAGGAAGAAAAAACATTACAAAGTGGTGTCACGTTGTATTCAAAGATATCAAGAAAAGCTAAAAAAGGAACATCCTGAAAAGTGGAAGGCTCGTTATGAGAAATTTAAGGAGTATCAAAGAATTAGGTACCAAAATGAAACGGAGGAGGAAAGAAAGAAAAGAAAGCACAAGGAGAAAGTTAATGCGACAAAGAGGAAGTTAAAGAAACAGTGGGAAAATGAGGGAATGCCTAAAGCAGTGATGGAACTAAGACTGAAAGAGGTGCATAGGCAGTTGTGGTTAGAGTTTGATCCAAACTGGAAGGAGGAGTTGGATATGGGGAACAAGCGTGGCCCTAGACCTAAAAAACGGGAGGTTAAAAAGGAAGAATGTGAACTAGAGCAACTTAAGAAAGAACCGGAAACGGTTTCTACTGTTATTGCTGTGGAAAATGTTGAAAGTACAAATGATGAGATTTTAGATGAAAATCCAGTGTCTCCTCCAAGTCCCCTTCCATCACCAGCCCCTTTTAGCCCTGAAGCTTACTCAGAACCTAACGAGGAAGAATCCATACCGATGCATTCCGAAATTACTCAGACAATTGTAAAAACGGAACCAAAACCAGTATTTGATCAAAACCCGGTTCCAGTTCCTAAAACCCCGTCACCTGCCAAAAAGAAATCTAAACCCCGTAAAACTACACAAGCAGCCAAAGCAACTACTAGTGTAACCATTTCCATTCCAAGTGCGGCCCCTTCACCTCCTCTGGCACCAATTGTTACCTCCTTCCAGTGTACAGACTGCTGGCTAACATTTTCTGAAAAGCCGCTTTACATAGAACATTTGCGCAGTAATCATTATAACAAACTGTGGTTGTGTCCCAAGTGCTTTGCCGCTGTACTGTCGCCTCAAGAACTAATGCACCATTTTCAAACGGTACACAAGCCACAGTCACAAGCACCTCAAAAACAGCCAGAATCGCCTCCTCCTCCTCCACCACCACCAGAGAAAGCCAAAAGTAAAATCAAAGTCGAAGTCATACCACCACCACCAAGAGCACCTAAAACTGCCTCAAAGCAGCCACCCTCTAACACTTTTCAGTGCTTGCAATGTCTTTCTTCTAGTAAATCTTCTCGATCAAAGAAGAAACTGCTACAAAACGCTTTTCAAACCAGAACAGAACTGTGGGCGCATGTGAAGTGTTATCATTCCTGGAATTACTGGCCTTGTGAGAATTGCCAATTACTCAAGTACTCCAAAGCGTCGCTAGAATACCATCAACAATTTTGCATATCTGAAAATAACGTTAAACTAGAAACAAAGAAGAGGAAGAAGTGCAAAAAGTAGCTCTGTCAATATGGTTTCTTTCTAGACTTAAAAATAGTTAAAAAATATTATAAATATTAGTCCAGAAAAGCCATTATGTTGTTATGGAGTCTTAAGTTTTGTATCTGAAAACTATTTATTAAAGTCGTTTTTAAATGTTAATACAAACCAAATTGAAAAGTTATTTCATATTTTAATTGCATAATTGGTAAATGAGAATTGCGATGATGAATTAATACATGCATATATATACATAATACCTAAATATTATATCTTCTTCAACATTAAGAACATAAAACATATCATTGTTTACTTGCATCCAACCTTCTTTACAATAAAGCCTATCAATATCAATGCTCAAGTTCAGACAACTCAAAAATGCTAAATTCTTAGCTTTCAAAACCGTCACTGATGCAACCAAAATCATTTAGAAATAGGAGTAGGACCGGAGAAATATGCACCGGATTTGAGATTTTTGAGAATCTCAAATTGAGATTTTCAGCCATCGCCATCAAACCAAACAAAGTGGATGTAGCAGAAATGAACAGCTGAGCTCAGCTGACAGCATCTACAAATGTGCTTCTTTTTAGAGCAAAATTGTCAAGATTACTGTACTTTAATTAAATACAATTAGATTTATTTGGTGATGGTTAAAACTTAAAAGGATTGTGAGAGGGCTTTTCGTGGCAGCAATTATTTGTTTGGATATTGTGGAACTGAAAGTTAATCAGGTAAAACGTTTATCTAAATTGCATCCGATTTAGCAATAGTGGGTGAATTAAGCTACGAAATCTTAAGGCATTTTTATAATTTAAATTGACGCTTTACAGAAGTCAAGATCCTGACAATAATGTCAGGGTCGGAGTCAGAGACCGAGATCAAAGTGGAGGTGAAGCAAGAACAAGAGGAGGATGAAGAATCTATTGAGCTTAAGGTGGAGCAATATAACAGTAAGCCTGCAAAACGAAAACCTAACCTGAACCTGAGGGAGGATGTCTGTCAGGAACCCTCGGATAACAATGACCTCAGCAAAATGACCCGTGAAGACAAGGCAAAAAGACGCAGAGAGACAAAGACGAAATGGGACAGAGCCTGGAGGGCTAAATGGCCAGAGGAGAAACAAAATCTGGTTAAGGAAAAGAACATGTTAATGTATTAGAACAGTCGTCAGTGCTTATTGTTTGCATAGGTTAATGGAATTGTAGACACGGTAATTAAATTACAGTAATTTAATAAACATTATCTAATCTTAGGTGGCGAATGCGGTTGAGACGAGGCAAGCATCCTTCTCTTACAGAGGAAAAACTGAAAGAGCTACAGGAAAAGTTTGGAATAGACGTTTCTAAATATCAGACAGCAAGAAGAAAAAGGGAGCAATTGAACAAAGACCCAAAAAAGTCCAAAGAAAAATCTGGAGTGTCCAAAGAAAAGTCTGAAGGGTCCAAAGAAAAATCTGGAGACTCCAAGGACAAATCTGAAGAGTCCAAAAAACGAAGTAATTTTCGGAAGTTGGAAAGACGGTTGCAAATGACAGAGGAGGAGAAACAGGAACGTAAAACGAAAAAATATTTTTATACGCAGGCTTATTACGCAAAGTATGGAAGATATTCGGATAAGCCCAGAGAATTCAAAGACATGAAAAATAATAAGCTAAAGCAATGGAAGAACAGCTTGGACCCGGAAAGGAGAAAACGGCACTATGAAAGTGTTAAAAGGGCACAAAAGAAGACGCTTGAAAAAATTAAACGTGAGCAGCCTGAGAAATGGAAAGAGTTGCAGAAGAAAGCAAGGGAAACTATGCGACAGAGATATTACAACGAGTCAGAAGAAGAGAGAAAGAAGCGAAGGCACAGAGAGAAAGTTAATGGAGTTAAGAGGAAACTTAGAAAGCAGTTGGAGGCCGAGGGAGTTAACAAGGAGGAAATTGAGAAGAGAGTGAAAGCAGTGCATGAGCAAATGTGGAAAGAATTTGATCCGGAGTGGTCCTGGGAACAATATGGGAAAGGGAAGGGCCGGCCACGGAAAACTTATCCAACGGAAACACAACAAGAGACTTGTCAAAATCAAGATTTGTCACTACATGATCATGACAATAACTCATCGACATTCCAAATGTCGGATAATTTAGTAGTTACATTCCCAGAAAATGACAAGACCAACATTTTGTCTAGACCAAATTCTGAAGAACATGTACCTGATAACTATATGAACAACTCATTTCCGGCATCTCCTATATCTCCAGTGGTAGAAGAGTCGTTTGATGAAACCACTTCAACCGAGATTCAAAATGAGTTTCGTTCCTTCCCATGTTCTCATTGTACTTTTGAATTTTGTGAAGACTCTGACCTCCGTGATCATCTTCGTTCCTCACACGCCGATAAAATACTGTGGACTTGTCCCAAGTGTAAAGAAATTGTTCTCTCGCCACAAGAGTTGAAAACGCATTTCCAGAAATTTCATAAACCTGTTGCTAGTTCTTTACATGAGAAGTCGAAATCAAAATGTGCAAGTGTGACGAAACGATTCAACTTTTTCTGTATGCGTTGTCCCGTTACCAATAACTCACCGGTTGGATTTATGACAAGATTGGAATTGTTTTCTCACGTGAAGCTAAAACACAAATGGAGATGTTTCTGGCCTTGTGATCGGTGTAATGTACTGAAATACTCCAAAGAAGAATTGGAAATACATAAGCGCATTCATTAAAAAATTAATTTATGTTGATTGCAATGGCGAAATGTTTTAGTTCTTTAAGTTTAAATCTACGATTGAAATGTATGTTTAAACTTGTTTGTGTTGTTTTTATGATTTTCTATAACAGTTCTGAAAATGTAATACTAAATGTAAAGTTAAATATTTTCGTATAGAAATAAATCAGTCATTATTCTAAAAGTACCAAAAAGTTGGTTTATTTTAGCTGATTCCATGTAATTGTTTTACATATTTTTAACTTTTAAATACCATATTATCATAGTCAAGTAAATAGTAGTAAATATAACCCATAGTTCGCTCGCTGGTTTCCTAAATCTTTCACAAGTACTTTTTGAATTTCCAAATCATATACGTAAATATGTATGCGAGCATAGCAGCGAGCATCTATTAAGGGTTTACTATGGATGTGTATCACTTTTTCGATGGCCGTTTGTTAGTATTGCTTAATATAGGCTGACATAAATCCAGGTTCGGAAACAAGCAGTAGGGAAGTAATTGATTTAATACTAGATAGAGTTTGATCGAAATATATAAAATGGAAAGATTCAAGTAATTTGCAACGAATTTTCGATAGTTTATACTTGAATATGAATATTTAGTAAGTTTCATATTAGATTTTTCTGAGATTAAAGTAGCATGCTACTATATAGGTTTTAAAAAGCAGTCAAAATATAAAAAAACTGGATTATAAAAACGCATATTAATGCCCTATTCACTTTATTTTATTTGTTTGTAAAAGATAATTTTCCTAGATGCTAAATTACAAGAGAAACAGGAAGTCCTTCAATTCGATTTTTTGACATGTAACCAAATAAATTAACTTTACTAGCAAACATACTTTCTAAAATCTTCTTTATTCATTCATTCTGTTGTGTATTATATTGAATTCTTCATAAAATGAAAATGATTCTAAGTGGAAGTGTGTAAAAATGAATATTTCGAATATTTACTTTTAGTGTCAACGTTTTATCCTTTATTAATATGTTTTAAAATCATTGCGCTTTTAACACGTTCCAAGATGAAACCCACGATACTTACTACTAACCCAACCAAATATATGTAAAAGCTTCCTTTGAAACTGTCCAGTTCTGATGAACTCAACGAAGCTCGTTTGGGAATGTCTTGATTTTCAGATTGCCCCGTCTTTCCAGTTTTTCCAGAATTTCTTTTCTGTCTCTTGTTCTTTCTATACTCTCGCATGTCTCTGTTTTCTATTCCTTCAGTTAATCCGGTATCAAAAGTCCATGACAAGTATTTGTTAAAATGTGGCAGAAATATTTCCCTTTTTCTAGTCATGTATGTAATTGGTATAAAAAACGTGTTTTCCGCAGACATTTGAAACGGATGACTACCGCTTTTATCTAAGAAGGTTGTGTAGAAATGAAAACGTTGAAACTTTTCCCAGTTAAAGCACGCGTATCTTTCTTTTAAAGCTCTCAAATTGCACGCTAACGTATCTTTATCACCTTCCATTTTATAGTAAATCCCACGCATCATAGGATTATTTGAATTCTTAAACAGACTTTCACCCAATCCAATACGAAACCCGTTAGAAGCACCCCACTTGTAATTTTTGGAGTGTAGTAATTCTGTAAATGTCCGTGGAATTTCTTCCATTCCTGGAGAAACAATTAAAGCCTGAAGACTGCTAACATAAGCCGCACTTATCACAAGACCATAATATAACCAAATTATGTAAATCATCTTAGAGGTGACTGTGGGTCTGGGCGTTGGGGCATCCTGAGATAATAAATATCCCGTTAGGTATAAACCAATTAGAAATACATGACTTCCCGTTGACTCCATCTTAACTGCATTCCCAAAGACTGCATCTGTCACCAAAATCATTGATGTAGTTAGTATAACAGATAATATCAGCATTGTCCATGCCAAGGGTACAAATGCAGTATAAATTGTAGTCCAACTATAGTACAGATTGGGTTTCGAAGTTGAAAATACTACGTAAGTGTAAGAAAATGCAGAAGTAAATCCCACTACTGAGTGTCTCTGCAAGTTTAGGCTTACGGAAAGGCCTATGTCGGTTAAGTTTTCTAAAGCATCCCGTACACAACCTACCCATGTCCCGTTAGGCAAGAGAATTCCCGTTGCACCCTCTGGAATATTTCCAAACCCTGAACATGGCTTTACAACGTGGCTCATGTTTAGTCGTTGTGCAATAATTTGGAAGAGAACTGCGTGAAAACCTCTTTTCATGCGGTATTTGCCATTTTGCCATTGCTCAATTTCTATGTTGACTAAATACTTGGTTGGAACTGACACTCGAAGTGGATATTTATGAAAGTTGAGTGTAAAATCGGGAAATATGGAGGATAGTGGAAGCGACGGGTTTGAGGGAATTTTCACAAGCATTCCATCTTGGGTGTATAGAGACAGGGAGCGTATTTTTATCGGATCTGGTCCAGGATATATCACAATTTTAAAACGCAACTGGTAAAATAAATGGGAGTGAGAGAGATTATCTGCGATTTCCCAACTTTCCGCAATAAATATATAATGATCACTGTCTCTTTTGGTTAGTTCCTTATTTGGAGGTGTGAGCAAGGTTAGGAATGTCTGTGAATAGTGCTGTGGAGGTATAGTGGCTACATTAACAAACACCAATTTGCAAAATGAACTGTGTTTTAGAGTAAAAGCACTCCCGTCAAAACGCACTTCCGGTGAAAGTGACAATAAAGATGAAATACGTAAGGAAGGAACAGTATTTTTCCAGCTTACGTAGTCAAACTTGTCAGAAAACTGCGTCTTGTTTGTATTTACAATTGTAGGTTCCACGAACGTGTAAACCAGGGAACATTGCCTGAAATAATTGAAATTTAAATCTATAATATATTCACGCCAGTTTTTGCTGAAATCATTGAGATTTGGGTTATTCTTTAGAAATTGAGTACTCCTAGCTCCCACGATAACATTAGTTCCGTTAAGCACAAAGATAAACAGAAGAGTGTAGTTTTCAACATATAGTTTGACTTTGGTATACATATTTTATTTTCTAATCAAAATTTCTAAACATATTGAACGTTAAACTTGCGGTCGTAGCACTCGTAGCAATGTTCTTTTAGCTATGAAAATTTCAAAGACATTTTAATTTGTACACTTGTCTGTGAAAAAATTGTATAGGTTGATTAAAAGCATTATGAATCGTTTGTCTAATAGTTAACGAGGAAGGTTTATTGCTGACCCCAACATACGTTATAAGGTTCAGTAATTGTAATTTGAAATGGTTACAAAATGGTATAATACAGTATGGTTGATAGTATAGCTATTTTATATAAGGTGATTATGTGATACATCATCTTGATTCCTGACCAATACTAAAACACGCATGCATTTAGATTTAAATCATTTGATTGCGTTCACAATAAGTATTCGGTTGGGATCAATAAACAGCAATAATTGTAAGACAAGCAAGTGTAGTTTTAGCTGTGAAATTAATGAAGTTTCCACAAACATGAAATGAGCGTTCTAAATGAATGTTCCAATTTACTAAATATTATTGTTATAATTTTATTTCAAACCTTAAGTATCATATCTAACTGCATCATTTTTCAAACGACGCGTTCGTACGCATGCATAACACTGTAAACCACTCCAATTATAACCAATAAGAAAAGATTACCGTTTGACAATATCCAGTTCAGACAGTTATGATCTTTACAACTCAAGCCATAGTCATAAGTAGGTGATCCAAGTCTATATGTGTCCCATGTTCTTTATCTGGTTTCTCCAGAATTAGCTTTAATCGGGTATTATTGTCAATGAACCCTGAACTGAATCCGGGATTAAACGATCTGATAGTATTATATAAGCAAGTTCTAGATCTACACAATATTACTTTTTGTAAAAGAAACCGAAAATTTAGGGCTAAGGCTACGCCAACTCCAGACAGCCATATTTCGAAGTTACGAAAAACGAAATTATTTGTGCTTTGGTCGATAACTAGTGTCAATCTAATAGTAACACAAAAAATTCAAGTTCAATAAACCTAACGTAAGGAAGTTATGGACCATTTAAGTTTAAATGTGTTCGAACATTTAGCGGTGTAAAAATGCAATATTGATGAATTAAAAAATTTGGCTATTTTGAAATAATCATATATAAATAGAGGAGCAATTTGCGACAATAAAAACATCAAAAACTTAATTATTTTTTAAATTGCCCTGTTAACTTTAACTGCAATTATCTCTTGGTCGCCACCAGGGCTAAGCCTGTTTACAACTGTTTTTGGTACTTTAGAGGGTGCTGGTTTTAATGACGTTTGTATTTGCTTTAGCCCTAGTGGCGTCCAAGAGATAAATGCAGTTAAAGTTAACAAGACATTTAAAAAATTAATTAACTTTTTGATGTTTTTAATGTCGCAAATTGTTCCTCTGCTTGTATATGATTATTCCAAAATAGCCAATTTTTTTAGTTAATCGAAATTGCATTTTGACGCCAATAAATATACAGACTAGTTCATCAAATTCAAGTATGATGACTTCGTTTTATGTCGGGAGTTGGCGTAGCCTCCACCTAGTAAAAGTACCAAAAACTCATATTACAAATGTGCTTCAATACTGAAATACAAATGTGCTATTATGTGCTGAAACTAAATTTTCCTGTTTTATGACAGTTGCGTAAAAACGATTGTTTTACTGAATGCCAAACTTAATTATGCACGATTCATCTAGGTTCCTAACTTCGACTCGTAACCGTTTCCAACTGCGATATTATGTAACGGTTAATGAAAATATTCAGAATTGAAAGAAGTTAGGGGCAACATTACACAAATTCGTTATGAGGTAATTCAAACTCCAATAAATGGTATTCAAACTCATTATTTTCATATCATAAAAAATTAACCCAATTGAAAATTAAATTGATGTGGTCATTTGCAATATTTGCATGCATGTCAGTGAATTTTGTCTTTGCTCCACAGAATTTTTCATGCTGCTTTGTTTTGTTGGTTACGAATCTACGATCCACGATGGTAAACCAATACACTCTATTCGAGGGAACTGAACTCTGGTACTATAGCTTTGCAAGCGAAAGTCGAGTAAAAAGAACAGCTGGGAGCACATGTGAATGAAGCAAGTTTGTACGGCAACATCTTAAGTTTTTAGAAAATGTTTAAATTTTGTATTGAAAACAGTAGTTAAGGTGACTTGTAACTTACAAGTTGTAAGGAACAGTTTTGCAACATAATTGATTGCATGATTAATGGATAAATCAGGTAATTTTACTTACTGTAAACACTAATTTTGTGCAAATTATCACTCATGGATAATAACTTGTTCGTGAAAAGTTGACAATTATTCCCGGTTATGTTTGTGGTTTCGTCGGATGTTTAGGAATCTATCAAGATGTCAGATTCAGAGAGTAAAATGGAAATAAAACATGAGGAGGACGGGGAGGTGAAACAAGAGTGGGATTCCGATTCACAGGATTTCGTGAATGTGAAAGCTGAGAGTTCAGATGATAGTGACACGTCAATCAACAGCAATTGTTTAAAGAAAGTTAAGAAAGGTCGTAAGAACCTGAACCCAGAGAAAGCCGCAAGACGCAGGGAGAAGAATACGGAAAGAATAAGAAAGAAAAGGGCAAACATGTCAGAAGAGAGAAAACAGTTTCTAAGAGAAAAGGGCATGTGGCGACGCAGGATACAGCGTGGGGATAAAAGGGTGACACCTGAGGCGTTGAAACAGCTCGTGGAAAAGTTTGGACAGGGTATTGGCAAAGTCAAAAAGATGACCCCGGAACAACTGGAAAAGCAAAGAATATCCCATCGGGAGAGCACCAGAAAACTTCGGAGCAAGATGCCACCTGAACAACGTGCAAAATGCAATGCCCTTGAACGCGAAAAGAATAAAATGAAAAAGACTGAAATGACAGAGGAAGAATTACAGCAAAAGAAGATACAAAAGTACCTTTATTATCAAGCATACTGTGCAAAAGTCGGTAGATATTCCGACATGCCTAGAGAATACAAAGATAAGAAGAATGAACAGTATAAGGAATGGAAAAGGAATTTAACCCCGGAAAAGAAAAAACGGTGGATGGAAAGTGTGAAAAAGGCGACTAGAAAGTGGATGTTAAAAAAAGCTGGAGGGGATGCTAAGGTGGGCAAGATCTATCCAAGCAAGAAAGGATTTCTGGAAAAACTTAAAAAGGAACAGCCTGATAAATGGAGGGCATGGAGGGAAAAGCATAATGGCTATCAGAGAAAAGCTTATGAAAAAGAGACTGATGAAGAACGAAAGAGGAGGAGATACAAGGACAAGGTCAATGGAGTTAAAAGGAAATTAAGGAAAAGGCTAGAGGAAGAGGGAGTGAACAAGGAGGAAATTGAAGAAAGACTGAAATTAGTGCATGAACAAATGTGGAAAGAGTTTGATCCGGAGTGGACTTGGGAAAAATATGGAAGGCGGAAGGGACCGCAGAAGAATAGGTGTTTGGGGGAAACGCGAAAGGAGACTCCTGAAATTCAAGATAATGAGCCAGTGAATGGCAATGATAATCACTTATCGACATACCAAAGTTTGGATAGTTTACTGGTTGCATCCCAAAATCATGAAGAGCCCAGCACTTCAGCAAAATCAAATGCTGAAGAACCTGAGCCTGACTGGATGGAAAACGCACCATCCCCTCCGCCATCTCCAATATCGCTAGCTATGGAAGATTCAGTTGATGATGCCAATTTATCTACGATTCAAACTGAATTCCGTTATTTTCCATGTTCTCATTGCGCTTTAGAATTTTCTGAGGAATCTGACCTTCGTGATCACGTTCGTTTATCGCATGCTCATAAAATGTGGACGTGTCCCAAGTGTAAGGCAATGGTACTTTCGCCGCAAGAGTTGAAAACGCATTTCCAGGAGTTTCATAAAGTGCCTACTACTTCTTCACAGGATAAATCTACATCAAATCAATATAACTTTTTCTGCATGCGTTGTCCCGTAACAAATAAATCACCAGTTGGATTTCAGACAAGATTGGAATTGTTTTCTCACGTGAAGCTGAAACATAAATGGAGATGTTTTTGGCCCTGTGATAAGTGTAATGTACTAAAGTACTCTAAAGAAGCATTGGAAATACATAAAAGGGTTCACTGAGAAACCAAACGAATGTACGTATTTGTTGAAATGACGATGACGCTTCGTAACTCGTATGATTTACGAAAACGAGGCCGACAAATTATGTTAGTGTAGAGAGTAGAGGTGTAAACTCGCTGATTTGGTAATTTTGTAAGAGTTGTTAAAGAATATATCACTGAATGTTTTAAAGCAAATTTAAACTTTGAATGAAATTAAAATTAAAGAGTAATTTATTTTATAGATATTTACAAAATATTAATTTCTCTTTTTATTTACTGTGTTTGCATAATTCTAGGTGATCATTTACAGAACATTTCTTAGTAGCTCAAATCTAACCGAAAATAGTATTTAAACATAATCATAACAGGGATGGTCGCATTATTTTGGTATAATTACTCTCGGTACACTAACAAGCCGAGTAGTTGTAATTGGAACTACCCTTAACTAATTAAAATACATACATAAGCATGTATTTAGTAGGTTTAGTCGATTTCCAATAAAAATGGTGTTTGTCGTGCTTTAAGTAGTAGCGTGATATCTTAAAAGTGATAGAAAGCCATCAAAGTCCGACAAATAGTTTGCTGATTTGATAATCTATCTATTTACACACGTTATTTTTGCTTTTCTAATTAAAATTCGAATTCTAACAATCCAATGTGCTTGACGTGCAAACACACATTTTGATTTGTTACGGTACCAAATAGTTTGTCTTATTTCTTGTTGTCAAGAAATTTTCATATAAAGTAAATCGTTTCTCGGCTAAGGTGAATTAAAATGAATATTTTGAAAATCGTGTGTATTTTTCCATTTCTCCTTGTTGTATGTAGCCTTAAATTTGGCTCAACTTTGCAAAACATTAAACCTTTAAGTTTAAAATCATTAGAAAAGTTTTCCAGTTGCTTAGTCCAAATAGTAAATTACAAAAGTATTGAAACAGTGGGAATAGCAACAAAGCCAGTGATTGCATTTTCTGATCCACGTTTCTCTAATTTAAGCCATGTAGACTTGTCTATGAATTCAAAGGGCTGGAATTGTATAGTCCAAGTGTTCTTGTACCCTCCTCCTATATATAAAACATGGGTTACTAGTGATTTCGAGAAATTTTCTAAGGTTCTGCCAAGCTATCTAATTGGATATGGATTGCGACTACCCCGAATTGAGCAAATTAAAAGTATTCATAGGTACCACCAAAGGCAACCTAGACTTACATTTTCCTTGGTAGTTGTAGAAATATCAAATCTTGAAAATGCAATTACAAGTTGGAGAATACTTTTAACATATTCATCAGTAATTAGAAATGGTAACAGTTTAAACTCATTATTCCAAGCTGAAAATTTTGTGATACCTACTCCTTATCCAATAACTCAAGAAATTTCAGAACACGTTCTTTATCTATGTCAACATTGCGACTTTTGTTTAACTTACGTTCCAACTGCACTACCAAATTTTGCCAAAATCGATTACAACATTTTGCAGGAAATTGTATTTCATTTCAAACAGTTATCAAGACGACCTATTATTATCCTAAAAATTTACGATTCTACAAATAGCATTTGGAACCATACAAAGTCGGTATTTTGGTTAAACCACGGAACGTTTGAAATGAGAAACATGGCCAACGAAGGGGATGAGTTCACTGGTATTATGTATCTTCACCGAGCTCTGGCAAAAGGTCTACTTGGGAATCGGTCTTTCATCTGGAATGTAACCTTTCATGACTGGCATTGTGGCATTAACTCATCTCATTTAGCTCATAGTCATTCTGTTCATCTATACATCAACATCGCAGGTGTAAGCCATGATTTAACAGCTAGAACTGGTCTTACATATCATACATTTTTCAGCTACACGAATAAGCAACGGTATAGTGGAATACTATCATTTCGAGCACTCTTTTCAGCGTTTGATGCAGTTACGTGGGGTTTAATTGTACTAAACTACTTTGTTCTGCTTTTACTAAGCTATAAAGTGCTACATTATGTAAAATGTGGTTCGAAAGAAACATGGAATTGGAATTATATTACAGCAGGCTTAACAATGTTATTGGAACAAGATTATGGCAAAATAGTTGGATTTCATAGTGGAAAAATGTTTGTAAATACACTGTACTTTAGTTTGGTTTTAGGTAGCTTGGTACTGAGCAACGCCTACAGAGGTGAAAATATTAACAAGTTAACAGCACCCCAAACACACATACCATTTGATACCCTAAAGGATCTCCTAGCAAACAACTTTAGCATGTTTTATTCTAATTTGTCTGATGTATACGATATCTTGTACTCATTTAAACATAATATAGGTTCACCAGTTATATCCAAAAATGTTGAGAACATTATATCAAAAAACTTGATTCCATTGTCAGGTGATTTAGAAATGCTTGACTATTTGAAAAAGTTTACCAAACCATTTGCTTTTTTCGGCGAGTCAAGGCATATAAATACGCTAGTTAATAAAATACGTCGAAACTCGTTTGTTTATAAAGGAGAGGTCAGCATCTCCAAAGAGTTCTACGTCAGACAATGGTATGGGTGGAAGTTTTTCTACCTTACTGACATTAAATTGATTACAAAAATTGGTTTAGCAGAGTATGAAAGTGGAATTATAGGTAAGTGGATTGAAATGCGGTATAGACGACAATTTTTGAAGGGCAATATGAATCACGCTGCAGCTCAAGATGTGCTCAAGACAAAGTCGTTTGTTGAAACAAAGGCACTGAAACCATTAACCATAAAAGGAAATTTAATCATGGTATTTGTTTTGGTAAGCGTTTGCTGGCTTATATGTTTAATTTGTTTTTATTTTGAGACAAGGAACACGATAGGGAATATTTTAAAACGTCAACTGTACAATTGCTGTAACAGAGTTCAAAATATGTGTAATAAGAACAAAAACAAAGTAATTGTGATAATACAAGTAACGCACATAGAACTTTAATCAGGAGAGCAACATTTCAATTCAAAGCATGATTAACTAACATAGTAAAAGGTAGCTTGAAATTGTTAGCTATCGTATTGTTTAATTTTCGTTAAAATAGATAGTATCAAGCACGGATAAATCGAGAACTAAAGAAAACCTTTGAGTTAATTGAACTATTCCGTGCTCTAGATTTCTAATGTAAACCTTCCTTATCGTTGGCAAAATGTTAAAATTTGCAATTTCCTGTTTTTATTGTTTTCAAATACTTTTATGATTTATCATATTATTATATAATAATATCTGAATGGATCATGTTCTTTGGATGAATTTGCATGTTGCATGACGTTTTCAATGCCAGAGTATTTTTACGATGATGCGTCACTCTCTCATGTCTCAAAAGGTCAGAGCAGTTGAAATTGTATGTCGAATTACCTGGGTACTTTGTGCTAATTAGATACATACAAAGTATACAATACGAACTATATGTCTACGGATACGATACGATAATGTCTACGGAATGTCTACAAGAATTGGTAAAAAGAGTGCGCAAGCGACTGCTAAAATAGTTGTTATTTTGGTGGTCGATGTCGTTTTTATGTCTCTTATTATTATTGGGCATTTTCCCCGTTGGACGTGGGAATTTAAGAGACATAAGGGGAATTGGTGTAGTTTGAGGGGTCTTGTTGGTGGTTCCCATCGATGTAAAATGGTTCCTATCTGATTCCAACCCGCACCTCGAAAGGCCGGCTTTACGAATGTCTACAGTTGCTTGTAAACTTGAAGAAAATATTTCTTGGAAAGAGTATAGAAATGAAACGTAAACAAAGTATTTTACATAAAATATTTAAAGCAGTCTTACTTTTAAAATATAATTTATTTCATTTCTTTTAAATCTATATGATTACCGGAGTAATTTACTACAATATTACGATATTTAATTGATTCCGATTAGTGATATCATAATCCGCATCAATACCAATCAATTTTTTCTGCACATGCAGCATAACTAAATATGAATCGTTTAGTAGACTAGTGTCACTTAAACATTTATTCATGCACTGATCTGTGCTTTCCTCCACCAAACCAATGCGAAATTTCATTAAAGTCAACGCGTTTCTCTAACCACGGTTTCCACTCACGCTCATTTGATGTAAAAGTTTTAAATGCGGCTCGAGTGTTTGGAGACATGGTAGGCGTAATTAATCGGAAAAGCGTAGCAAAGGCATCTGGAGCTGTAAATTCGATTAAAGTAAATAAAACACATATAAATTGTTGTATGATAATTTAGTTCATAAATTTATGTTTCTTTTCAAATATATATATACCACGTACTGTTTATGTACCAAAATCCATAACACATGTTGGTGTAATAATGGTCAAGACTAGCTGACAAAACCACCGAAAATGGCATACCTAATTGCAACAGAACGTAAATCTGATAAAATGTCAAAATATATTTGAGTATAATATTAGGTATATTGTGTATTCAGATTTTTATACAACTTACAAGTTGGACACATATGATCACGAGCGTTAAATCCCTCCATATTGTGAAGTACGATGTACTATAAATTACAATTGTTAGGTATATAAATAAATGAATTTTTAAGTGTATCTGGTAACTGGTAGTAAAATGTAACCTTGGTGATGTTGTTCCCTTTTGCCTGTTGCTCGCGAACCTTTTCAAATGCCGTTTCAAAACAGTTAACGACTATGTGTTCGGTTAGCTTTTTGATTTTACCAGCTAAGGCCGCCTTGCGAAGAGACCAAGCTCCAAACCAAAATTCACAAATTGGCCGTCCTTCCCGATCGTGACCATCTACATAAACAGGATATTCGTTCTGAATATCTGCAAAATATGTATCTTTGTTTTGTACCAATTCGTCAATCTTCCATTCTTCTCGCCATTTCAACATTCTCTGTACATGAGACTCCGCTCGTGGCACAGAAAATTGATTAACTGTTAAAAATTTAAAAAAGAGAGATGAAAATGACTAGTGTTTTAGTAAATGATTTTAAATATAAAATCGATAACTTTAGCAAAAGTTTTGTACATTGAAATATTTTTACTAAATAGATGTCTTGTTTCATATAATCATGCGGCAGACTTTGAATAACCAGCTTTTTAAATTTTTCAAAGGCCTTTTGTTGGCTTGGATTAAGTGCCTCTACTTCTGCATATCGATTTTCGCAAAGTACTAGCGAAAAAAGTTGAAAACTTACTACAAGTAACAAAACCAAATATTGATAATGGCTGGAAACGGAAGCCATTTTAAAATTTATTACAAAGACAGTACAGACAGTAAACTGAATTCTATTTTTTGGATTATGGATTTATTCATACGCTACTGTAAACAAACTCAGCGCAAAATTCTTTGTTACATCTACTTTTAAACCTTGCGGCTTGTGTTGCTTTATTTATATGCCCATGCAATAATATATCTGCAAACGACAATCTGCAAAATTTACTTTTCAATGTCAAAATAAAATGGTTTAAGGAAAAAAGGAACGTTTAAATATTTTTTGAACAACGGATTTGACAAAGTATCTTAAGTAGAATAGCATTAACAATTCAGGGTGAATTATTGCTATTAAATACACAACAAAATATATAAGTTTAATTTAGCAATATTTACCTAAACATGCATTTTTTTAAAGACAGACAAACAGCCAACAGCGACTACGCACATAGTTAATTTGCTGCTAAGAATAGACAAAAACAAGGTGAACAAGAATGGGAACATGCATTGCTCATGTGTTAAAAATAAGATAGGACCTGTTTCGGCACTCCAGAACTTGATCTTACGTTTTCCTTGTGTTTATATAATATTTTTATAACGACTTGAGTGAGTAATTTAATATTTATATTAGTTGTAAACTGTAAGACAAAAACAAAATCATAAAAGCAATTTTTAAAAACAAAATCCGGATTTGATTTGACACAGACAAACGACTGTTTAAAGCGTTTTGACATGTAGCGCTTTGTTTATCAATTCTAATAGGTATAGCATAACTCTTGGAAGAATTCATCTTTCATATGCTTGTATTTTGGAGCATGAAAGTAGTCATAATGTTAAATTCTTTTTTAAAACATTCTTACATAAATTTTTATGACTTATTCTTGGATATGATTCAGTTTTAATAAATTCGTCTATCATATCATTAGTGACTAATGATTAATTTAAGCCAATGGTCAATAACCTATCTGTATTCAAGGACATATATGTGCGTTTGGTTCAGCAAGTACTAAAGGGATAAGTAACATGTTTCTTTATAAGAGCGCGTATTTTTCAACTAGGTATCCAGAGCTTGATATGGCATGGTAATGAACTTGTTAGTTGTTGCCATGGTTATCTACCGGTCCATTAAATAAAAAGTTGTACCGATGCGATATGCATTATGCATATTTATTCATTTTAACTCTTCTATTTTGTTATTGGTTTTTACAAGTAATGCTTTTACATTCACTGCAATATTCATACCAAAACTGGTTCACAATTTCATCATCTCAAATATTGGCTGGCATTGTAAATCTGCATACAATTATTATTTTTTTCTGATAATAATATTCACGGAACATGAAAAAATGGGAAACTTCATTTTTTAAATTTTACATGGTCATTGAGCTACTAGGAAAACAAGAAACAACGCATAAATTACTATGAATACGTGCCAATTCAGTCGGTCGTTTGGCATAATATACCTAACTTAAGTTTTCATAGATTCGTCTCGTCCTCCTCAAAATCGTATAATTCTGATTTGATGTAATACATTTAATTTTACTGATAGCAATAACATCACACTTTTTAATTTGAATTTGAAAGAAACAATATAAGAGGTCATTTTGATGATTTTGATTGTCAAACGAATGCTGTTTTGTAAGGGTTTGGCAAACGGTTATTTTGAAAAGACTTTTCCGTTATAAAGATAAAAAATACATAACTTCAACTTATTACGTATTGATCTTCATTTCTATAAATTATTTCACATGACTAAAAAACTTAGGATGTTTTCCGTAAAGCATGAAGCATGAAAAAAATTAAGCATAATTCTTAAGTACTTAAACCGTTAAACCCTTTGTGCCTGTTTGATAATAAATAGAATAAAAATTTCCAAAGAATTAGAGAGAACAAAGGGGCTGAACTGGCTGATTTTAACTTTTCGAAAACTGACAACATAATGCACAATATACTTCAGGTACTTTATCATCACACAAAACACGTACCCGAAGTGAATGCATATTATGCATGTACGGAAAGAGCTCTCTGAATCAGTTTCCCAATTCTTGGACATTTTGTTCTATTTATATCGCGCAGGCACGAAGGGTTCGTAGTATTTTTTACTAAAAAAGAAAACGAAGCGGCTTAACTTTGATAGTTGATTCACTTCATAATAGATAGGTAGGAAATTGGGAGTTCCCTATTATAACCATAAGTTATTTCATAGTCTTTTTCAGTCTGTCGTCTGTCAGCCGGATGCAACTCATGCAGTCTCCCCGACAGCGACACCGTCAATTTTTCAGGACTCAATAATTGCAAAATTGCGGGTTCCTTTCCCGGTCTTTTCTACGAGTCGGAGCGGGTGGAAGGAAGAAGAGGGAACTCAACACAGACGGAAAACTGCTCCTCAACAAAACATCTCTTGCCTGTCTCTTGTCGTCCCAATTCATTTTACTCATTTTCCTGAACATTGAATGATTATGCGACAATTTTAATTTGGTGATTTTACTTTGACCTGAGTTTAATTATAAAACGATTGCTGGTGAGTTAGAGGACCATTGTTTTTGACAATTAACTTCTTAATTTAGTTAGAATTTTTATAGATTTTTTTTTATTCGGTGACAGTTTTCAGTGACCGGGTAGACCATGAAGCAATCAGCTGCAGGTACGTCCAGGAAGGATGACAGGGTTGTGGCTCGTCAGCGGGTTAATGGAGGACCAAGTTTGACCTGGGCTAACTTTCAAGGAGCCATGATGAATCAGGGGGCGGGGCAGGAAAATCCAGTAACTGGGGATGGATCCGAGGTGTCAAATGAAAACTGGAACCCATCTGCCTCACGTCCCAGTTTTGAAACGATGACCAAGGGTCAAGTCAAGCAAACTGGAACACGCTCATTGGTAAAATGTTATCAATATCGAAATAACACTGTTTATCTTTGATCAATGATTGTCATCATCATCTTCCCTTTCAAAAGTTTACCTGAATCATGATCTTGTCTAAATCTTTCAGAATGACACTGGAACCAATAATGCTATCCTCAAGTCTTCAAGAACGCCAATGGCACCTCTGGACGCTAACGCCTTTTATGGGAGCAAGACAGCCAAAAAGCCAAGAACGACTATAGATTGGATGTCTTCAATAATTAGCTCGGATTCCGTTTTTGGACCTCGACCTGGACCCTTCTTCATTACTGAAGCTCCTAAACGAAAACCCAGAAAATTGAATGCGAATCCCAAACGCGTATCCGCATCAAAGGTGCCCCCACCTCCAAACACTGCCTTGAAGCCACCCAATCCACTTCCAACACCACCAACACGATGGCGTGAATTTAAAACACCGAAGGTACTACCCTTGCCCACCCGTAAAAGAAAGAAGAACCAATTAGTCCCTCTGACCACAGAACAATATTGGGCTGCAGAAATTGATTATGTAGAACGGTACGGGGACAACATCTGGTATGTCGAAGCTGACTTTGGAACCCAAATGTCTTCAGGGCAGATTTACTTACGTATACAACAACTGATTACATTTTTGCCAAACTTGAAGTCGTTGACATTGGCGGCAGCATGTCAGCAGGAGGATGGATTCAATTACCAGGCGCTTCCTGCTTTACCCTTTCTGGAGACCTTGGATATTTCCAAATTTTATTATCCTGGATTTATAAAAGCTTCCCAAGGGAAATTCTTGATTGAAAGTTGTCGCAAGTTGCAAACTCTAAACTTGCCTGCTTTTGCGATAGGGCTTTTGCTTTCTGACCGAGGAGTACAAAATTTGGAGAGTTTTACCGTATCCAAGATAAACAACTTGGAGAATTTCACCAAAAGCATCGGATCCTTGGTTCCCGGGATTTCTGGAAAGTTGAAAAAATTATCTCTGGAGCTTGGATGCACAGTCAATCCCACAACTCTTTTTCAATTCTTGAAACCATTGACACAGTTACAACATTTGAAAATCACGTTGACCAATTCATTAGGTATGGCGGACTGGGATAACCTTGAGCAAGAGGAGGATGCTACTGCAAATTTGTCTCACGATGGAATTCGATCCTTGGAATTCATCCTAAGTCCGTCCCAACGATCCTATGGCTTTTTAAAGCTTTTCCCGAAACTTAAGGGACTACGCGTCTATGACATCCAGAATTCAAATTGCTGGGAAGAAGAAGGGGATGATCCTATTACTGCAGCTTTGAAGGAAATCATAAGAACAAACTCAGCAAACATGACTGAGTTATGGAACCTGGCTCCGAAACTAAAAATGGTCAACTTGAAATGGTGGGCAGAGCCAGGAACAACCTGTCGGGAGTATACATTCTCTAAATGATCAAATACTAAATAATGCATGTTGTGTAAGAATGATTAAAATTTAAAAACAGTCAAACGCTGCATGGGTACCATCCCCCTTCCGTCTACATAGACATTTTTATATAGTATGATTGTAGTTTAAGATTATGAGTAGTTTTATTGAAATATGTGTACTGCTGTTCAATTTCGTGTGAAATTATTAAAACAGTAACTTTCTTATTTAATGTTCATCTATGTTGTATGTCGGTTCTGTATGAAAATAAGCTTAAAGATTTGTGCAGATTAATAAAAGCATACTAAATTAGCGATTCCAATAGCATTTTGTCTACATTTATTTTAACTCCACTTTTAATTTAAGTATTTTCATGTTTTAGATAGGTGCATAGCTTGTCCTTCTGTCGGCTTGGCATTCTGGCAATCTGAAATTGCATGCATAGCTTTTTAGCGTGAACAAAGCTCACTAGCAGAACAGCTGAGGAAACAGCAGGAGCATAAAAAATCACAAAACCTGCTGGCTTGACATGACGATTTAGGTTTGCAGTTTGCTAGACAAAATTTAATTTAAAAGATGACCATTATTTCTGGGAAAAGGCCTAACTAAGGTAGTATTTCAATCATTGTCTGATTACTGTAGTCATAGCAATCACATCCGCTTTAGTGCGTTGCCAAGTTTTTAATTGAGGTGTTTGATTTCACAACATTGCTTTTAAGGTTCTTCAGAAATCTGGAGATGTCGGACTTGGAGGTGGATAACGTGGAGGGGAACCGTGAGGAGGAGGATGCGGAGGGGAACTTGAAGCTTACAGGCCAAGTACCTCAAAGACGCAAGTTAGCAAAAACGGGTTCTAAGGGAAAGAAATCGGTGGAAATGTCAGAGGAGCAACGAAATTTCTTAAGGGAACAAAATAAATGGCGAAAGCGACTGTATCGTGCTCGTGATTCTGAAACCCTAAAACTTACGGAGGAGGAATTGGAGGAGGTCAAGGAGAAGTACAAACTGGACGTTACTAAATTGCTAAACAGAAAGCCAAAGAAGGGAACTGAACAAGAGGAAGTTGTCAAGCCGAAAAGGAAGAAGTTGACCAAGGAAGAAGTTAAGGAGCGGGAGAGGGAAAGGGCCAGATTTCGGTACTTGGAAAAGCGGTTAAACATGACGGAAGAGGAGATGGAGGAGATGAAAAGAAAATGGTACTTTAAAAGGCAAGCGTACTACGCCAAACATGGTAGATATCCGGAAATGCCCAGGGAATACAAAGACAAGAAAAATGAACGGGAAAAGAACTGGAGACAGAACTTGACCCCGGAAGCCAGAAAACGGTGGATGGACAGTGTGAACAGGGCGAATAAGAAGCAAGTTGAGAAAGTAAAACGTGAACAACCCGAGAGATGGAAAATGTATAAGGAGAAGCAAAGAGAATACTTTAAAAATAAGTACCGCAATAACGAGCAAGAAAGGACTAAGCGAAGATTTAACAATAAAGTTAGTTGGGAAAAGAGGAAACTTAAGAAACGGTTGGAGGAGGAAGGAGTTAACAAGGAGGAAATTGAACAAAGACTGAAATTAGTGCATGAGCAAATGTGGAAAGAGTTTGATCCAGAATGGACCTGGGAAAAGTATGGAAAGGGGAAGGGAAATCGGAAGAGAAAGGTGCAGGAGCAGGAACAGCAAAAGTGCTTATCTTTAAATGACACTAAGGAAATAAGTACAGAAGAATTGCCGACGTCTTTTAAAGATGGCGAGCTAAATGTTGGCGACAATTCTGAACCGGATTGGATGGATAATAATTATTCACCTGACCCTGAACCGGTTTCACCTGCTTCACCTTGTAGTCCAGTGCCACCAGAAGCAGCGTTAGGGTCTTTGGAAAAGCCTAGTTCTACCTCAGAAGATATTAACACTTTTCAGACAGTTTTCTATAAATCATTCAATCCACCATCAGTATTGCCTTGTACTTTTTGTGCGTTGTCGTTTTCCCAAGACTCTGATCTACGTGAACACTTACAAACTTGCCATAGTGATAAAATTTGGAGTTGTCCCAAGTGCAAAGCTGTAGTGCTTTCTCCAGAAGAGCTAGCTTTACATTTTAAAACGTTGCACAAAAGTGTCACTTCCTCTTCCTCTCAAACGCAACAGAAATCTGTGAATTGTGCAAAAAACAAGGGAACTACAATGAGTCAGATTGACTATCAATTTTTGTGTATGCGATGCCCAGTTGAAAAGTTCCCAGTAGGATTCCAAACAAGATTGCAGCTATTTTCGCACGTTAGACAGAAACATAAGCGATACTACTGGCCCTGTGAACGCTGTACTATTCTCAAGTATTCCAGAAAGGGACTAAAGTTTCATCAGACACTTTGCCAACAGTTCGGTTCAGTGAAACAATCGAAGTGTAAGAGGTAACTTTTTATATTTTGTGATAATTAAAAAAAACGACGTTTGTTTAACATTATTTTTTATACAAACTGAATAAAAATGCTGAACAATTAATATTTGATCATCAATTTATTGTCAGTCTTTAAATCAACATCACAATGGCATGAAATCCTGTAACAACTCTTACAATACCCCGACTTTACATAGTTCCGAAATAAAACTTTTACATTTACATATTACAGTAGAAAAATAGTCAGTAGTCGATTTGGAGGTAGGTGTATCTTCTCTAGTTGTTCTGAACAAGAATCTCGTAACTTTCTTGAAACGCGTGTTCCCTGCCATCTAAAAGTAAAATTACCAAATTGCTCTAAATGCTTAACTATTCTAGTTATATTGCTTTGAAAGTAATGTCAAAGGTGTTAATTTCGTACCATAGGAAATGTAGCAAGCTTTATGACTAGGATGCACTTTGCCACAAGTAAGCGTATTGGATATGGGTGCTCGTCCAATATAATATACTTCCCCACTTGGGTCTCGTCCCCCAACAACCGCATTTCTGGGGATAATGTCTAATGATGTTTCCACCCAGCTCACTGTTCCCGAAGGACAAGTCAATATCTGCAAATTGTAGATAATATACATACTAGTACCAAATTTGATTTTCATTTCCATTATGGCCTCCATTGAATCATATTTTATTACCTCATAAATTGGCTTCACAATTTCCTTATAATTATACGGGATATAAGCACGACCATTATGCAGCTTTCCCGGAACAATGCCACCCAAATGAGATGCCCGAATTACGTAAACCGGTTCCCCGGAATCCGTTCCAGCCCTCACAGCATTTTCATGACCTTGCCCATTGTTTCTTCTGACCCAAGTTATTTCAGCACGTGGTTCTTCTTGGAAATGGTCATCGTTTCCTTGTCCGTGCCCGCTGTCGATAATTTGACACAAGTCAAATAATCCTCCTTCGTAAGGAGCAAACTGATAAGACAGATTATCCCAAGGCTGACCACAACCTAAAGGACACTTTCCATAATTTGAGCGGAGTTCCAAGGCACAAGAAAAGCAAAAGTAGCACTGACTTCCGGTGCAATACTGGCCTCTGAATATTCCATGTCCTTCTGTACTGGCTTCACATTCTCTAACCAAGCATCCCCATCGTTGTCGCCAAGCTCTGCATTCTCACAAAACAATTTCATTATTAACCTATGCGACAAAAACCAAGTACTGATAACTGACTCAAATTATAAAACTTTCACCTGATGTTTCCACCGCATCTGAATAGCTTATGATAAGGTCTATCTTCAATGGGAAGTCCGTCCACTCTGAAAAGTTAAAGCTCAAATTAATATTGTAATGATCATAATGCATTGTAATTGTGGTTTAAAAGCGCTGTACCTTTCTACGGCATATCCCACCTCGCCCTTGGCAATGCTTCGTTGTAATTCCAAGTTAACGGTAACCTGCATAAAGTCTTGTACTAATGTAGTCCAACCTGCAAAATCATACGCATAAAAGAAGTTGATTCCTACACGTAATCACTTTAGGATATCATATAATATTATATAACACTTACAACTTGAACTTGGTATATTATTGTAATGATTTCTAAAGATGTTTTATCTGCCAACTTACTATTGTTCTCTGGAAACTGATCCCGGAAGTTGACTAGAAAGCCTTTGTCAATCTGGAAAGCTCCTACTTGATTAGCCATGTTTGTACGGAATATTTAGTAACTATTCTATTCTATTCTATCTAGTAACTATTCGACTAAAATTGTGAAAAGTAAGGAAAGCGAGTGAGCGTGAGAAAGTAAACGAATTAATTTGTAACTGTGTATTTCTTCGTATTCATTCAGCACGTAAGTTTTTCTTGGAAAACAAGATTGTGTAACGTAGCGGTAGCGCACATGTGCAATTCTCTACCCCAGGGATTAGTCAACCGAACTTCTGGTTGACTCAACCAATTTGTTTTCAAACGAACGTAAAACCGTTTTACTAAAACGTAATTACCACTACCACTCGTCATTCACACATTTCTCGTAAAAACGAAAATACTATTTAAAGCCATCGCTATAACATACTGTTCTGTGCTGGTTTTTCATTCATTCTCAGAGTTTCCTGTCTTTTACACTTTTCTATATTAAATGCTAAAGCCTCATAGGAATTTGTGTAAACTGAGGAGAGTAAAGCCTAAAGCTTAAAATCGGCATTATTATAATTTTATAATCTCTTTACACTACATACGCAGCCGTGCTACATGTTTAATGCATTTCATTCAAGCAAACATTCCGTATATTTTAAGAATTGTTATTGAATTCAGAGTACATTCAGATTTTGAATTAATTCAATTCTTTAACACATTATGCTACTTTACCTTTTGACGATGGGTTTCACTCGAAAAAAATGAAAAAACCATGCTAATAAGCAGGGGTTCCACAGGCAAAAATAACTCCCATAAGGGATTACATTCGAGGTTTTTATTTGTTTCACATCTCCCCATACAGACAGAGCAAGTCAGTGTACGGTATATTTTAATTTAATTGTGACATATTTGTTGTTTTCAATCATTTTACTAATTTCAATTAAATGCTTTAAACCACAAAACCCTATTTCCCACAATAGAGTTACTTCAGCGCACAAGTTAAAAATCATGTTTGTTATTTAAAACAAATAAGCAAGATTCATCAAATTTAACATTACTGATATATTTTAATATTCCGCAATTTAAAAATTCTCATTTCCGAAAATTTTTTAGTTTAATTAAAATTGTGAAATGCTTGTAAAAAAGGTTAAAGCAACCTCAGCCAAGACGAAACCATGTTATGAAATTTTAATGCATTCTATTTTAATTATTAGCACAAATTGCTACTACGATGTAATATTCTTTGTGCGTGGAGAAAGCTAAGACCAATAAGTTAGTGTCTTATATTGCATGTTAGAGTATTGCTGTCATGTTCAGCAAACGCTTTTACAATTCGATAAAACTTTCACTGAAAGTTTCCAGATATTTCCACGTAAGTGAAATTCAGTTTGATTCTGAAACGTTAGCCTTTTCATGTAATGTTGAACGCAATTTTCAAAATAAAGTCCACGTAAATGTATTAATAGCATACTTATGGGCTATTGCCGATACTTGTAAAATAGTATATCGGTACAAACAGAAGGATATCAACGGCATGAATCTTGGGTTGGCGTTTTTGTTTGGAGGGCTAATATTTCTACTTACTTTCACCACACTGATGTTTTATACGCAAGAAGTGTGCTGCGTTTGCAATGGCATAATGTTGTTCTTTCAGTATTTGCATGGTAAGCAGACAAAATGAGTAATATTCTATTTAAACTATATTTTGAAACATATAAAATACTTCCTTTCTATATAATTTAGAAAACTACATGCCTAAACTAATACCGGACAAATGCCGTCTAAACTTGATGCATGACAGAATGCAGATGTTTATGGGATGCTCCATGATGACTCTGTGCACACTGTTAATATTATTTATGTTCTTAGATCCCCTTGGTGTAATATTTGTAGGCAAATTCATTCCCTCTGGAGTCTTTCTAACTCCGCTAAAAATGCTGCTGCTAATAATTCATTGCCATATTGTTATAGTGTTTGGTATTGCTGGGGCCTTATCTTTAGGCATCTGCATAGTATATAGTTTTTACGTTGTCGTTTTCTATACAGCTGAACTGCGATTGGGACAAAATGTGCTTAAATACCGTTCGGATGTTGCATTGCGTAACACGTCTGGCAACGTTCGACACGTTTTTCGAGCGTTTCAAATTTTACATCGTAATATATTGAATATATTTGGTCTTAATCTAGTTCTTTGCAATGCAGAATTCATGATATCCGCTATATACTTGAACTTTGTGCTTGTAAGATATTGGTCAGAGTTAGAACTCTATACAAAAGCTCCACTTATATCAGGTAATTTTGTGGTAATGTCAACATGGACTAGTTTAATGCTAGCTGGAAGAACTTTGTTCGTCAAGGGCAACAAAGTGATTAGTAGCTGGAAAGTTGGTAAATGGAACGACCTTTTAGAAGCAAAAATGATGCACAAATTTGCAAAATCTTGTAAACCCCTTGTTATAGCATATGGAACTCAGTTTGTAATTATGAAGGGAAGTTTATTGGTGTTCTACAGGGGAGTTACCCGAGGAACCATGAGAGCACTATTAAGCACAGAAACTACTTAAACTGTTGTTAGAATTGTTATAATGTTTATTACAATGCAATTTTGAAACCGGAGACAGTCAAATTAATAGGGAGTACGGAGCACCACACCCTTATGAAAAAGTATGCGTATTCCATCCATTATAGAAAACTACATAATTAAGTGTTACGACTTATTCCAATGAACTATGTGCAAATCAATCTAATATCACTCAATTGAATAAATTATTTAATGCTGAACATACTGGAACAAATTGCTGAACCGGGTTTTTGTTTTCAAAGCACCCCTCATTACTGCAATTAGAATATAGGCTATTTTTCATAGTCGTAATTAAGATATAACTAGACAACAGATTATGGATAAATGCGCAAAAAAAGTATTTTCTGCATAACTCGAATTTGCGTCGTTGTGGTGCAGAAAATAGCAACTTTTAATTTGTCCTTGAAATTTAATAAATAAAGTTAATGACAACAGTTTTCAGCACTTCCAGTTGGAATTATTCCAGTTTCCACTCCATTTCTATTTGATACATAAAGGTAAAAATATTTACATCATTCTATTTCTGATCATAAATGTGTTTGTTTTGTGAGAATACAATTTTTGTTTCTGCTATTTAAGGTGTTCATTTCATTGGCAGAAGATAAGCTCATATTAAATGACACATCGATTAATTGTGAATACTCGTTTTATAAATGTTAGCTTGTTTGTCTCGAAACATTGATTTTAGAAAATAATTTACTTTAAATGTAGTTTGCTGGCACGAAATTACGCAAAAGACAGAGTAATTACCTGACACTATCATTTCTTTTACCGCAGCACGTTTAAAATTCATTTGAAACTGACTTTTACATAGACGAATCAATATAGACTCCAGTACATCAAACATTGTTTTATTTTTAAATTACTTTGTATAGCATAACATATTTTGGTTTATTAAACATTTCTGTTTCGACATTTTCATCACTTTTTAATTTAGATGCAAATCGTATTTTTTGAAAAATCGAAAATCTATTAATATCAATAGCCATTGTAAGATTGAAGTACAATTCTTACAAAGTTTAAATTATCTGTGTATGTATTAACTGTGCTTCCATAGTAGCATTTTTATTTTCTGGGAAAGAAAACAGCAAAAGTAGTTTTTTATATAAAAATTGTTTTATATTCTAGCTGCAACTTGCTCTAAATTGTACATTCATAATCATGTTCAGCAAACGTTTCTACAGTTTGATAAAACTTTCACTGAAAGTTTCCAAATATTTCCACACTAGTCAAATTCAATTTAACTCTAAAACCTTAACTTTTTATTGTGATGTTGGAACCAACTTTCGAAATAAAGTATACGTAAATCTATTCATAGCATATTTATGGGCTACAGCTAATGTTTGTCAGATAATTTATCGGTACAAGCAGAATGACATCAACAGCATGAATCTAGGGTTAGCGTTTTTGTTTGGGGCTCTAATGTTCCTTTTAGTTTTCAACAATGTAGTAGTTCATGCACAGGAAATATGTCGCGTTTGCAACGGTGTGTTATCCTTCTTTCAATACCTACATGGTAAGTCATTTAAGTTATTGGCTATGATATAGCTCATACAAAATATAGCAATATTCGTTTCGTGAAAAATAAATTAATACTTGCTTGAATAACCTAGAACGCTACATGCCTCAACTTTCCCCGGATAAATGTAACTTCAACTTGATTCATGACAGAATGCAGATGTTCATGGGCTGTTCCATGATGACTCTGTGCACACTGTTAATATTATTTATGTTCCTAGATCCCCTTGGTGTACTATTTGTAGGAAAATTCATTCCCTCTGGAACATTTCTAACTCCACTTAAAATTCTACTGCTAATAATTCATTGCAATCTTGTTATTTCTTTTGGTATAGCTGCTACTTTAGAATCGGCCATTTATATACTTTATGGTTTCTATCTAGTGATTTTTTACACAGTTGAACTAAGGCTAGGGAAAAATAATTACCGAACAGATTCCGTGTTGCGACAAACGCCTGCTAATATCAGACACACTTTCCGTGCATTTCATTTGCTACATATTGAGTTATTTCATGTACTTGGTGAATTTAAACTGTTAATTAGTAATGGAGGATTCATGATGTCTGCTATATACCTGAATTTTGTGCTTGTACGGTATTGGTCAGATTTAGAACTATACACAAAAGCTCCACTTATATCAGGTAATTTTGTGGTAATGTCAACATGGACTAGTCTAATGCTAGCTGGAAGAACTTTGTTTGTCAAAGGCAATAAAGTGATTAATAGCTGGAGAGTGAACAAATGGAATAGTCGTTTGGAAGCAAGAATAATGAAAAAATTTACAAAATCTTGTAAACCCCTTGTTATAGCATATGGAACTCAGTTTGTAATTAAAAAGGGAAGCCTGTTGGTGTTTTACAGAGGCGTTACCCGAGGAACTATGAGAGCACTCTTAAGTACAAAACATCCCTAATACTAATGCATATTTACAATCATCAAGTTATATGCAACCAGTTTTGTTTTAAAGGTGTAAGAAAAGTGTGCAAACCATGCTAATTATGCTCTATGGATTAAGAATTAAGCTTGATTTCATTAATATTTTTCAATTATTATATGGAATTTGTATTTATATATATTTTATTCAATAACTTATGTTTCTTGATAAATACAGTGTGCGTAAAATACATTTTGGGTGTAATCAATCAAATCAGTCAGATCAAAAGGTTCTATCTAGAGAGTGTTTGGGTAGCTAATCTATTGTAACTGACATCCAAGCATACTCTGTGCGGATTACTGGGAGTGGAAGACCGGAGAGGGTGCAAGAAGTACTATTTGAATTTTAAAGGTATTGAAATCAGTCATTTGTTGCATTGAATCTTATTTAACTTAAATGTCATTTTGTAAAATGTGGATTATATGCTCGTCCCGAGAATGTTAAATTAATTAAAATAACAGACATTATGTGATACTACTTTATTCTGTTTTACTATATTAAAAATTTGTGACTCATTCACCACTATATTGCACATATTAAATGTTGTTAAAGAATGACATAAAAACCAGCAAAATAAAATTTGAAAACTAAAAAGTTACCTAATTTCAAATTATTAATTATTGGCGATGGGCATATAATTTTTCCATTTCCGTAAATCTAAAAATCGCATGGTAGCTTATTAACATTTAATAAGGAAGTCAGACAAGATAATAATTTACTAATATTAGGTTTGAAGACAGGAACTTATAGAAAAAGTTAATAATACGATAAAGTATGTCTGATATTATTTTTTAGTTATTTGCGCTAAAAAGGTCACTGTAACCTTCAACTAGTATTACAAATGTTAAAAACGTGCGGAAGAGGTATAGGTATATGTAGCTTATGTACAAAAATATGTTTTGTCGAAAGACGCTTTGAATTCAATAAATGTTCGTATTTTGTCTTATCAATATGTCTCTTATACATTTTAAGTGAACAGAAAACCAGGAAACAGTCCGTTTGATCAAAAATATTAATTTTTACAAGTCTGTGTACACAGCATGTGTTAGTCTAATATGAAATCTAAGTTCTATGTAGTCGTTCTTAAACCGATTCATTTGTAGATTAATTGAATTTTTTCATATCATTCTGCTCCGCACACCAGACTGCAATACAACAAATTTTAAAGACATCACTATGTTGAGCAGACGCTTTTACAAGTTAATTCATTTCTGGTTGAATGTTTCCAAATATTTCTACGCAAGTCAAATTCGATTTGACCCTGCCACTTTTGCCTTTTCGTATGAGATTAACGCAAAGTTTCAAGAGAAAATGTACATAAATATACTTGTAGCTTATTTGTGGGCTACAGCTAGTGCATGCCAAGTAATCTATCGGTATAAGCAAAACGATATAAATAGCATGAACCTTGGCCTGGCATTTTTGTGTGGGGCGATAATGTTCATAATGGCTCTTACAAATCTACAAATTCATGCGCGTGAAATTTGTCGTGCTTGCAACGGAATATTGACATTTTTTCACTTTTTACATGGTATGCAAATTATTACATTTCAACGAATATTGTTAATGATTCTTTTTCATATTGTTTGTGTTGGATTATCTAGAGCACTATATGCCTGATTTTCAACCGGACGAATGCAGCCTCAACTTGATTCATGACACAATGCAATTGTCCATGGGTTGTTGCATAGTAAGTCTGTCTGGAACACTGATACTTTTTATGCTATTGGACCCACTGGGTGCCATATTTATAGGAGCATTTATTCCATCTGGAATTCTGCTAACTCCATTCAAACTGTTGTTGCTATTACTCCATGTACGCCTAGTTATCATTTTAGCCATTGCTGGCATTTTAGTTTCAGGCATCTGTATATTATACGGTTTTTACGTTGTTATTTTCTACACGGTTGAATTACGATTAGGACAAAATGTGGTAAATTATCGTACGGATGAAGTGCTGCGCAATACGTCTGCTAACATCAGGCACATTTTTCGTGCTTTTCAAGTATTGCATAAAAATATTTTAAAGGCTTTAGGTGGACCTCTACTGTTGGCTACTAATGCAGGATTTATGGTATCCTCTGTGTACCTTAATTTTGTACTTATAAGGTATTGGTCAGATTTAAAACTCTACACTAAGGCTCCACTTTTAGTTGGCGCCTTTGCAGTTTTGCTGGCTTGGACTAGTTTTATGTTAGGTGGAAGAACATTGTTTATCAAGGGCAACAAAGTACTCTTTAGCTGGAAAGTGAGTGAGTGGAGTAGTCGTTCGGAAGCGAGAATGATGTATAGATTTGCAAAATCCTGTAAGCCACTTGTAATAGCTTATGGAACTCAGTTTGTGATTCAAAAAGGTAGTCTATTAAATTTTTATAGAGGAGTAATCCGAGGAACTGTGAGGGTTTTGTTAAGCACAAAACATAGCTCCTAATTTAATACTCAACTCCGGATAATTGTGCAATTTGAGATTTTAAGCATTGTAAAAATATACGTTTAAGTTTTAACAACTTATTGTAAACCTTAATATTCGACTTTCTTGTATCCCTACTGATATATTAAAAGTTGAATACGTATATATTTTGAATATATAATAAATTTAAGTTTTTGTTCCACAAATAGCAGTTAAGCATTACGTACGCATTTATTTATACAAAAGCATATCATAATTTTTGTACAAACGATTAATTAACATTTCCAGAGGAAAATACCAAAGTTCGTCTTATGTAAGTTTACCATCATTTTGATTATAATAGCTTATTATATGGGTTTTAATAACCTATGGCGTTGATTTTGTTGAAAAAACTACTTATTACTATGAAATGCTATTTAATTAATTTAGTAGCTTCATAATTTCACATTTGTTTAGGCTTCAATTCGACATCAGGACATGTAATAAATACATTTAATTAGCTATGTATGCATAAAATTAAACAAAGATCATGCCTTTTTATGAACAATTTTTCTATTGATGAACTGAAATTAATAAATAATTATATTATGCATCGACATTTTAAACATGAAGCTTGGCTATAAGCGATTAGTTACCGTTAACTATACCTTGTAAAACTGAAAGTTTTGAGACGACCTATAATACATAGATGTCTGAAAATCCATAAGTACATTCTTCCACTGTCGTTCTCTTTGAAAATACTTAATTCACCCCAATCCATCGAAATGTTTAGTTCTCGTTTTTACAAAATGGTTAACTTTATTGTTAAGATCACTAGATTCTTTCACGTTTCAGAAGTTTGTTTTGATTATCAAAAACAGCAGCTATATTGTAAATCTAATGAAAAATTTCAACGAATAATAAATTTTAACTTTGCTCTATCAATTCTCTGGGTGATTGGAAGCATCTGTCAAATGCTCTATCGATACAAACAAAGAGATTTTGACAAAATGAATTTCGGACTTGCAGTTTTCTTTGGCGCATTAATAGCAATAGTAGTACTTCATGTAACATTGCTATTCTCAAAAGATTTGTGCCAAATAGTAAATGGAATTATTACTTTATTTCAGTTTTTGCACGGTAAGTGTCTATTCTAATTTTTCTAAATGTTATTGTATTTACTTTACACTAAACATTTACTGACATTTCGTTCGTATTTCAGAGAAGTTTATGCCAAATTTCAATCCTAATAAAAGCAAAGTAAGCCTTTTACATGATGGTTTACTAATTTACACAACAATCAGTATGCTCATACTTAATATTGTACTGATATCTTTTCTCTGTTTTGATTCATCTGGAGCAATTTTTGTTGGATTTTTTATACCATCTGGTCTAATTTGGTTCCCCGTTAGGTTATTTGCTTTAGGATTAAACATTTATCTGGCCACATTGTTTTGTGTTAGTGGCATCTTGTTTAATAATTGTGCGTTATTATATGGCTTTAATTTTATCATGTTTTACTTGTCTGAATTACGTTTGGGTCAGAAACCAGCAAAATACCGAACAAGCTCAGAGCTACGGGAAAATCCAAACATTCTCCGGAATATCTTTCGCGCATTTCAAGTATTACATCAATACAGTTTGTATATATTTGGATACATTCTATTTATCGATAATATTATGTACACCGTAGCAAGCGTGTATTTCACATCAGTATTATTGCGATATTGGTTGGATATGGAAAATCATACAAAAATTCCATTGTTGGTAGTTGACTTTATAATTTTGTACTTGTGGACAAACATTACAGAGCTGTCAAGAATTGCATACATCAGAAACACCAAAGTCATCAAAAGCTGGAAAATTAAAGTGTGGAATAGACGCACTGACACTTGTGTTATGAAACGATTTGCGTTGTCGATGAAACCGCTGATAGCTGCATACGGTAATACATTTGTTTTAAAAAGAGATAGCTTGTTTGTTTTTTATCGTAAAGTTATAAAAGGAACTATGAGAACAGTATTAACAATGAGACGATTTGGGAATACATAATGAGCATCACTTGTGTTTTGAGATTTTGGAGTATGATAAAATTTCTAATTGATATTGTTTATATAATGAAACTTTTATTACAGGTTTGAATTGTACAATAAATGCCATTATCCATATCATTTATCAATAATTAAATTCAAGTTTTTAACGTCTACCAGTAAGTAACGCTCGAAATGTGCCGCGAGTTATCCCTCGAAAGAAAACAAAAAGACTTCCCCGTCTTAATACAAACTGTGTTCCATACGCCAAAAGAAGGGGTTTGCAGGAAATGCTGAATTTCAGCATTGCTTTTCTCTCTATGTTAGAGTTCCATTTCTCTTGTTTCCAGCTATTAACAACTTTTACACCTCTTACAAAAAGAATTCTACCAAGCTCAATCACGCCACTCCATATGATTATACACATAAATGCACCCATAATTAGCGGTGCTTTTGCATAAGCCTCTAAAATACTCCAATATCGTACAAGAATAAAGTTTGTATATACTGTAAAAACCATAACCATACCATTACCAACAAGTAAAAATGGCCCGTACACAACAAGAAAGTTTTTGTGTAATATTTGAAAAGCTCTGTAAGTAGTTATCAAATTTTCGGACACGCTTCTAAGCCAACTTTCAGAGCGATACTTTTCATATTTTTGTCCCATCTTTAACTCTATCGTGTAAAATAGTGCAACATTATAACCGTAGAATATAAAATAACCTACAAAGAGAGCAGATGTTGCGCAACCAACAGTGTAAATATATACATTTAATAGAAATACAAAACATTTCATTGGAGTGAGAAATGTGCCGGGAGGAATGATTGAGCCTGCGAATATGATTCCAGAGGGATCCAGAACAGCAAATAAATCCAGTAGTATACTAAAGAAAAACATTGAAATTCCTGTGTATAATAATAGGAAGTCGTGGATTAAGTTTACTTTGTTTTTATCCGGAACATGCCTTGGCATGTATGCATCTAAAACATATGAGAAAATGCCAAATATATTTAGTTTATTTAATCATAATATGAAACAGCAAATAATTCGTTGAAACTGAAATAAGCTGAAATAGTAAATTTTAAAATGTGTAACTTACGATGTAAACGTTGAAACAGTGTAAGAACGCCATTGCTTGTTTGACATATTTCTTGCGAAAAGAATACTTGAATGCTGTAAACAACAGTGGAAATAAACGCCCCAAAAAGCATAGCTAATCCCAAATGTACCACGTTGGTATCATGATTATTGTATTGCAGACTAAGCTGATATATAATTACAGAAATCCAGGTAAAATATAACAGAACCGTGACATACATCTTTATCAGAAAATATGTACTGTTTTCGCAATACAGCGTTTGTGTATGGTTATCAAATCGTATTTTAGAGACATTTAATATTTTTGTAATCTTTAATAAGAACGCTAAGAGTTTAAAAAATCTTGTGCTAAACATTTTGCGAATAAAGACGTAACGTTTTATGTATTGGAGCTTTCTAATTACCTTATTTAGGATTGTTACAATGGAATAGTTTTGCAAGTAATCAAGTACGAAAACGTACGTTAGTCTTTTGAATGTAGTGAATAAATGCAAAATAAGGTGGAAATATCAAATGGCCATCAGTAAAACGTCATCAATAGTTACTGTCCTGAAAAACTATTTATAGCATTAAATTATATGTTAGTTTTAGGTACTTTTCTGTACAATTTTAGGATTATACCAGTTCAAAACCAAGTTTTATTAAAGTTAGGCTGGCACAACTGGCTTTAGTTTGTTTGTGAACTACGTTTGTACTGAAATTGTTTTAAGAATGGACAATTTTATAAACAAAAAAGATACAACTTCAAAATTGTCAAAACTACATGAAAAACAAAATTTTCTTGAAATTATTTTTCTGTAAGTTGCTCAACTACAACACTTTATCAGCCAAAAAATTTGTAACTTTATTTAGATTTATAGCAATTTATGATAAAACTGTCGCATTATAGATACGTACAAGGACTAAAAGCCAACCTTCAATGCTTTCAACATTATAAATTAAAAATTAAAATTTAGAAAGTCAGGTAATTTATAAAAGCAAATCTAAAAATAATTTACCGCATAGAGTAGCTACAATTTCAGATGAGAAAAATGTTGCAAAAAGGCCATCCTAAAAATGTATTATATGTAGCAGCTTTTTATTTTCTCTATGTTTTCATATTCGCTGTTTACAGGCATACATATTCATTTAGATAAAATGAAATCATTTTAACATTGCCCGACAAGTTGTATGTATTCATTAGACATTTATGTCGTGGAATGCATGAAAACACTTACGATTAGTGCTGATATGCGTTGTAAATAATGTCATTTTATTTTTGCAGTCATCAAAACATATTCTGGAACATATAAGTTTGAATGATTTAATTTTACTATGAAAATCCATTATCTTCAAATATTTTCTTCAGCACTTGTACTGAATTTTTAGGAATGCGTGTCAGGTTGGGATCACTAAAATTGATGTAATGTGTTCCGAATCTCATGCTGGCATTCCATAGAAAAAAACATATTAGTGTCTTCTGTTGACAAATTTCGTATTAAGTTTAGGAAATAAATATAATAATTATGCGTACGTGTAGCCATACGACCACTCGAAATTGTCCATTAGCGACCAAGCAGCATATCCTCGGATATCTGCCCCATCTAATAAGATGGCTTTTAGCATTTCATTGATATAGCTTTTAAAATACTCTGCTCTACGCCAGTCGTCAAGTTCTTCATCACACGCTCCACCATATCCATTTTCCGTAACATAAATTGGCTTTTTATACTTCCTATGAACCCATCTTAACAAGCTACGGAATCCACAAGGAACAACGGGCCATCCCATACCAGTCGTATCCCAATCGAGATCACTGAAATAATCTGCTTCCGCATCTCCCATCATTAACATGCTACAATGAGATTTCTTTACCAGTTTAGAAAAGTAATGGTTGACTCCCAAGAAATCAGCGGAGTTTTTAATTATTGATTTCCAAGTTTTGTTCAAAGGAGGAATTAGCTTTTCATCACCGACATGTGATCGTGTTAGATTAGGGTAAACTCCGTACACAATTGGGGAAGCCCACAATCCAAACTAAAATTTAAAACATGAATAAAAAATTGTCATATTAATAGGCAGTTAAAATTCACTATGAAATAAGTAAGCAACGAAATTTAAATGATTTATTACGTAAAAAGCCAAACTCTTATTAACAGCAGCTCTGTCTTCTGCATCACTTTTGTTTGCTGGTATAGGCCAAATGGCGTCCAAACTTATTCCCACTTCACCACCCTGATTCTTTTTAAAGTTTGTTTCGTAAAGTCTGTAAGCCTTGGCATGAGCTTTTATAACGTTTAGCGCGCAAACGTATGGCTTTCGTTTGTCTGAGCTGTTCTTAAAGAATGGATTTCGTACCCCATAATTCCAATTGCTGGTACAGAATATGTAAGGTTCGTTAAACGTAATCCAGTGCTTTACTCGATCCCCAAACATTGCAAATGTCACATTAGCGTAGTATTCAAAATGGTCTACAATTGTTTCGTTTAGCCATCCACCTTCGTCTAATAATTTTTTCGGTCCATCCCAATGAAATAGTGTAGCGAATGGTTGAATGCCTGCGGCAAGCAAACCATTAATCAGTTTATTGTAGTAGTCGATTCCAGCTTGGTTAACTTTATCTCCCATACGACCAGTCGGAATAATACGAGTCCAGGCAATGGAGAATCGGTAAAATGAATTTTGTTTTGGTAAGATGTTCTGGAGAATAGCTATATCTTGTTGGTACTTGTTGTAGGAATCGCAAGCAACATCTCCATTTTTACTGTCAGGAATGTTTGTACCGTTTTTGGTGTGCGTCCAAAAATCCCATATAGACTCACTCTTGCCTTCAGTATTCGAATAATAGACAATAGATCAGCTTGTTAATAGAAGCGGTAAGTTACATAAACGGTGAAAGTTACCAGATGCATTCCAACCGCCTTCTATTTGATAAGCTGACGTAGACTGACCCCACATAAATTTAGGCGGAAATTTGCCTTTCAAAAATTCTGTTTCAGGTTCCTCACACTAGTTTTCGGCTGCTAAACTGCATTTAAAATACAAAAGAGAGTAAATTATTGCTAACGTAAGGCCTATCATCATCATCATTTATTGCAAACGCAAAAAAGCAACAAAAAATATTTTAACCACGTTTTGAATTTTGAATTTAAATGCGTTTAAAGTTACAAATGTATGTTTACTTATTTTATATAGAATTTTACATGCTCCAAAATATAGTTAATCATGGTGAGGAATTAATGAGACAAAAGTAGGTAAATGGATTTTAGAAATATTAGTGTTTGGTTTGGCAGGCCGTTACAAAACCATGTCAATATCGTTTGTTTAAAAATCACTGTATTGGCCATGTTCCCTTGCTGTCATCAATTGATAGAAAAAGATAACTGTTAGAGTTTACGAGCCATTTATCTAATGATTTTTCGTTTTGTTTGATAGGTTAGGCAGGTCATGTTCATGTTTGGCAGTGACAGAGAGACAGGAGTTTCAGCATAAAAGCAAAAGTAAATCACATTACGACTTGCAAGGTTATTCAAGTTCTTTGATTTTGGTTAAAACTTCAAGTTATGTAATATATATATTCGAGTATACACTTTGAGTCGAAGGTTGCAGCGTAGACAGAATTAGAAAGATAAAACAAAGTCTTATTGCGTCTTCAACAAAGTCTTCGTTGTATACAACTATTTTAAATGCGTGTTTTGACATTTAATTACCTTAGTAGCTATATTGATTATAGAACTTATCTGAAAACCCTCTTTACTGCTTTTGGTTATATTTCCTATTTTTGCTTATGTTTCATTTTATATGACATATTTATGAACTTTATGTGATGAATTAAGCTTAGTATAAGATGATTAAGCTTTGTTAGGAAGGATGTTGAATTGCAAATTTTAGGGATATTAAGTCATATCTATTTTCATGTCAACCTAAATAATGTCTTAGTTCAGGTTACTTATTTAAAACTGTCGGCTTCTGGTTTCCTATTTCTTCAGAAAATGAATGAAACCTTTTAGAAATAAAATTGTGCACTCACACTTAAAGGATTTGTTTCAGGCAAAAACTCAAATCCTATAGTATACTATATAATATAGCATATTATATTATGATACACTTGATTCAAAATGACAATTAGCATATTTATTATGCTTGGTGCAGGATTACATCTCATGATAATCGAATTTTGTTCTCACTTATATTGTATATTTTGATCGTTGGGCTTGTTGCTTGTTTTTCTGCTCGCTATATTCCTATCCAAAGTGCAGTTGCATCTAAATGTGTTCCGAATTTCTTTCCGACTCGTCCCATTTATATGCTGAATAAGCATTTTTTTAATGATGATGATTTTCAAATTAATGAGCCATAAAACTTGGACAAGGCGTATTCATGATGATAAATCTTATAATGGTCTGCATGGCTTACAGTTTTTGTATTTTGCCACAATATGCAGTTTTTGTAAAGTCTGGACATCATACAATTTGAAATTCTCTAAAGTATTATATGGTTTTAAGTGGTAAAGTAGTTTCTTACAGTAGTGATTAAAGTAGTTGTTTTAGCAGTAGTCCTTACTTTAGGAAACGAAACTTTTATTTTGTATTTTGCGACAGTATTAAGTAAAAAGTTTAGCCATGGGAAATTTTGTACAAACATTGGCAGTTGTGGTAGTCATATATTGGCTGATTTCTGGTAAATCTTGGAACCCTAATATTTTATTCGCATCAGAGCAACTGTATAATATACATACTTTACATATTTGCAAAAACCGATTGAGTAACATTTGCTACTGTTTAGGTACAAGTGGAGACAACTGCACCCAATATGCATTTTGTTCCCAAATGTGTCATACGGCTAATAAAATTTCCAAGTGTTCCTGCATGGAAGGATTTGTACTAGCAAGTGATAAAAAATCATGCTCTGCAACTGGTAAATTATAGCTTTAATTAGTTCAGGCTCAAATTTTTCTCACTTATCGAATATATTATTTTCTTTTAATGTATATTATATATTATTTCATTTTAGATCCGCTTTGGATTCTCGTATATGCCACTGGAAATGCAATTAAATTTGTAAACACTTTTGGCCACGAATTTGTACAAAATCAGAGAGTTAGTCGCTACGATCACAGTCCAGTTTCAGTAACTTTCGACGCAAGGAACAATTTCCTATACTGGACTGATGCTGACCCAAACATGGAAGCAATTTACAAATCCAGCATTTACGAAAATCAAGCAGCAGATATCATTATAGACACGGGACTTGACCTTCCCGAAGGCATAGCGTTTGATTGGATTACGGGAAACTTGTACATAGTTGACTCCAAAAAATCGCAAATTATAGTATGTCGCGAATCTCCCACTACCTGTGCCATTTTAGTTACGGAGAAAGTGGACAAACCCAGAGAAATTGCGTTACATCCTAATCAAGGGTACAATTCGATTAACGTTACGTTTGTTACCAAATACATATTGCAATCGTATTGAAACAAGCAAATTTTAAAACTATTTTAGATTAATGTTTTGGACTGACTGGGGTAAAATTCCAGCAATCATGAAATCGGGTATGGATGGAAGCTCAGTAAAACCAATAGTCTTATCCAATATAAAATGGCCCAATGGAATAACTGTTGACGAAGGAAATGCCAGGGTATATTGGGTGGATGCTCGAACGGATAGAATTGAATCCTCTCTTTTCGACGGGTCAAATAGAAGAATCATATCAATATCGGAACATTTGAAACATCCTTTCGGAGTTGATATTTTTGGAGATAGAATTTTTTGGAGTGATTGGACCTCCAAAACAATTCAGGTAGTTATAGATTCCTAATATAACGTTTATATGACAACTTATAACTCTGATAAATTCTAAATTTACTATTCAGAGTACAAACAAGTTTTTTGGCCACGATAAAAAGCCAAGCATCGAAACTCATGTTAATGGCCCATTAGAAATTCATGGATTAGCTGTGATACATGAAGCCAAGCAACCAGTATTGCGTACTAATTCTTGCAGATCCAGCAACTGCTCGCATGTTTGTACACTTGCCCCAAAGTCTTCCAACAAGGAGTTTCAGTGCATTTGTCCAGTTGGTATGAAGCTGGATAAATCATTAGGAAATATATGCGTTGGTATGAACTATTTTAGACCACTTTGTCTATGATATATATCATTTTAATTTAATCTAGCCTGCTTTACGAAAATATTTTCTAGAAGATTCTAGTCATCCCAAACTTGTTGTAGCTTACGGAAATACGTTTGGACTTGCTTACTGGAACTCCATTGGCAAGAATATTTTTGAAGAGATTCAACTCCCGATCAGTTCCTATTTCGTTACAAACCTAGTGTACTGGCCTTCCAATCATTCATTAATCATGAGTATTCAAGGGCACACCAGTTTGATCATTGAGTACAAGCTGGCGTCTAAAGAGTTTATTACTTTGGTTGAGCAAGAAGTGGAACAAGTCATTTCAATGACTCTCGGTAACATTTCAAGCATAATGTCAGGTTTTACAAATTAAGTTTTCAAATAAAACATTCTTATTTAGATCCTGTTAGCGAAACCTTATTTTGGTTTGACCTTGGGCAAATGCGAGTTGAGGCAATGTCTCTGCAAACTAGATCTAGAATGGTTCTTCCAGTTAGTACCCCAAATCTTCTTTCCATTACGGTTGACCCTGAGAATGGGTAAGCTACATAATATATCTTTTAAATTTTACAAGTTCAGAAGGTGATTTATTATTTGGTATATATTTTTCTGTAGAATGATGTATGTTTCGAGAGGAAACGTTGTGAATCGATTTCAAATAGATGAAAATTGCACCGAATCTCAGTTTTTCGTTTTCCCAGATTGGCATGTGCAAAAGTTATTGTATGATCATGAAAACCAGGGAATTTTATGGTATGTAACACAAACCGCTAATTCCCAAGTAAAACAATTGCAATTAAACACTACATTATACCTAGTGCACTTTTTTCATTTTACAACAGTGTGGGGCAACATGACAACAAATTTGAGTTCATTTCGTTGAAATCTGGAACAACTCAAAATGGCACTGTTGTGGAAGCCCCAATCCAAGACTTGGCTAAATTAAGTAACGTAACAATCTGGGTAGGCGAGGGATCCAACGTTTACATAGTCGATCAAGGACACAAACAGATCATAAAAGTGCCATTTATAAATAGACAAGCTACCCAAATACCACTTGAATCAACGTTTCCGTGGAGTGCCGGAAGAAAGCAAGTCACAGTTATTAACCCTGACATTTCATATTTAGAAATACTTCGCGATGAACACGAATGTTCACCAGGAAATCCGAATAGGAAGAAATGCTCTCATATTTGCTTACCCACGGGGGGAAAGCTAAAGGGACGATGCTATTGTCCCGACGGTTGGTCTCTCGACGAAAATGAGATTGCTTGCAAAAATAATGGATGGCAACCAGACATTACATCAAATACGAAAAAGTTTGCCAGTTCAAGTCATATTTTAAGTTTAACAACATCATCGTCAAGTCCTACTACTTCTAGCTTGGATGCTGACCAAACAACGGAAACAAGTAAGGTTTTCCAGAACAAATCCTCATCTATAACTACATCATTGCCATCCCAAAGGGAAACAGAAACGAATGTACATTTTACAGGTGAAGACACTGGGTGGAACAATGCGTTAGTGCTAACTATACTTGGAATTGCCATTTTGATTTTGTTAGGAATAATTGTGGCTCTTATTATACATTTAAGAAAAACGCGATCAATTCCGTTATTGACAAAACCTTTTTATGTTCGCTAAACTGTAAATACTTGTTACTTTTTCGTGACATGTAAATTTCATATATTATAACTTTATCTTGTATCAACAAAAAGTTTCCTTCTTACTTTCGTCTTGTCATAAGTACGTCAATTTTTAGATTTATTTAATGTTTTTATTTCATTGCGCATTACTTCATATAATAATTATTGACATTTTTTATTCATGAGAAAAATATTACATGTATGTAAACCGGTTTCGCAGGAATCTGCTAAAACTGAGGTTAGTCCATATTATGCTGGGTCAAGATTCAAGATGTGGCAGAGGCCTACCTTCTGTAGAGCATGTACCAAAGTACTAATAAATTATACTCTCATTTCCAACTAAAATCTCATTCAATGATGCTAAATAATCTTATCTTTATGAATACTCAGTATATTATAGCTGAAGCTACTGAAGCATTTCTTCGTACAAGTTTAAACTTTGACATTTTCATGTTCCGAGGAATAATTTGCCTACAAGGCTAATTCATTTTTCTTTACCAGTCTACCATTGATACTTGAATTAGAAACATACAACGTTTCAAAACCGCTGGTTTCATATTTATAGTGTGTAGTTAAATCCAACCGAAAAAGTTGTCATGGGAAACTCTGCAACTTGCCTGGGTCCAAATCTGGACCTGATGACAACTTTTCCGTCCTCATCTTCAATCACTGATTCTCTCGACCTCCAAAACCAAGCCCTTGGTGTTCAATCCCAACTCACTAACTATGTAGCCACAGCAACTTCCCTGACTCCAGTGGCAGGCCCGTTTCTGTACTACATTATTGCATTTTTGGGCTCCACAGACTTTTCTGACATCGGTTCTGCATATTCCAAGGCACAAATCAGCGAAGCAATATTAGAAAACCAAATCCATGAGTGCAACTCGGAAATCACCGTGATTAAAAACTCGTTCATTCGTATGAACGATACCAGTTTAACTCCTGATAAAATACAACCCGACTTGATATACGCTTTAAGAAGATCTGAGTATTTGTTCAATTTGTTTAAAAACGAAGCTCACGTGTTTTACAAGTATCCGCTGGTTAGCATGCCATATTACATTAGAATCGCCAATTTGCTCTACGCAGTGTCACAGATTTCTGCCAAGTTGGACCCAACGTTAAAAAATGCCAATGAAAGAACTATACTTGAAATTGAAAACTTAACGAAAACCTATGTTCGCCGATTTCTGGAGGAAAGACTGGAGGGAATCACATATCAAAACTGTGGGTTCACTATTTTCAGTAGACAGTGTTTGGTGTACGATAGACCATGGATTAAAAAGCTGGGTGAGATCACCAATTACTTCCTAACTGCTTATCAGTTCAATCAACCACTCAGCCAGGACGAGTGGAGGGATGGAATTGTCATCAGGACGCCAAACGGATGTCAACCAGAAGCCAGGGATTATCCAACCTTAGTTACTTATGCGAATAGCAACGAATACAAGAATTACCTTAGAGAAAACTATCTCAAGTACTTTCGGAATGCCTTTCCTGTTAATGTTCAATAATTGTTTTAGCAAAATATCGTTGAAATTTAAAACAATCGTTGCATATTTGAGATAATCTATTTGTAGGAGACACAGAGATTTAATTCGCACATTAAATAATTGAATTATTGATACTTTTAAATATAATTATTTCTTGCATTTCATATGTTCATAAAAGAGCAACGCGACTGGTCTAATGATTCATATTTGTTTGTATTAAGTTGCATAATGTGGTCTTTGTAAAGAACTCTTAAATTTAGTTTCACTAACGACTACATTTTATAATTGCCATTTAATTATTGTACTACATGCAATCAGCGTTTGATCCATCATGTTTCGCATTTTACCCAATTTAGCTTTCATGATAATATGTCATGTAACCATATATTCATGCAAATATAAGTGAAATACCACGTTTTCTCTGTTCCAACGTTTAATTAGACGTTACTTCATAGTGTAGATTGGCAGCAAGATGTACATTTTACATGGTTAAGGTAATTTATACGTCTATCAACCTGTCAGTGTTCACAAGCTACAATATTTTGCTGGCAGTTGGTATCTAAAAGTGATTCTACGATATAGAAAATGATTGTCTCTGCAATTTATATAAATCTTGTCAAAATTTGGATTCTTGTTTTCGTAATATGATATGTATGTGAGTTAATAGATTACGTAAAGATAACTTAGTACATGTCAGTAATTAGAAACACGCTTCATAATAACTATTTCCTTTTTTAGTATTTAACATTTTGAGACGTTTAAATCATAAATCATACCCACACACTTAAGTAAAACGCTGTATTAAGCTTTAGGTATTTCCCTTTGTCTTACTTCATCCCAGATTTTGTACTTTTGATATCAATATCAGCGTTCTCCTGTCATCCTATAAATCCCAAGTTTCCAATCTTTTATACTGTACTTTTCAAGTAGAAGAATTAATTATAAATAATATCATGTTGGCTTCATTAGGTATCATTAGTGCCATGAAAAATCTATTGAAACAGACAGAACATGGCACGTTTAATTGTTTTCTGCTCCATACAAAATATATAACGAAAAAGAAAACTTTCATATATTTTCCCACAATACAAAGTATTGCTCTACCAAATGGAAATATTGTTTTAGCTTTGTACTTGTTTCTGTCCTATTTTCCCTTTACAAGAGTAAAAATGAGAGTGAGAACATTCTCCAGAAATCACTGGACGTACTGAAAATCGTAGTATACTCCTCTGTAGTATTTCTAATTTGCTTCTACAAACTTTATGCAAAACATCTTGCCTGTTTATTCAACCAATTTCTACAATTTGAAAAGCGTCATCATAAGACTGTTTCATCTTTCACGGGTAACAATTACAAAATTATTTAACTGCTTTCTTGCATTATTTCAAAATCTTTTATTTTGTTATTTTTAGGGAAATCTGGGCATCATATTCAAACAAAACTTCTTTGCTTCCTTACGAATTTCATTATCCCGTTCATGTTTACTGAAAGCCTAATGTTTGGAGTAAGCGCAGCTTTAGTTCCTAATGCGCCATGGAACCTACTTCCAACTAAACTGGAAACAAAATGCGAGACAATTAATATCTTCACCCGCTTCACATTTACATACACTTGTTGGCGAATTTTGACAAACATGGCAGCAATCAGTGCTACATTTTCCATGCTAATTTGCCCGTTTACAATACAATTGTCTTTGAGAATGCTTGGGTAAATAATGAACAATAAATGCTTTAATATTTCTTACGATTATGTTTTTAAAAATTATTAAAAATCATTCTTTCAGGAACTACCATCATTCAACATCAGAGAGAAAACCGATATTGAAGTTTTTAAAAGAGTTTGCAGTTTACCGTGAAATTCATCTGCTCTGTGCGCATTACAACCAGCTTCATAAAAGCTCAATAGTTGTGGTTTTACTGACTTGTGCTCCTACATGCTTTACTGTTTCAGCTTATGTTCTACTTACTCGATGGAATTCATTGGATATACTTTCCCTGAGCATATTTGCAAATGGAGTGATATTCGCAACAATTATAATACTTGTGGCATTTCAATATGCAGTACAGGTACATTCCAAAGGTGTTTGCGTACGGAAAATGTGGCATAGTGAAAAAATAATAGAATTATTTGCTTTTGATTGTTATGGCATTAAAACTACTAACTTAAGAATTCTGAAAATAGCTCAAAGAACTTGCAAAAGTTTACCAATACTTAAAATTAACTTTTTCACTAACAATTTTTTCGAACGAGAAACTCCTCTTGTGATTTTAAATTTTACGGTAAATTGTACATTAAATCTTGTATTGACCAGTATCTAATTTCCCTATCTGTAAGTTTACATAAAATATTCCAGCAGTCTTGTGCTTATTTCAATAAAGAAAAGTTACAATAAACTGTTTTGCAAACTTTAATATTCATTTATAAACATGAGATTTATTGCCTTCTCATTCTTATGCGCATTTAAATCGTGTCAGTATCATTACCACATACAAAAAATTAAAAGTATAAAAATCACCGTGTGGGTTAAAATTGGTAAATAACCAATCACACTCAAATTATTCACAAAATTACCTTAAACCCTAAATAGTTTGATTTAAAAACTTTGAAACCGATTCATGATTCAAATAGAGCTATTCTTAAAATTCAAGTTTAATATTGGGAAGGCGAAAAATCTTCCTCAAAGTCCTGACACGCGGAGATTACGTCATTTATAATGGCACGATCAGCAATGGACACAATGAGACGGAGACCTGTAAAAAGAACAAGCATAACAGTTTCAGTAAACAAGTAAGAAATGTAATATTTTTCAGGATTAAGATTTAAGATTAATGGTTTACCATTCATGTAGCTCTTGTAATCTCCCGCATTCGGAAAAATCTTTTTGCCAAAGTCCAACAACTTCATTACTTCCGGCTTCTTACGATAGTTTGAAAACTCTGCAAAGATCTTTTTGTAGTCATCCGCATTCAGCTTGGTTTTAACCCATTCCCCATACTGCTTAGCATTCTCAAAACTTCTTTCCTCCTCCTTTTTCTTTGCAGGACTTGGAGTGCTACTAAAAATGGGTTTGAACACCCTCTTCTTATCTTGTTCCTCCATTGCCCTTCTTTCCGCAGTGCTCATCACATGATTAATCGTCTGCCCGCTTCTAGGCAACCCCAAATGCTTTGGATTCATCCTTTCACTTCCGGTCAACACTCTAGAATACCTTGTTGCGTTTCCTCCCACCAGTTTAATCTTCTTTTTCTGTGGTTGCTGTCCATTTGTCGTGCTAGCCTCCTTTTTCACTTCCGTTGAATTATCAGTCTGTACTCGGATAGCCGCTCCACTCCAAACCGTTTTCGAACTAGTTGGTTCAAACTCCTGTAACCTTTCTAACGCTGAAACCTTCTTCTTTGTGTCCGTTACCCGGATCTCCTCAGCAAAATCTCCGCCATCATACAATTCTGTAAACTTTACTTCCGGTGGCTCCTCCTCAATCCGCACTGTCTCTTTGAGTCTGACCCGATAACTCTTGGTCTCCTTGTTATATTCGAAACTACTTCCTCCAGCCCGCTGCTGACTTCCACTAAAAGAACCCTGTGAACTACTATACCCGTAAACGCTTCGACTACCACAAATCTGGGATCCATATCTTTGGAAAAAATTTCTAACTCCGGTAACCATTTCTGGAAATGATGGTCGCATCAATCTCGTTGCCACCCAACCACTTAAGTTTTCCCTAACATCTTTGTAGTCACATCTATCATCACATAACAAAATCGCTCCGTAATCCTCCTTGTGACGAATAATCCTTCCAATGGCTTGATTTAAGGCTCTCACAGCATCAATATTATACCACGCCATACCCTTCACTCCTTGACTATTTTTGGCCTTTTCATCCAGATACTTTATCTTTCCCGTAACCTGCTCGTTCTTAAAAGGAGCGTAGGGCAGTCCCGTGATTATCACTGCTCGACATTTTCCATCCGTAAAATCCAGTCCTTCGCTCACTTTCCCACGACAAACTGCCATGAGTACACTGCCAGAGGACCTTTCACAGTCTTGATAATAGCTCTGAATCAAATCATCCAGTGCCCTTTTCCCACGGGGTTCCACATAAACAGTTTTCTCTCCCCCGATCTCTTGCCACTTTCCATTGTTTTTCCAGTAGTCTACAGCCTGGTCCATTGCGGAATAGCTAGGAAAGAAAACCAGAACCCCCTGTGGTACCACTCCACACGTTTCACGTATCACCGACCCCAAACTGACCAGGTAGTCGGATCTACCCCGATTGTTAAAAGCAGAGGACAGTTTTACATCTCCAGGTCCAACTTTGAGAATAGCTGCGTACAACTGCTTGTCCGTGATAATATGCGGGTTTTGCAATTTTACAGGAAAATGGAGCTGGAGCTCATTCTCCAGAAAATCCACAGGAGATAATGTTCCAGAGGCAAGCATAATGCAACGTGGGTAGTGTTGCAACAGCAAATCCAGTCCTACGGCAGGATTCAAACACCAAAAGTTAAATATCTTGCCTTTCGGCTTTCTCCAGGAAGTCAGATCTTGCTGTGGTCCTTGATGATGTCCCTTGGGCACCTCTAGCTCAACACGGACAGCATAACTACTTAAAAACAAGTCTGGATGACCACTCAGTAGTCTGGTACTTAGAACTCGCAGCACTCCCGAAAATTTATCACAGCCAGTAGCCTCCGTGTAATTACTAGCAAGAAAGCTAGACACACCATCCAAGACTCTTATCCATCTTCCAAACTGATCGATGGTAAAACCAGTAGAGAAAAAGCAGCGTAGCACCTCCGCACCCTGAACAGTTTTCCCATCTGAGGGGATATCCAAACAGAATGGAGCTTCGTCAAGAGCCTTTTCCAGGTCAAGTAAAGTCGCCTTAAGTTTCGCAATTTCCCCCAGACTCAGTTCCTTGGCATTTTTCTTCAGTTCTTCGGACAACTCGTTGAACTCGTTCAGGCACTTGGTCACTTCCCGAAGACACTGAGCAATGGTGGAACTTTTTAGCTCGAAACTGGAGGAGTCTTCACAAACCTTGGTGATATTGTGGGCTTCATCCAGAATGATAATGCAGCTCTGAAAAAATACAACAAACCATTAACAACCACCTTTTCCAAACTACAAACTATAATTTTAAAATTAACTTCTTACCTTTAAATCTACTCCATGACTTGCCCTCAGTTTAGGATCTAGTAGATAATTATACGGCATAAAAATCAAATCCGCATCCGCCGTCATTTCCTTGGACATAAAAAAGGGACAAAACCTGTGTCCCCTTCCCTTTCCCACCAGCTCCTCAATGTCCATCACGGGCTGCTCTACCCTCGTGTTATACTGCTCCTTAAACTTGGTCACGTTATTGTAGTAGGCACAAGTTCTGCCAAGGACCTTCATGTGACACGCCATAATCTTCGTGCTGCTTTCCGGAAGTCGACTAACCTCGTCATGAATGCAGAGCAAGTCCCTACTTCCCAGGATAACGGCACGTACCTTGTTATACGCCGTACGCTTCAGCTCCCTGACACATTGACCAATTTGGGAGTGGGTTCTGGTGGCGTAAATTATTTTGGGCACGCGGGACATGGACAACAGAGCCATTGTAGCGGATTCAGTGCCTCCACCGGAAGCTCCTCCTCTTCCAGCAGCACTAACTGCCGCAGCAGCCGCTGAGCCCTGCAGTGACCTTCGACACATTTCCTTGTCATTTTGCTGCCAGGCCAAAGCTGAACACAGAAGTGACGCCGTTTTCCCAGTGCCTGTGGGACTCTCCAGAAGACCGTGTTCCCTCTAAATCAAAATTAAACCAATCAATTAGTTAAACCTGCAGTAAAACTAATCACCACACAAAAAGTACTCACATTTTGAATGCATTTTATCACAGAGCTCATTAAATTCTTCTGGATTTCGTAGGGTTCATAGGGAAAGCGTATGTCCAGCCCTTCCAGAGTTACTGTTGGCATGGTGTCAACTCCAGGCTAACTGACAATTATAAATTTGCAAAAAGTCTAACACTCGCTGTCGGTCACAAGCAGCACAATACATGCTCCATTTCCCAAGCACCTGAACACTCCTCTGTGGAAACTTGACTTGTTACAAAAGCGCAGCTACTAATTATTTAATTGTCATACTAACTGCGCATTTAAAAGTGCTTTAAAAGTGGTTAAAAAGTTGATTATTTTAATGGAAACAGCTTTCTGGCGGCGGAGGAGCTTTGAGATTGCCTTGTGTGGAGCACTGAGCTGCTTCTGAGTTCTGAGCCAAGAAGAAAGAATAGACAGATGACTATGGTAACAAAAAATGTGCTCTGCTGTGGTCCCGCGGCTTGGCTGTCTTTGTTCACCCGTCTCAAGTTGACCGCTTGCCCACTTGACATTACTTCCATGAAGCTACTTCTGGATTCTAGATCCAGTAACCAAGAAGTGGAAAGGGAACCAGTTTTCACATGAAAGTGAGATTTAAGATGATTTAAAGTTTAGTTCAGTAAAGTTAAGATGAGCTTATTTCAATTTGTTTTTAAATTACGCTGATTTTGCTAAATTTGAACAATGGACTATTGTTTGATGCTATGGAAATTAATGCTATGCTGTGCACTGGCATTCAACCAAAAAAAAATTGTTAAACCGGGTCATGTTAAACCAACCTCGTTGAGTATAAGAAGGGTAAAAGAGGCTTTCTTGTTGCGTCGCCTTTTAAAAATGAGTTGGTGAATAAAATGTCTAGTACTTTTTCAAATGTTCCTTTACATGTTACGGTTGTACCTTTGATTTCGTTTAGTGATGACGATATTTGGTCTTCCATTTCTTGTTCGAACGTTTTTTGAAATTTATTTTGAGCTGAGCGTTTCTATAAACTTTTAAAAGATTTGCGTTTACAGTTAAAAAGTACGATTGATGTACAAAGTAATCCCTAAGTACTACAATAGCAATCCAATTTACCTAAAATAAAATAATAGGTTTTAGACGCAAAACATTTTAATATATACAAGCTTCAAAGAATACCTAATCACTACTGAGTGAGAAAGAGATAAAGAAAGAGAAAGTGACGGGTTCAAGCACACACTTGCATTTTTTAATTGTGCTAGAAGAATTATACGTACTTCTGTTATAACCTTCAATCTAGAAATCTTTGCATGACATTTAATAATTTTTATTTCTGCCTAATTAATGACACGTATTAATAAAATTTATGTTGTTTTTTCAGCAAGTTTGCCTCAAAAATTAAAAATACAACAGCAGAGATGATCAATCCTGCGCCCAACACAAAGAAAACACACTTGACCTTTCCTGTCATGTTCAAAGGTGCTGCATTTGATGTTTTAACGTAAGAGTCTTTTATAGTGGTAGGGTTTACAAATCTACTTCTGTCTTGCACTCGTTTAGCCAACAGCATTTTCACACTTTCATCCTGCCACCAGCTCATAATTCCGGATTCCAGGAGCGCTACTGCAATTCGCTGTAAATGTTTCCCTCCTGGTGGACTAAACACTTGGAAATATTTTTCATCCAAATCAACAAGTCTTTTTCCAATGTAACAGTTTTTGGATGCAATATTTGATGATGGTTTATCTTTTGATGTTAGTGCTTTTTCAGTTTTGATTAAATCCATGAAAAATATTACCACTGGCCAGTGGTCAATTATGGCAGTGTTACGCTGATTTACAACTCGTTTAAGTATGCTGAAATAATCAGATACATCAGTTTCGGGATCTAGCTTATGAATCAAACGTCGAGCAGCTTCCATGTCCAAATTTCTAAAAATTGTTAAGTTGCATTTAATTTTTAATTTTCATTTAACCGACATAAAATATTTCCCATTTCCTTACCCTCTTTTTAAATTACCATTTGTTTGGCTATAATATCTTTCAACAGTAGCGTTAAGTACCTGCATTGCATCATCGCAAGCTAACAAAGTAAAGTTATTTTCTGCCAACTGACTCAAATCTGAAAACGAATGTTCTTTGAGAGGTGTAATAACATCACAAGTTAAAACCGCAGCATAAATATTTGATAGTACTAAACAAGCATGCGTCCATATAATTAGTAGTAAAGAATTTCTCAAATAAATTGGTACGTGAGGATCCACAGGAAAAATGGAAGCATAAGTAATAAAAACGGATGTCAGAAATCCAAAGCTGTTATGATTTCGGTGGACAATGAATAATGTAACGCATACTAGTACAAAACTAGAAAAAAGTGCCAGCCAAATATTTACATTATACTCGGAAGTAAGAATGGAGATGTTCCATGGCTTCAATTTGTGAAGCTTGGGAAAGTCACAGTAAAGAAAGTTCACGCTACTTGCAGAGCCAGTCATAATTCCCAGATTGGGCCGATACCTCTTCCACATTCGTTGCAAATTTAGACGGGATCCAGGCATTGAGTAAACGCTGGGATATATTGTGGAGACTATAGATTCCGAAATGTTTTCCTTCAACTGTGTGGTTGAATCAATAAGATTGGCATTAAATGAAGCGGCAATAATTTTGTAAACAGTATAGGAAGGAATTCGTGGATAAACTATTTCCATTTCTATAAGGATCATACAAATACAAACATTAATATGTGAAGTGTTTGACTGATATCACAACAGGTCAGTCTTTCTAAAAGAAAGCAGTTTTACCCATTGTGAAGTTTCTGCGATATAGATCTCGTTTCCTTGAAAAGTTTTGCTGAATTAGAGAATCCATTTTTGATGATATGTTATAGCTATATTCTGCAAGCCTTACATACTTTAAATAGAAAGGTTGAGGTTGCAAAACTAAAATCCAATAAAACACTGTTAGCTTTATACACCTAACCTTCATCTTAGTCTTTTATAACTCTCGTCGACAAAATTTCTTATTAATCTTTGGTATAATATATACTCCGCGTCGTTTTCATATAAAGTTTCAAGAAATAAGGTTTTCTGTTTTCTGCAATTTCTGATGAGTTTACAACATAATACGATATGACAAGTAACTAAAAATACTTCTTTAATCATCAAAAGCAGTTTCACAAGAAATAGAAATAACTTATTATGTTATAACAATCTAGCATACTATTGTAATAATCGACATATAATATATTATACATTTAGTGTGCCGTTGTTTGCTTTGGTTTTTAGGTTTATGCTTAAGTTATAAATGAAAGAGTGAACATGACATTTGTAAATTAGATGTACACTTATCTAAATATTGCGTCTATAGTAGTAAGTAATTTCTTTAGAAATAATTTCATAACTCAGCTACTCGAGAAAGCTACAGCCACTCAACTGAGAAAGTGTAGGTGAAAGCAAATAACAATTTCACTTCACAAGATTTGACTTCTCAAGAACTCTTATCAAAATTTTTGTAGTTGCAAGCTTCTTTTACAGAAGTTATTTCAATGCTTCAGTCTGTACAAAATTAAAAACTTTGAACCAGACTAAAAACTTATCAAAGTAATATTTTATCATGATTTGTAGTTTGATAAAATTGCATCTACAGCTAAAAATACTATAGTTGAACAAAGTAATCCCAAAGCCCACACAAAGAAAACACACTTTACCTTACCGGTCATGCTTAGAGGCACTGCATTTGACGTTTCGAAATAAGAATCTTTCATAGTTGTTGGGTTTACAAAACGACTTCTATCTTGCACTCGTTTTGCTGTTAAAATTTTAAAGCCTTCATCAAACCACCAACTCATAATTCCAGATTCAAAAAGCGCGATAGCAATTTCTTCCAAACGTTTACCTCCCGGAGGAGTAAACATTTGAAAATATTTTTCACTTTGAATAAGTCTTTTTCCAATGTAACAATTTACATTTGGAACACTTGATGATTCCTTTCTTTCCTTTGATATTGAGCTTTTAATATAATCCATGAAAAACATTACTATCGGCCAATAGTCGATTACGGCGATGTTGCGCTGTTCGTTCATCTTTATAAACATATCCTCATAAGCATGATCAGAGTTCCCTGTAGCAATGCTCATTCTCTGAAGAAATCGTCGTGCGGCTTGCATGTCCGAATGTCTGAAAAAGAGTAAATTGCCATTTTAAATTATTTGAACTTGCAATAAGTATCACGTTTACTAATTGCTTTCCTTACGGTTTGGTGCCACCATTGACTACCCTATCTTGACTATAGTAATTCTCAACGGTGTTGTTAAGAAGCAGAAATGCTTCTTTTGTAGATAACAATGTAAAGTTATTTTCTTCTAACTGGCTCAAATCTGAAAACGATGCTTCTTTCAGAGGTGTAACAACGTCACAGGTTAAAACCGCAGCATAAATATTTGATATTACCAAACAGGCATGTGACCATAAAACTAGTAACAAAGAATTCCTTAAATAAAGTGGTAAATGTGGGGGAATGGGGAAAACGGAAGCAAAGGTAATGAAAACGGATGTCAGAAATCCAAAACTGGAGTGTTTACGATGATAAATGAACAACATAAGGCCCATTAGTATAAGACAAAAAACAAATGCCAGCCAAACGTTTACATTAAATGCTGATGTAAGTATGGATATGTTCCATGGCTTCATTTTTTCCAGCTTGTGAATGTCACAGTAAAGAAAGTTCAAGCTTATAGCTTTGCCTACCAAAAATCCAACATCGTAAGATCTATGCTTTTTCCATAGATTTAGCAAATTCAACGAGGATCCAAATGTTGAGAAAACGCTGGGGTAAATCGTAGGAATTTCGTAATCTGACAAATTTTTCTTAGACTCTGCAAATCCACTAATAAGGGTTGCATTAAATGAAGTTGCAATAATGTTATAAATTGTATAAACTGGAACTTGTGGATAAATTATTTCAATGTCTGAAATGCAAAAGCATAGTTTGTTTGTTTGAAATTTCTTTAATGGCTTACTTATAAATGATTACTAAATACAACCGTTCTTAAGTAAAATAATCATACCAATTGAGAAGTGTCTTCGATAGAGATCTCGTTTCCTTGAAAAGTTTTGCTGAATTATATAAAGCTGTTTTGGTGACAAGTTATAAAATGCAAGCCTTACATACTTGGAATGAGAAACTTGCAATATTAAAATCCAATAAACAACTATTAACTTTGTGTATGATGCCATGCTGGGTTTCTAAAACTCCGGTGTAGTTTTTGTCATTGAGCCAATGAATTACCCGAGTCTGACCCAAGGAAGTGTTGTAGTGTTTTCAAATACAACCAAGTTCGGACAATTGCTTGCAATGAAAATTGTAAAACTTGTAACCAAAATAAAATATATTACAAACAGATAATTTATACACACTTACAGTTAACTCAATCATTTTAAATAAAAAGTGTGCATATTATTAGTAAGCTTGTCTTACTACTAATTTTACATGGTCCATTTTTTGTTAGAACGATAACTCAATCCCAAAAATGATTTTTAAAATTCCGTTTTCACCAAAAGTTTCTTAGTCATTAGGAGACGAAAATGACGAGAGGGATTTTTGAAATTCCAATTCTAAGGTCAAAGGTCACGACGGATTTTAAAATTCTTTCAGTGACATACGGCATGCGACACATGATTTTAGGTCAGTTTTTGACCAAACTAACGAATCTTTACTCCGATTTTGAAAATTCGAAATCGTCTGACCGTTATTCGAATTTTAATTCTTGTTAGCACGATAACTCAATCCCAAAAATGATTTTTGAAATTCCGTTTTTATCAAAAGTTTCTTAGTCATTAGGAGACAAAAATGACGAGAGGGATTTTTGAAATTCGAATTCTAAGGTCAAAGGTCACGACGGATTTTTAAATTCTTTCAGTGACCTATGGCATGCGACACATGATTTTAGGTCAGTTTTTGACCAACCTAACGAATCTTTACTCCGATTTTGAAAATTCGAAATCGTCTGGCCGTTATTCGAATTTTAATTCTTGTTAGCACGATAACTCAATCCCAAAATTGCTTTTTGAAATCCCGTTTTTATCAAAAGTTTCTTAGTCATTAGGAGACAAAAATGACGAAAGGAATTTTTGAAATTCGAATTCTAAGGTCAAAGGTCACGACGGATTTCAAAGTTTCTTTAGTGACCTATAGCATGCGACACATGATTTTAGGTCAGTTTTTGACCAAAGTAACGAATATGTAATCGATTTGTCAAAATTCGAAATCGTCTGGCCGTTATTCAAAGGTCAAGTTTTGTGAGCGCCATATCACTAGTCCAGTAACAAATTTATGAGATGAAGACTTCCTGAAATTACTTCAAGCAAATGCAGAAAGGATGTTTTAATTATGGTATATTTGTAATGAATTTGAAATTTTGGCAAGCTTACTCTCTACTACGTGATTACCATCTTTTATTAATATAATAGTTCTATTAGGAAATTATGTTGACTTCCTATAGTTCGTAGATCAACAAATGTTTTGTTCAAGTGGCTTTCCAACTAAACCAAATAAGAAATGGTAGAATAAAGCATATGATATAAGCCGCCTCCACAATATTTTTTTAGAACTCTTAGCAATCCATTTATGCTAATATCTAGATAATCCTAAACTTTAGCAATATGTTACAAATTGGCGTTTTAGATAGGTTTAAAGTCCTTCTACTGTTACGTGAAGGTATTATTGTTGCAATATTTGTAGTAATTTCTGTTGGAAATTAATCAAACTCGCATAATATTAATACATAATTCTGTTATTCTTTAAAAGTTTTAAAAATATTTATTTCCGTGGTTAAAATTACTATTCCGGCAAAAAACAATCCCACGCTCCAAACAAAGAAAACACATTTCACCTTACCTATCATGTTCAGAGGTGCTACATTCGACGCTTCTGAGTAAGAATCTTTTATGTTTGTGGGACTTACAAAGCGACCTCGATCCTGAACTCGTCTTGTCTGCATTATTTTGAAGCCTTCCTCATTCCACCAATCAACAATGCCGGATACTGTGAGTAATGTGGTAGCTCGTTCTAAACGCTTCCCACCTGGAGGACTGTAAAATTGGAAAGTGGTTTCACCTGGAATTAGCTTTTTGTCCTATGTGACACTTGAGCTTTGACAGATTTGATGTTGAGTATTTTTCACGTTTTTCTGACAACATGATTTTATTCTTGATAAAACCGAGGATATACGTAATGACCGGCCAATAGTCAATTACAAATACAGTGTTGCGCCGGGTAAATATTTCAGCAACAATCTTATCGTGATTAATAATATCAGTTTTTCGGTTAATCTTTTTAATAAAGTATTGAGCAGCTTTTATATCAGGATCTCTGCAAAAGTGGAAAGTATTTTTAAAAGTACAATGGTGTGTTAAGTGGGCTAATTTATCTGATTTGTTACCTGCTTATTGTGTTGTTTGGAAGTAGTGGTGTGCTAAATTGGCTAAAATATCTGTTGATAGTTGCGTTCAGAACAGGAAATGACGTGTCGCTACCAAGCATTGTAAAGTTGTATTTTGTAAATTGAGCAAGTCTTAATAAAGCATCCTCTTTTGCTGGAGTTATTACATCAGATGTTAAAATAGCAGCGTATATGTTAGATAAGACTAAGCAAATATAAGTCCATAAAATCAACAATAAGGATTTTCGAAGATATGTAGGTACACGAGGATCAAATGGAAAAATGGAAGAAAACACAGTAAAGAGTATCGTCCAACAACGAGCTTCGATACCGTTGCGGTAGAGTATGTATATCATTACCCATATTATGAAAAAACTGAAAATAAAGGCTAGCCAAACCTGAATTTTAAATGCGGATGTGAGAATGTGTACATTCCAGGGCTTTATTTTTTGCAATCTAGAAATGTCACAATACAGAAAATTGAAGCCGAGAATATATCCTCGAACTATACCACTGTCATTAGAAACTGATCGAAATGTATTCCATAAACTTAGCACGTTTAAACTGGGCTCATTGGATGATAAGATATTAGGGTAAATTATTGGATACGTAAAATCCGACACGGTCCTTCGTAACCATGGGGATTTGTAAATGAGATTTGCATTTAATGAAGCTGCAATAATACTATAAGTCATATAGAAAGGAATGCTTGCATAAACTCTTTCGATATCTGTAAATACAAATACAAAACAGGATATGAAAAATCATTCTTTTGCTAATTATTTTGTATTGCTTGCTTTTATATTTAAACAAACATGCCTCTCGAGAAGTTTCTGCGATAAAAATCTCGTTTCCGCGAAAAATGTTTCTTAATAATTAAATCAACTTTTAATGTCACATTTGACAGTGTTATACCAATATAATGGCAGTGACAGTTTTGAAACATTAATATCCAATAAAGTGCATAAATGCTAAAACTAGTACTCATTTTTAAAGAAAAGATGACAAAAAACTGTTTGCGATATTAGTTTGCATTGTTCGCAATGTTGAACTTTGGGAACTCTACAGCACGTGTCTTATATTTTATAAAAGCGCTGTAAGTCACGCTAAGCATTTGTTTAAACATAGCTTAAACTTTACAAGGTGTTTGTACAAGTATTTCTGGATAACAAGGTTGGTACTTTAAGATAAAAGCATTAAGTTCCATACATACGCTTGAAAATTTGTGTTTCCATCAATAGATTGCTAGTACACGGACTCATTTATTTTATTTCATAAATAATCCATTAGCAATTTCAAACAATCTCTATTGAACTTCTACACGTGCACTTTTAAATTATTGTGAATTGTGATAACTATAGAAACCGTGATAAATACTATGAATACATTTGGTGTTGTCAACACGGGGTGATATTCTTGTCTTCTGGTCTTAAATGAGCTCATTTCAAGTTCTTACTGTTTGTTTCTGGATACATGGCTACACATACTTAATATTGCTACAATAAGCATTTGTACAGATTTTTATTAACATTAATGTTAAACAGCTAAGTGTTAGATATTTTTTCGATCCATGCAAAACTTATATCTTAAACCATATAGTTGAAGCACATGAAAACTTTCGGCTACATAACTACAAGCCGGAATAAATCAACAATTATTGACGCTAGTTTAGGTGTTTTGGCATGTTTAAACAATAAAAGCTGATACATAAAATCTTAAGTTATGTTCAGTAAAATTGCATACCATTAGTATAACACTTAGACTAAACTCTATCATCAACAGCTCAAACTGGCAAAATGCCACAAGTACGTAAAAATGGGTTTAGCAAAACATAACATTAGTAATACTACAATTATGGCACATTCACAGTCTCCAGTTATAACTTGTTTAGCTGATTACTTAGCTTAGCTAAGTCTTACTACTGTTTCAATTTTTACAAGTTTTAATGGTTTAGTTCCGGGATCGGACAATCATATAAGAGGCGACTTTTGGTCCAATTCTAGTAAAGTCAGGAAGATGTGGTCGATATTCGTTTGCCGGAATATTTAGAATAAAATCATCATCACAATTTGGTCTAGTAAATAGATGAATGCAATTTTGTGTCATTTCAACTTTTGTGTTGCCCACACTCCGATTTACTAAATAAGTTATAGGGTAAAAGTATTGATTATCGAGGTTTTTACAAAGATGGTGATTTGAATTACTAACACTAAAATTGCGGCTAATATTCTGTGTATCTCGAAATTCTACAGTGATATTAGGCACGTTACTGCACGTTTTTCTAAACTGAAAAGTATAAAGTTGCTTTCGTGCGTTAATTGTCAGGTTGGAAGTTGGTCCATTTAGTAAAAAAGTTTGTACTCGGGAGTCATCATCACAGTTCTCACCTGAGAAGCCTTGAAGAAAATAGGAGTAGGCTGTGGCAAAATAGCTGGTTTGAAAATTGAATGTAGCAGGCAGATCAGGAGCTATAGACCGACATTCATCTAATGGCAAGTTATTTCTGACAAATGAGCTTGTCGATCCTATTAAAAATTTAAAACTGTAATTTAGAAAAATAAATTTAATATAATTAAAAATTTGTGCTGATTTACCATGTAAAATTGTAAAATTTATTGATGGGCTAAGAACTGCGGGTACTGGAACAGCAGAAACGCTGGAAACAAAAAGCTCACAAAGTAACCCTAAAAGTGTTGAAATTGAAACTTCCATTGTAAATCTTTCTTTTTTTGCTTTTCGATAACGTCTATTGTATTGTTTTGTATACCTTTTGGTACTGATTTAATTGCAGTGCCATCATATTATTTTATAAGATTTTTACAACTTTGAGATCCGGTATTTAGTTTATTTTTGTCATTCATAAACATCAAACAACCATTTTTACTGAAAATGCACAAGAAATTCTAAAAATAAGTAAAGGATGAAGAAAAGATGCGCATGTGCGTAAAGAACGCAAACCCGGTATTCCAAAAGAACCAAACAAAAACAATAAAATACTTTCCTCTGTCGTCATTAGTTACTGCATGTCTTGTGACTTTTGCTTCTTACAAGTTTATGACGTGTGATTAGGAGCTAATCTAAGAGCTAGTGTTTTGTGGTAGTTGTGGTTTTTAAATTGAGTATAAAGTACATGGTTTGCCACATGCGTACAAGTACCAGTATATGACATATTCAAAATAACACATCCCTGAAAAACGGAACTTGCTCATACATCGTATATTATACTATACTAAATATGTTTGTAGCCGTTCCAAAATTTTTTATTTTATTTATGGTAACTAATAATCTGTGAATTCAAGATATTCGTTAGATATGTATTTAATAATTTAAAGATAGACACGCGTGCTTCAAAAAAAACTCAGAAAAAAATTGTAATTTTTCGACTTTTATATATATTTGAGTGTATTTATTGTCATTTTATTACAATTTAGCTGCAGAGACTTTACAAAAAATCAATATGAACATTGTATTCAAAATCGAACAGAATTTGAATCTTTATCATTTATTGTCTGACATTTTCAGCACTAGCCCACTATACTGTGTAATGGAACCATGTAAAAATTACTAACATTTCAAAGGAATATGGAGAATCATGTCATGAAGAAATTTGATGAAGTAGACTTTCGTCTAATTTAAATTGTATTTCAGAGCAATATGATCTAACTTCGTGATACATTCCTGGATGTTAGTTGATGTAGATTCTGTATTGTTTGCTATCTCCCGAGCACCTGAGATCTTTTTCGTGACGTAAGGTTGTAACCGTGCACTAGAATAAGTTAACTTTGCTTCCATTTGAGTGCACTTTTGAAGAAGTTCTTGTTTCAGATAACTCATAGATTCCTCCCTCTCCTTTTTAAGTTGCTTCTTCTTAGTGTTTTCCTTGTTCAGATTCACGATTTCTAGCCAATAAAGGTCTCTGTGTGCTTCTAAAACACTCATGTGCTTTTCCAGGGGTTCATCCAATCCAATTTTCTGCCGAATTTCCATTTCAAAAAGCTTTAATACTTCTGACTGAATGGTTATATGAAATGTTTCAAGAGATTTGGTCTCCAGGCCATCCGGATTTTTGTTAAGCACCTCCCACATCCTGTCAATGTACTGCTTCTTACTATTATTAAGTATTTTGTCGATTAAGGTCTTTCGCTTTTCCAGCTTTGACTCGTTATTCATATTGTGGCGTATAAAGGCACTAAAGAGATGACTCTTCAAAACATTTTCCTTTTTAGTCAAAATATCAGCCTTATTCCATGCACTACATGCACTTTGAAGATCAGTAACTGCGTTGTCCACCAATGTACGATGAATCTGCTTAAATGTTTCTTGACTATACAAAGTATCTTCATCCAAATATGTCTGCATTTTCTCTTCGTAAGTTCCTAAAGCTTGATTTATTTTTGATGTGGCAATTTTCTGACAGGCTTGTTCATCGTAAATTTCCAAAAGCCGATCATTTGCCAGGTATACCATTTCCAGCACAAGAGCATCATAAGTGACAGCCACTTTGAGTTTTTGGAGCTCACTTTTGCAAATTTGTCGCCGGTCAGTAGGAGTTATGGAAACGTTCTTATCCCAAAGCAATACGTGCTTCTGCAAACAATCATTTAGGTTTCCAACCAATTCTGAAATAGTTTCCAATGTGCTCATGCACTCCACCTTGCATAGCTCATTCACAGCAATGATAAAATTAGACCAGAGATTAGGACTGACGATATCTCGATACTCCTCCACAATACCATTTAGTGTTTCAGAATATACGGCTCTCATTTCTGGAATTGAGTCAGGATGTAGAACGTTTTTTATCCAGAATTTTACTCTTTCCGGAAATGTACTTCGAAGTTGAGTGATGGCAGCTTGGGCGCATTCTTCCATTAATGATCTAGCTTTTTCATCTTGCCGATGCTGTGGTGAGTTATCCACTAAACTCAAAGCTTTGCTCAAAGTCTCAAAAGTGGTTGATATCAGTTCTTCAAGTTGCGTTTCATGCTCCTTGACAAACTGTGGAAGTTCCTTAGCTGGACACTGTTCGAGAAACGTTTGCTTGGATTTCCTGACAGCTTTTTCGTGCAAAGTCTTCACTTGGTTTTTAAGGGTATTCAGATAGCTCTCATAACTTTGTTTCACACAGTTTTTCGCTTCGACCTCGGTCGCCTCTCGTTTCGCAGTGTTTTCTTTATTGATCGTATCAAACTGCTGCAGAATCCCATTTTTTAATTTCGTTTTGAAATCTTCCACGTTATCCGGCATTTTCTCAGTTTTCTCAAATCCCATCAACGCTTTCTCCATTAACCGTTTATGTGCATCCTCAAGATCAGCTTCCGACATGAATTCTTTAGACTCCAAGATTGTCTGCATTTCTTTTCCATACGCTTTCAACCTTGTCCTTACAGCTTGCTCCATCCTACACTGAGCTTCGTCGACTTCTTGCTTCACTTTACTAAAAAACTTGCCTATCTCGAATTTTAAGTGTGTGCTTAGCAGTTTCTCCTCAATCAGTTCATTCAGCTTGGGAGGAGCCCTTTTTACCAACTGTGACAAATATGTGCTGTGAGTGGTTTTCCACAAGTCTTCCGCAGATGGATTCTCTCTGGAGTTAAAAATGTCAATATAACTTTCTAGATAGGGCAGCATGTCCTCTGCAGTGACTTCATTACCAAGAATCTTTTTAGTAGCAAGTGCTCCTCTGTTAATCAAACCGTTAACGACTTCCTTTATCATTTCGGCCATCTCAGGACCCAACTCGTCGATCGACCCTGAGAAATCAGGAAATACCGCCTGTTCGCCAATGTCAGGCATGAGAAAGCAGTTCAACTGTTCGAAGCATTTTTCGATTGACTCCCTGGTCTGCTTTGCTCCCACAGTTTGATTAGGTTTCACCTTCAAAGTTGCTTCCAAAAACTGCTTCCCTCCACTCCATCCAAAAGGATACTCCTCCGGCTGAATCCAATCTCGGATCAATAAAACTAGTCTCTGGAACGGGGTGCAGTTCGTTTGATTGATAACCAAGTTACCATAATTTGTGTATGTGGACAAGCAATCAATCAAATCTTCATTAACAGCAGGCAATAGATTGCATATCATTACAGAGCTGGTCAGCAGACTGAGTGCCATAATTGGCGACACCTTTTTCTCCTTACAGTTCACAAAATCATCGAAAACCCCCTGTGCATCCATTAGTAAAACGGCAACTTCTTTTCCGTCCTCATTCTTCACAATAAATGGTCGACTCCATATCCAAATCCCTGGAGCCAACTCCGGCAGTCCAGGACTTCCATCAGCCCGCATCCAATTCCCGTTATCCTCCCCATTTTCTAGAGCCTCCAGTCGCCGTCTCATGTATTCCAGCATAAAGCCCACACCTTGACGCCTTGGTCCAGAGGTGCAGAAAATGGACACAACACGACCCCCAGCTAGGGTTTGCAAATGAGGCTTTATCGAGACTCTCGGTGAGCTTTGCGTTATCGAGCTTTTCTCGAGACTCTCGGTGAGAAGCTCGATAACGGGGTTTCTATGTGTTTCTATGTAAATTTCCCCAAGGGGAAAAAATATAGTGCATTCCATTTTGTTATGCAATGGAGGGTATATTGCTGATAAGCGCTTGCTGGGCGTAGCCATGCAATTACTATGTGCTACGCCTAGCAAGCGATGTCTAGCATTGGGCGTGCTAGTACAAAACAAAATATCAAAAAAACAGCAAATTCTTGACCACCAAGGAAATTATATGGAGAAAAAAGTTATCGAGAGTCTCGATAAGTCTCGAGACTCTCGATAAGAAAATAAACGAGTTTTTATCGAGAATCTCAGTGAGAGTAACAATGGTTGCAAACCCTACCCCCAGCTTTGTCGACAATTGACGCAAAAACTTCTTTATGTAGCCGTATTCTTGACTGTCCGCATCCATCGTCATCAGAAGTGAACTCCATTAGCAGAAGGGGCTTGTCACAAGTAGATTTAGAGGATACTCCCTTGGAGGAGGTGATGACATCATCATTGATTACCTCGGCATCTACCGAACAGGATCCCATTATGACAAGACTTTTCAGCTACCTTTGCAATTAAGATTAAAAGCAAGTTACGTAACCAGAAATCATAAAAATCAGATTTACATTTGATGGAATAATAAAAACTGTCAACTTGTTTCACCTCAACAATTAATTGCTTGATTGTGTCCTTTTGGGTATATGATTTTTAAGTAGTTAAAACGGTTAAACGTTAACTGTTAGTTAAAGCTGAACTAGATTTTTTTAAACTGATTTTAATAGTTAACACTCAGTATCATTAATCATTAGCACAATGAATGAACAGCAACAGCAAACAAAAGCATATGTTCGTATAGCAAGACATAGTTTATCCTTCAATCCTCGGCACTCGGCATTCCCTGGTTTATCACAGAACAAGTGACAAGCGAAAAAGCGAAGCGTGTTATATTAGCATATGAATCATGAAACTAATACAGAATCGGTATTACAAATTATATATACAGATACCTTCACACTTTTTGGTACGTTATCTATCATTCAAAATGTTTTGGAAGTTTTGTAGTTTGGCATGTTATATTCATACCTCATCATAAGTTACGGTAAAAAATACAAGGTTGAAAATACCTATTTAAAGTACCTATATAAAGCCATAAAGTACGTAGTACATAAGAAGTGCCTGAAGATTGGAACAGTAAAACCTATTCGATATATTACTTGACTGGCTATTTGTGCTTCAGGTGAAGTATGAAATTTCAAATTATATAACATTTTAAATTATTCCAATTAAACGACATTTCGAATTATGAGCGGAAGTCAATGCATTAAACGCGTTAATACTTTATTGTAAAGTATTTTCGATCTTGTATATTAGCATAAATTTTTTACAAGTAGCAAGCTCTAATTCAAAATATTAATGTATGACAGGAAAACTAGGCACGTAAACGAAATAGTTAAGATATCTCTTATTAAAAATGCATATTTTCTAGATACACAGCTAATTAATAATGCAATACGATACAACTTCCTCTAAACTATACGCTTGATCATAAGTAACGCCTTAAATACTAGCACCAATAATGTTTTGATATAGGTAAACTGATTCATCCTTCCAAATACCACACGATTTCCCCAACGAATGAGCACTAGTCTACATGAAGGTATAAACTTCTTCATAATCTTCGCTTCCACGGAACTTTCCCACTTATAACTATGACGCATCCAGGACAACAATACTTTATTGCTCCCAATCCAAAGATGCTTACCAAATTGCAATATTAACAGCCAGACCCCCATTGTAACAGGCATGGTTGCAATAATTGAAGTTTTGCTCAACATTTTTAGTTCATTCCAGTACAGCAGTAACAGACAATACCCAAGAACCGGGACCCAATATGAAAAAAATTGTGCAAAGGCAATAAATGGACCAAAGAAACAAAGAAAATTTTCTTGTAAAAGTTGAAAACACCTGTATTCGATTCTTAAAGCACAAGCGTTTCTAATTAAATCGTTAGCTATATAGCAATAGTATCCTACTCTTAGTTCTTTGGTTAATTACAATGTGGGAATGGCTACTGAAACGCATACGTTAAGTCCTAATACAGTCATTAAATAACCTTGCAATATCACTGTAGATATTCGTACAAGAAAGTACTGATTGCACATATCCGGGAAATAATTGCCAAGGAATATAAATCCGGTAGGATTATAAGCACATAGAAGTATCGAAACGAATAGTAAGTTCATACATGTAATACAATAAAATGCAAACATGAAATCTACGAATAAACTAAATTTGCTGTTGTCCGGTTCATAAGTGGGCATATAAAGTACTAAAGGAGCAAACAAAATTAAAATGTGAGATCTCGAGAATTTTTAAAAAATTGATATCAAACTACGAGACTTACTGTGTACACGCCGAAAATAGATCAGCATTCCGTTAGTTGCTCGACAGTAATCTTCATGGAACCATCTAAAAATGAAAGACGTACTAACCGTGGTAATAGCTCCAAACCAGTACCAGAGTGTTACTATACATGTTTCCAACATTTGTTCACGGTAGCGCTTTAAAACTACTCCAAATCCCAATATCGCCCAAACTAGTATGGACAAATTGTGATTACACCTATATTTCACCATTGTTTGTGTTTTACGTTTGAAAACAACTGTTAAGGTGGAAAAATCAAAAACTAAAGGGCAGGCTCCAAATTTATAACAAACTGCCAAAAGAATTGAAAACATTTGGTAAAATCGTTTGCTGAACATTATGTGTTTACTATCTTATATTATGATGATCTTGTTTGGTTAGCTAACTGATTTTCAAAACTTTATTTGTTTACATATAATTATGAATACAACGTTAATTTTGTGTAATTTAAACAGTAGAAAAAGTATATCCTAATTAAAATCTTATGTTGCGGAGTATCTCAAGAATATTCTTTAAAGTCAAATGATAAATATTCAAACATTCTGTGAAACGTTAAGTTTTTCCAAAATGCCACGTGGGGTAGTAATTTGATATTTTTGATATTTTAGTAAGTAGTAACTATATACTATATTGTATAATTATCCGCTGATTCAAGGAAATTTCCCGCCCTGCAGAATATATAATTTTCTTGACTAATTATATCTTAGATTATTGGCAAATAAATTAAACTTGCAGTTTTGTTTTAATGTTGGATTGCTGAGTACAGAAAACATAAATTACTTTAGTTTTAGCATTGATAAACAGGAGTTACCAAGTTAAAAATAACTATTGATGAGAGTTTTGTCTCAAAGAAATCTTTTACGTAAATTTACCCGATCGCAAGGTCAGAGAATTAGGAATTTCAATGTTATTTTAGTAGACGTTTTGATTTTGGATTTGTTGTCGTCATTTTAATTATAAGTTTAAGGCAAACCCCTTTAAAAATGAGCGGAAAATTAATTGCAAATGATGGTTTGATAATATGAATTGATATTTATAGAAGTCTATAGGACTGCATGTAGATCTAGTAGAACGTTTAAAGTAAATATTGCAAGTAACTGTCATTTAAATAATTACAGTAAAGGTTACTGCTGTTATAAATCATTAAGAAAGAAATGTTTAGTTTCTAATTTTCCATGCGATAAGTATTTTTGATGCAATGCTAAAGATGAATTAGTAGTAAGATTAATTTTTATGAAGCTTGTGAACTATTTTAATGTTTATGAAATATGAAGCTTGCCGTTACCTACGTTTTAATTGCATAAAAAATATTTTAATTAACTTGGGCTAATTATAATAACAAATATTGGAATCTTTATTTAATGGTATAAATACAACGTTGATACATTACAAAATACAAAATAGATACACTAACTTAAGGCATTTATGGCACTTTATATTAGTCTATACAATAGTTTTAGTTTATTAAGATGTTAAATTATGTGTTACGTATTTAGATAACAAACTGGATTATTAATTTAGAAGTAATGAGTATATTGAAAATTGAGCGAACAGATTGTTTTCAGTTAATCTCTAGCATGCTCATCAAATGCTATGCAGAGAATAACCATTAACGCTATATCCACCCCAGCTGCAATTTCCAAACTGTACGAATCCTTTTCCAGTATATGGTTCTTCAAACTAAAGGACCGAAACACTTTTGCAATCGGTACACCACCGAATTTTGGGTCCCCAAGGTAAATCACGCAACGTTTATCCCTCCAGTCTCCCTTCATCACAATGGTTTTCTGCTTTCCACTATTGATATCTTGAAAATATGCGTACAACTTGGCCTTTACAAAAGTGTAGGTGGCACTACATTTGCAAATTTTCCTATCCGAGTTGTCTCCAGCATAAATGTTGAACTGATCCGTAAAGGAAAATAGTTGTTCCTTAAAGTTTGCCACGGCAACCCCGTACGTGTCGAATATCACCTTTTTCTCACGGAGACTCCATGCTCGACCCTGACATTGGAAGTAGGGCGTTCCTGAAGCAGCACATGAGATTTTAAAGTCGTCACCAGATAGAGAAAAGAATTTCTCGCGGAGAATTAGCGTCACTGGTTGGGAGAGGCAAAAACGAGATTCTGTAACGCATATTGGTTCTGAGGGAGTAGACACTTGAAGATTTGAAAACTCGCTAAGACTGTTGCCCATGGTAGATTTGTTGGAAATTAAATTATTTTTAAAGATACAAGGTTATGTGCTTGTAGTAGCCAGACCAATGATAAAATGTGAAAGCATGAATAGCAATCCTAAAGTTTTATACTATTCATGCTGATAGATATGATAAGATTGACGCAGTTGACAACATCGCGGAAACTTTGTTTGACGAAGCAATACCGTAATTGATGAAATCATCTCTACTTAGTCATTCAAATGTATTCCGTAATCTGGATACAGCGAAATGATGATGCAGTTGCAGGTAATTCACCCTAATTGCCATACAATTCAACTGCTGTAAGCAAATATAGAAACTAAGTGGTTCTATGTTTTGCGTCACACATGAGTGGATAGTTTAGATTTATGACTGGAAATTTGCAGCATAACTGAAGAGAGTCATGCCGGTATACGTTAAAAATAAACATTGTTGTATAACTTTGGTTGTGTGTGACACATTTATGTTTATCTTCAAAAATGAATATAAATAAGTTTAGTTAGTTAGGGTAGATTAATGACTTACTGAACTTTTAGTTCTGATTTGTTGTGACAAGTACATTCTTTAGAAATGTACATAAAAATTCAAAACTAAAAGGTTCATGTTAGAAAGAAAGTAAATCGACATGAATTAAACCAAACCAATTGCGAAGCAAATCATCAATCAATATGCAGAATAACTACATGATTCGTATTGAAAATCCATCATAAAAATGGAAATCATAAACTCTTACTGCTGATGATTTACTTGCAGATTTCATAAGTTAGAGAAACACTGGTGAATGGAAAAAGATATTCTAGTACGAAAAAATCCGTCGTTTTAATCAAACAAGCAATATTGTTTGATGTCCACAATTGTTTGATTTTTCTATCTATTCATCGCGTGTATATTTTCATAACTATCCTATACTCTATTGGCATTTTCGTGACATTCAATTTTAAAATTCATTATATTTGATTGATGGCCGACTTTGTGTATGCTTATATTGCCTGACATGTCTATAAAGGAAAAAAATTAACAAAAAATCATGAACAACAATCAACAATCGACTAATCGATGCATTAGCGTATATTTCCGTTCAAGGTCATGTAGAATAGACAGCCCATTTTCATAACCTAGGTTCACGCATTTAATTTAATTTTATAAAATGACTACCAATTTGCAATAGTTGTTTAGAGCCACTTCTTCAAGCTCAAGTTATTCAAGGTTAGAAGTTTACACTTTCAATATGATTTGGTTAAAATGCAAAATCTTAGTTATATTTTTAGTTGTGTTTGTTCGTGAAATAACAGCAAAGTTGAAAATATTCAGTAAAACAAATCAAGCCCTAGAGTAAGAAATTTTAGGATAATTAAGTGACTTAATTTAAGTCTATAAGGAAAATTTTAATACGTACATTTTTTACTTCTTGTGAACGAAATAATCTATAAAGTAGTGTGTTTAATTTTTAAAATCATGACAGGATACAAACGGATGGTTTAGGATGTGACGTGTTCGTTCCCAATTTATTTCGTGAGCCTATACCAAACACGGACCTGACTACGGGAACATTTTACTCTGTGCGTATGAGAAGTATTAAAGCTACTTCCACCAAATCCATCGGTTTTATTACCTGGTCTTGGCAGAAAAATCCAGCAAAACATAAATATATTTATGCCGACTGGCACAACGAGCTGGCCGATTACACAGTGGGCGCAAGATGGTACGAAGATAGTCACTGGGCGTTTCTGAAATCCCGGCATGCTGGATGGTACCATTTAATAAACTGTGGCTTTCCATCTTATTACGCCACATGGAGCAACCTTGAAGCGGAGAATGATGGCAGTGGAGAGTATCCGTTTATTATTTCGCGTTACTATCCGGGAAATCACAGCAAAGATGACTTTCTATTTAAACCTGTCAAAATAGAAAACACTCTTGAGAGTAGAGTTTTTCATTTGATGACTAAAGCGTTTGGCGAGGGAATAGTTTCAGTTAGCGATACTACATATTCCGAAAATTCAACTTATTTACAGGTAGAAAGTAAGCAAAAATGGGATGAGAGAGTACGGGAAAAAGGGAAGGAGGTTCAGGAGAAAGCAATGTTTCTTTTCGAGGATATACGGGACAAACATAATTATTATAGAGGTCATAATGATAGGTGTTCTTGTGGAAACATAGTGTTATATGCAGTAATTGTTACACTTTGGACTTGTATCGTTGTATCTGTTTGCTTGTTTAAGAGAGAAATAATTATTAAACATGTTCAAAGATAAAATCGAAGAAAATCATATTTTTCTGCAAAATGTCATTTTATTTGTCATTTAAATTGGTTTTAATAGCTTTCATGAAAACAATACTAATTGTTTCTAAGTATCTTATTTACGCATTCTTAAAATAATTTCTTTATGTTTCTAAGAGAAATCAACCATTTTGCAAAGGGATGCAGACCAACCAAGTCATCCTTTTCCCCGGAACTCACTGCAACTTCTTTCTTTGTATTGCTTTTCTTCATTTTGTACCAAAGTTTCAAAGGTTGTAATGCAATCTGAGCCTGCAGAAAGGAATCAGTGTGAGCATAACAAGTAACCAGAAATCCGTCAACTATTAATGTTCCGCTTGTTGTTAAAGGACTGTAAGCTCCAGGTAGACATTTTCTGCTTATTTTCAAAATGCTTGGAGTATCCATAGTATCCCCATTCATATAACAGGCCATGTCTCCAACCTGAAACCATTTTGCCTGCTTTCCCAAAACTGCATTTTTGTCTGGCACGTACTCAAAGAGCATATGCCCAGGAGACGCTGTTAACATTTTCCCGTTGCTGAATTCAAACTCCAGGTATTCCAGCAGACAGTCATCCTGTCGGTCCAAATACGTGCAAAATTCGGTTTGTGTATACTTCCCAACTTTTAGGAAGGTAAAAAGTTTACCACCATTTAATTTGCATGTCTTAAGAGTTCCAGTTTGAAATCGATTCAAATTCTCAATAGCCACTTTCTCCCCAGACCAGGTAGTAACCAAGGCTCCCTTGGGAAAACATTTCGGACCTGGTTCTACCACAACCTTGTTCTCTGCTTCTTTCGCAATATCATCTCTATTTGACCGTACATTTTTTAATATTGATGCAACCATAGTGCTATTTAGATACTCCCGGGTGGCATCTTTCAGGGCAGTGTATTTGTCACCAAACCCAAGAAAATCGTAGTACGGCAATAGCTTAATATTTGATCTTAGTTCAGTTGGATTCTGGGAGACGGTTTTACTCCATTCCCTAAGCTCCTCGCCAGTAGTATCTACGCTGACAAGTGGGGGTGGAATTCCTCCATCAACTCGAAAGTGAACATTGGATACTCCTACTTGTTTGAGTCCCTTCATACCATTGCTAAAACTGTAGCCAGCACTACCTGAAAATGTGTTTTTGTACACTCCAGAAACATTGGCTTCAATTTCGGTTAGCTGTTGTCCTGTCAGTGAAGCTTGATCTACGGTGCAGTTAAACTGAACTGCTCCACCGACAGCTTGCTCGGTTATCACGTGGCTTCCCCACTTGGAGAAAAATGATTGAAAATGGTCTGCCGTTGACGAAGAATATTTATCTGGCAGACTGTCCAGTTCCTTTTTAAAGTCAGGATGTAGACTTTGCTTTTTGGGACTTTTTAGAGAAAGTGAAGCAATCTGAAATCATACACTTTCATTTAAAAACCCTTACAAAATACAATTTTGGGCAAATTATTGATAAAGCTAGTGTATTAATTTACCTGCATTTCCTGCACTAAGGACACAAGAGACGAGCTTCCCGAACCCGACTTAGAATTCAACCATCTTCCCTCCGAACTCGCCGAGACCACCAATTTGAATCCCACCTCAAGCCCATACTTGTGTTGCATGTAGCTCTCGTATTCCTCCTGCTCCAGAAAAGTCAGTTTGCGAAAACTACTCGAACTTTTGGAGTACACTTGAACATATTCCGGAACTAGAAACTTGGACTGAGCAATCTTCACTTTCTTAGAGTGCCCCTGAGTTTCGTAGATGGACTCCATTTTTACTTCTTCCGACACAGGGCAATAGCCATGCCCTAAACTTTGAAAATTATAAGTGGGAACTATGCTGTCAGATTCATAGCCCCCAGAAATTTTCAAGTTTTTTAGATCATTGGCAGCTTTGGCTATTTCCTCTTCAGTTAAATTATCTCCACTAAAGAAGGTAACCAGAGCTTTGTCCAGTTTTGCAGGACATGAGCTTGAAAAGTAGTTTGCCGTAAAAAGTCGGCCTATCAGATCCTTGTTATTTTCAAAGTGACGAAGCATAGCCTGGAAGAGATTGAGGTGATTAGGGGCTCCATTTGGAAGTAGGTAAAATCCCTGTGGTCCTTTTTCTAAGCAATAATCTACTGGCTCGTTTTCCACGGGAATGACCTCTACATTAATAATTTTCAAAATCCGATAAACTTGCTGCTGAATCAATCTTGTGATTTCTCCTAGTCTTTGAATAAACTTGTCTTTTTGTCGAGGTAGTGACATAACATGAGTAAGAACAACAATGACATTGTTGTATTTCCGGTCAATAAAATCCGCTGTTTGTTCAAAGGCTTCTAAGGATTTAGCCAACTTGGAGTCCTTTCCATCCATGCGCTTGTCCCCTGCACTGACCACAAACAGCACCAGATTTGGGTACACCGATGCTCGGATCGGAGAACCGGGTAATTTCCATTCAGAATCCTTTCTGTCGGCGAGTTCAATTTGGGATGCTTTGAATGCTCTAATTCGTGCCATGTTAGCTGCCTCTTTGTCCACATTCGTGTCAAATGTACCGGGAACGTCTACAAATCCCAGGTAGCCAATAATGGCAGGATTTTCTGCGCTAACGCACAACTGCTTACGTATCAAAGCCACGTGACTGGTTTCCGAAGCGGAAGTGCTAGTTTTGCACAAATTGTTGTCTTCAAATAGAGCGTTAATTGTCATGGATTTACCCGCCCCGGAAGCCCCTGCCATGACAATAAGTGCTGAGTCTAGGGGACGACCTGCTTGTAGTGCGCTACCAGAGTATTTCCACACCAGATTTTGGGCTGGAGTAAGACTTTTGTCATGGCTTTTGTTGGAGAGCTTAATAATGTCAGGGATGGACAAATGCGAAAAATGCTGCGTTTTCAATTCTTGAATGCACTTGGGAAGCTTTACGGTATCAAATGAGGTCTTTCCTGCATTGTAATTTCCCAACTTTTTATCTTCCAAAGTTTTCCGCTATGAAATAAAACCCAAATGAATATGAGTTAATGAAGTTTGAATGCAGAAACGAATTTAAGAAATAAATTTAACAATTAAGTTTCAAAAGTTAGATTAACAATTCATTTATTGACTTAAAAATGGTAAGATTTACTAAAAATGATTGCCATGAAAATATTGAGCCACATAATGTTTCAGTTTTATACCTTGGCCATCAGCCTAGCCTTAGCTTCCTTACTCATCCGATATCGGTTTTGTTGTATGATAATCTTATTGCTGCCTTTGGTGCTTCTGCAAACCGCCTCCACTTGCAGAATGCCCATAGTGTCCATTTCCATGGAAACGTCCAGTGTCTCCACACCCGCCTTATTAGGAGGCACCTCAGTCAGTGTAAACTCTCCCAACAGCTCGTTCTCAGCCGCAATCGGATCCTCTCCTTGGAAAATCTTAAAAAGCACAATTGTCTGATTGTCCTCCACTGTCGTAAAAGGTCTTTCACGCTTATCCGGAATTTTGGTATTCTTTGGCATAACCACTTCCAGTTTTTTGGTAACAACCTCAATCCCAATTGGTAGTGGGGTCACGTCCTCAATCTTGTCAAACTGCAGTTTACCCCTGGCCTGCTCACCATTCATCATAGCTGCCTTTATCGCCGCTCCATAAGCAACTGCCTTGTCAGGGTCAATGGAAAAGTTCAAAGCTTTTCCTTTAAAGTAGTCGGACAACATTGCCTGAACTTTTGGGATTCGAGTGGAACCTCCAACTAAAACCACGTCATCAATCAGCTCCTTGCTCACCCCGGCATCTTTCAGAACCTTGTCCACAGCCTGAATTGTTTTCTCGAACAAGTGTTTGTTCAGCTCCTCAAACTTGGCTCGAGTAACATCTACACTCAAGTCCATCCCGTCGAACATGGCGTCAATTGACACTGTTGTGGTGGTTCCAGAAGACAACTCCCTTTTAGCTGTTTCACAATAGGCCTGCAATCTTTTCAGTCTTCGTCGAGTATCATCTCTCTCCTGCCTTACTGATGAATTCTTCCCGTCCATCAAGTCAATTCCCGTTTGCTCCTTAAACTTGAGAGCACAGTACTCCATCATGTTCTGGTCAAAGTCTTCACCTCCCAAATGCGTGTCACCTCCAATTCCCAGTACATCAATAGACTTTGGAGCCACATCCACCAGGGCCACGTCAAAGGTTCCTCCTCCCAAGTCAAAAACCAGCACTTTTCTCGCAGAATTATCCAGTCTTTCAAGAGAGTACGCAATAGCTGCTGCTGTGGGCTCGTTTAGAATGGTGAGTACTTTTAAGCCCGCAAGATCTCCAGCGTCTACCGTGGCTTGCCTCTGTCCATCATTAAAATAAGCTGGAACGGTAATAACTGCCTTTTTGATTGCACCCGAACTCAAGCCCAAGTGCTTTTCTGCCATTTGCCGGAATTTGGAAAGAAGCTCTTTAGAAATCTGCTCAGGAAAGAGTAAGTTGCCTCCTACGTTGATCTTGGGAATGCCTTTTTCTTTCCCCTGACCTTCCTCCACTTTAAAGGGCCAAAAGGTCATGTCCTTCTGGAGCATTGGATCGTCAAATTTTCTGCCAATGATTCTCTTTGCGTCATAAATCGTGTTCTCTGGATTGCTATAAGCATTCTTTTTGGCATCATTGCCAATCGTGGTAGAACCATCGCTGTTGTACATGACGTAGCTGGCAGTGGTCTCTGCATTGCCTTGTTCTTGATTTGGAATAATGATTACCTTGCCATTGTAATAAACCCCAACGCAGCAGTAAGTGGTTCCCAAATCGATTCCAATTGCTGGGGGCTCGTCACTCAGAAAGTTGAGCTTCATGTCATTCTCCCTCTTGTACTTTTCGTACAATGCCTCCATTTCCTGTTCCAAGTTGCTTTTCTGGTTAGCACTCAGCTTTACAGTTTTTTCAAATTTTGAAATAATCATTTTGCAGGCTTGATTGTGATACCCTTCAAGCTGATCGGGACGAATAAATGGAGTATTTTTACAATGCTTCTGCATCTCGTCATTGTAATACTGACGACAATCTGCCAAAATGGTTTTAACTTCAGACTCTTCCTGATCCCAAGTCAGCTTCAGAAGATCTTTCAGTTCTGCATAAGTTTCCTCGATAATTTCATCCAATTCTGGGCCAAACTTGGAAACCAAGTTTGCTGGGCATTCAGAAAGAAACTTTTGCTTGGCTTGGTTCATTGCTCGCTTGTGCAGTTCCTCCAACTGGCTTTCGCTCTTCATTTCATTCATTTCCTTTTTCATTAGCTCATTGTAAAGGCCCTCGCAATCAGTCACACAATTTTTCGCCTTGCTAATAACCAACTCCCGTTTCAGTACAGCGTCTTGTTTCAACCGATCAAAGTGCTGTTGAATCTTTTCCTCCAGTTCCTGCTTATATTTCCCTGAACCCTCAGGGCAGCCAATTTTATCAAAGTTTTCATACTCTGCCAACGCTTTTCTCTGAACTTTTTCATGACCCGCTTGTAAATCCTCTTCGGAAATAAAATCACTGGAGTCCAAAATCAGAGTAATTTGTGTCTTGTAGCATTTCCAGCCAGCGTGCACCGCATTTCGGTGGCTTTCCTCAATCTGCTGAAGAGTTTGAACAAATTCTCGTTTCACTTGGTCGAAAATGGTTTTCATTTCCGCTTTCAGTTTTTCATTATAGTGTTCATCAAGCTCATGTCCCCTTGGAAATACATTACCCTCCTTGTCAAACTTTTCCCAAATATCCTTTCCGATTTTGCCATTAATTTTTTCCAGTTCATCCACAGATTTCACCGAATTCTTCTTCCCATTCAAATTTTCTTTGTATTCCTCCACAATCTTACTGAGTTTTGCATCTATCTGCTCTCGATGTTTCTGAACCCCAAGCTTGTGCTCATTCTCAACCCTGGAGGAAATCGTTATCAACTCTTTTTCCAGTTTGGCATCGTATTCCTTTTGAAAATCTTTGTTCCCTGGCTTGCTTTCCTTGCTCCAGCATTCCAACACAGACTCTTTAGCCGCATTATGATGTTCTTCAACTTGCTTATCGTTTGCAAACTGGTTGCTCTCATGAAAACTTCTTAGCTGCTTTTCAAACTTTTCGCTGAAGACCTCCACAAGTGACACCATTTTCTTCTCCGCTTCTGCCCGTCTCGCCTTGTTGTTGTTTACGTGTGAAGCTATAACCACATCAATTTTACAATCCAGCGATTTAATTTGCTGCTGGATTGCTTGTTCGCTCTCCTCCTCCAGTTTCTCCTTCAGCTCAGCAATGACCTTGTCTCTTGACTGCTGTACCACCTTATCAATCACACTGTCCTCGTAAAATACTATATCGTTTTCTTCCTCCTTATACAAAAGTGGAACAGTTTTCTCCAGTAAAGTGCGAAATGCTGTTTCTGCTTCAGTCACCGTTTCTGCCAAGTATTTGTCTCGCTTTTCCCCATTTTCATTCCGAATTTTCTCAATTTCTTCCTCCAAAGTTGTCTCAAGCTTTTCTTGATATTCCTGAATTTTCGTCTGAGTACCAAACTTTCTCGCCTTTTTAAATTGTGCCAATGCTTGTTTCTTTGCTTCGGTCAGCGTCTCCTCCAACACCTCAACAGCCAAATAGTAGCGACCTCGTCGCTTTTTCTTAATCAGTTCTTGAAATTTGTCGCAAGCCTTTTGAAGCAAACTTGTGTTGGTAACGTCTGTGGTCGCCTCCCACATGGTGGTGGCAGAAGGTACCTCATTCGAATTGAAAATACCAATGTAGTATTCCAGAGAAGAGAACAACTCTTGGGCGGTCACCTCATTTCCCAGAATTTTCTTAATGACTAGTGTCTCGGCACTGAACAAGTCGTTAATGAATTCTTCAATCCTTTTTGAAAAGTCTTTTTCCAGTTCAGAAATCGATCCTTTGAAGTTTGCCCCTAGCGCTTTGTTGCCAATAAAAGGCATGAGAAAGCAGTCCGTATCCTTGAAGCAAGTTTTTACAGATTCCCTTAGTTCCTTGGCTTCTGGCGCTTGATCAGATTTCACATTGAGCTTCTTCTCCAAAAACCGTTTCCCTCCTTTTGCCCCAAATGGATACTCCCCTGGATTGTTCCAGTCTCGGATAAGAAAAATCAGTCTTTGAAATGGAGTCGTGCCATCAGGAAGGTTATCCAGTGCCAGTTGACCAAAACTTGTGTAGGTTGCCAGGGAAGTAAGTGCATCCTCTTGAAGATTGGTAAACATGTTGTAAATCATCACAGAACTGGTCAACAGACTCAATCCAACAATAACCGACATGTCCTTATTGGTAGTAAATTCGTCATAAGTTCCTTGAGTATCAATCAGTATCACGGCAACTTCCTTCTCATCGTCATCCTTCAAAATGAATGGACGGCTCCAAACCCAAATTCCCTGTGTCTCGGGGGAATCCCCATTACGGAACCGGAAGCCTTGCAATTGCTTGGTGGGATTGCTCCAGTCCATCCAGTCTAGTTCCTCTTTTTCAAATGCTTCCAAGTAACGAAGCATGTATCCTAGCATGAAGCTCTTGCCTTTGCGGGATGGACCACAGATGCAAATGATAGATAGCGGACGATTTCCCGTTTTTTGGATCAGGGTTGCTACGGTCTCCTTCTTTAGTTGGATGGCGGTATTCCCGGCATTATCTTGTTTGACAAATTCAATAAGCTGAATAGGCTCATCACTGCCCGGTAGTTGGGAACTGCCGGCAGTGGGCAGGTTGGAACATGCCATTTTAAAATCGATTCAGAGATCTAAAAATCAAAATTTAAAAAAATAGTTTTAAATTGAGGAGCATATCAAACTAACCATTTGAACAGAATGTCCCAAAATTCACGCATTACTTTTCATGCAATGCGTTTCATTTCAATGTATGGCTTACCTATGCACGTTCTCGTTTGTCGCAAGTTGAATGAATCAAATTGATGACGTCACCAAACGCTTGAACTTTCACTGTGTTGGCTTTTTAGCTGTGAGAAACTTCCTTTTAGGATTAAAGTTATTTTAGAATTGATAAATTTTTAGCTGGTCACATTCCGTTATAAATGCAGACGTTTTTAAATTTGATTGACAGAAAACTAAGTAAACTGGCGGTGACAAATCGATAGCTGGAAAAGAAAGACGAATGACTAATTAGGTAAAGTTACGTTGACTCCACAGTCCAGTCCACATGAGCTCGAACTCTTAAAGTTGACGTTTTGTTTCGTTTTCTTCAATGCTTGGTCTGAAAGATGAAAGAAGTTTATGGTTTATCGCACTTTGAATATGCATATCTTTTAAATGATGTACATTGAGTATATATCTAGTTCTAGTTTTCGTACCAAGCATGAAGCAGTCAAGAATGCAATCCAGTTCAAGTTAACTTTCTGCATAGCGTCTGTCCTTGTCTGTGGACACCATTAAAATCACTTTGCCAATGAGTAGAGCCTGGTTCACGTTTTGATTTGCAACCAAACGAGCTGTTTGTTTGAAGTAGTAGTAGCTCTTATGAAGTTTGCAGAAAAGCAAGCAAAATGTACCAAATAATATTATTATATACCCATACGTCAATATATGTATTTTGATAACTGCTTCCGCAACCTTATTTTATCACAATCACTTTTACTTACAAAGTTTACCGAGTTAAAAAAATACTTTTCAGCTCATTGCAAAAATATTATTTCACTAAGCTGTATTAATATTACTAATATGTTGACACTTTCAGCACTCAAAGTTTTGCAGAATTGAGATATTGATGCTCTTTGCTGACTTTGCTAAATGATTCTTTCAATGTATGGATCGATGGTAAATCTGGAGATCTTCTCGCGCTCACAAAGCGTTATGCAATGCAACTACTATGTTTTGCGTACGTTTTTTTATATAGGTACATAATATTATATTCTTTCTCTGGCTTGATATTGATAATGCAACATTTACGAATGGCTAATATTTTGTTATATTTTAACTATGTTTAAGTATGGATATACATGGAGAATATAATTTAGTATCGTCTAGGTTAGTTTCGTAGAAAAACGTTCAAGGCAAAAGGCAACTCAGCGATAAAGCAATCTAGTCAATTCAACTCTGGTAAAGCCAGTTTTCTTCAAAAATGCATAATGCCAAATGCAGGGCACACTTGCGAGTCGAACCAGCATTCATTCATGAAGTTGGATGTATTTTAATGATTCAGTGATATAAATCTTGATCTTCAAGTTGAAAGCCTTTACACGAGTTAAGTGTTTGAGTGTGAGTCAAAAGCTATACCTAGTTGAAAGTATGTAGTAAAACGTTTTTTGTTGCTAAGGACAAGAAATCTGCTGGATGACAGTCATCGTCATGAAGCCATAAATTACCAATCTGGCGAATCTGCCCTATGACATATATATGAATCATGTTTTTGCAGATTTAAACTTTAACAGGTCAACTAACAAATATGTTTGAAGAAATTTGATGAATCATTTATTTTTAAACTATAATGTTTTTACTTCACAGAATTCATATTTTGAGTTATCTGTCAACGGTCAGAAAATGCTAAAACACAACGTTTTATAGACTAAATTTGTTGATGCAAATGGCAATGTCCTTTTATGTATTTTAAGTGTAATATGTAATACAAGTTCTGAAATATAGGAGTTTCGTTGCAGATTGGGTTACTATAAGTACGCAAATATGTTTTAAGATGAACGTGCATAATGCGTTATGAATTATGAATCATTGAACTTTCAATTACCAATCTTTCAAACTATAACTTCAAAAAATCTTATTTAATAACGTAAAATTCAAATAATTTACAACATATAAGTGAGTGTCACTCACTCCATTAGTTAAATCATTAAAAGAAAATGAGAATATTCATACTTGTCATCATATTTTACGAATTTACGAGTTGGTGTGTCCTCCAATCTGTAAATAATAATACACAATTGTCCATGAGTTTTCCAGAATACCAGTTCAGAATTTGTATATTTCAAATAAAAGCAAAACAAAATGGAATGATTATTCAAAAATTACTTTTTACACGTATTTTTGGCATAGCTTCTCCAGTTTTTGCATTTGGATTTCAATATGCTTTAGTCCAATATTTTTTTCCTTTCCAATTTTTTCAGCGTCAGAAATCTGCTCCAGAACCTTATCCTTTACTAGTTGAGACCGGATTTTGAATTGATTGTTGTTAATCATTTCAATCATTTGTTGGCATTTTTGAAAGAGATCGGCTTTGAATAGTGCAAGTGCACGATCTTCTAGTACACATGAGGGTTCTTCTGCAGCAGAATAATTCGGCGAGTCACAAAGCGCTCCCACTTGCTCTTTGTCTTCGGATATCTGTTGCAGATTTTCATCACAAGTGCAAACATTATTTGGTTTGTCATCATCAAGATTTTCTACGACATTTGTGGTTTCATCAGTCTGGTCATTTATTGTTTGATTCTGCTCTCTTGCCATTTCGTCATTTTGCTTTTTATAAAATCCAAATAGTGCATGCAAAGCACCCTTAAAGTTGTCAATGTCCTCCATAATAATTGTGTCTTCATTGACTGGCAAGCAAGATGTTTTGAAAGTGTTCACCAACATGTCAACTAGTCTCCCGTGAATACACTGGAAGCTCTCGGAACTGTATGGACCATCCATTAAGTAACGCTTCATTTGCTCATTGTAGGTGGTAGTCAGTTGGCTAGCAACACTGCTCCGTAGATTTCTTTCCGTTTCCGCAATAACAGCATTATCTCTCACATAAAAATCCATTATACTTTCACCTGCTCGCTTAACCATTTTAAAAATGTTTCCTTGAGTAATTTTGCTTGTCATTTTGCTAAACTCATTTTCAGCAACCTGTTGCAGCTTGTCTTGGGTAAAGCTAACATGAAGTTCAAACTGGCTTTGAATACCACGATTAAAATTTCTTAGCTGTTCGGAAATACATTCCAAGATTGACATGGTTTGCGTTTGACATTGTAAATCTACACGATCGAGATAATCGGACAAAAACTCCGCATTAGGTACGACTGCGTTTTGTTGGTGCTCCGCAATTAATTGCTTCAAAATGTGAGAATATATTTTTGTTCCAGTTTCAGCAGCAAACCGGTTAAAGTTGCTGTTGATCCAGTGCTCCGCATTTTGAAACGTTGAACTTTGCATTGGTGGCATGGTAACTTTAGAACATTTCATTCCCATGATTTGTTCTTCTCCATCTGTCACTTTTATCTTTTCCAATTCAGAATTTGTCAATTTATGGAGTTCCTGCATAGCCTCATTCAACAACGGATCAAAACCCACCTCCACCTCCATTTCTTCATTTTCCTCCTTCACGATACTTTTTACCAAAGCTTTTTGAATGATAGGTTGTTGTTCACTCTCTTCATTGAGATTTGGCAGCAAAACCCAGCTCTCATCTAGCTCCATCGAAGTGTCATTACTATCTTGAAATGATGTGGAAGAAACTTTCTCCTTGCTTTCGGGAATGCCAATTTCCTGATTGTTACATGCTTCATTTTGGTCTTCAGATGCAATTATGGGAATAGCGTCACTCAATCGTGGTTCATTTTCAGTTTCACGATTGACTTCAGTGTGAGAAGAGCAAATTGGCGTTATGTCACTGGCTAATAAGTCAAATGACGCATTATGTTTGTTTGGCGGAGTTTCCTGGATTTCCTGAGAGTTAAGAGATTCCATCAAAATTTCTATTGGAGTAAAAGCTTCAAAAGTTTCTTCTTCAATTTCACGCTTTTCAGGGTTATTTTGATGTTTCAACGTTTCCTCCATATTAGAATTCGTCGTGTTGGTTACTTGAGGAAATTCAATTTCAGCATTTAGAACCTCGTCATTGTTGCTATTGACAACAGGCTGATTTGTTTCCTCCACTTTCCCTCCAAGCTTCTTCACAGCATTTACTATAAACTCAGCCATACTACCAAGCGTTACTATTCCTTCTCCTGCGCTTATTTTCCCCTCTATTTCTGTTTCATCCGTCATTGTCTCCACAACTCTTTTAATTACAGGAAACATGGTTTTCATAATCGACACATTGAGAACACCCTCCTGGTTTTGTAGTGATTCATTTGAATCCTTTATCCATCCCAAATTAACATGCTGAAATTCATCAAGACGTTCTTTATACCGGGATTGCTTTGCCGGATCATTCAGTAGTTGGATTAACGCCTCTTTAGCCTTGTCATCAGACAAAATTTTCGTTTTCTTATCCGCATCAGATCGAATGAGAAAGAAAGCACTTTTACACGAATCATCCTCTACGGAAACCTCCACTTCCGGTGGTTCGAGAAGACAAAGCTGAAATTGTAAAATATGGTATTTAAAATCTGTGGAATGGATAAACTAAAAAAAAATTACCAATAATTGTATTGCATTGCATACTTTTTCATTGTTCCATTTGATTTCCATGATTTTCGAACACGTCATCAACAACACCTCCTCCAGTTTCCTCACATTCTCCTCCGTTTCGTCCTTGGTGCAATGGAGGTGCATTATCCAAACGACAACATTCTTTCCAGTGCATTTCCTTACGAAAAATGGTTCGGGACATAAATAAACTCCACTGGCACTCGTATCAGAGTTTAATGAAGGCTGGTAGAAGTTTGAATGTGCAACTGAACTCCATGCAAAACCCCGTTTCATCATTGGCATCCCATTTTCACTTTTCCTGATTATATCGCTCATCCAACCGCCTTCCTCTCCAAAATTGAAGTACTGAATCAGGAAGTTTGTCAGAAAAGATTTTCCACTGAATCTTGGTCCCAGTACTGCTAATATTGCCACTGGATGATCTGCATAAAACTTGTCTGAGGTAGCCACAGTATCCAAGATGGCTTTCAAGTTGCTTTGCTTGATTTCAATGCTATCATTTTGAATGGACACAATTTGACTGTGCTGAAGTAGCTCGTCCCAGGAAAGACCCTTACGGTTATTTAAATGTTTGTCCATCTTGGATTAGTAAAGTTATCTAAGTCGCAAAATAACAAGTAACGTTTTATTTTTAAAAAATCAAATGGCCAAAAAAATGGTCATTCTGACGATAATATTACTGTATATAGCTTTAAGAAATCTTGTGGCAAAAATATTATTGTCTTACTTTCTTACCCTCCTTTAAATTTTATTTTAAAAGCACTTTAGAAAATTTAACTAGATACTGGATAGGTTGATATAGGTTCAATTTGTATGTATTCCAAATCACAGGGCAGTAACTTCAGTTAAAACCATTTTTTAAGGCTCACTATTTGATGTCATGTAGTTAGCGCATGTGACATAGCTATAAGCTATATATTGGTAAATAGATATATGCTTTTATCAAAATCGGTCAAACCAGTTTTTTGCAAACAAACGGATTAAAAACGTTCTGCAGTGTTTTATAAATATACCCAAACAAAACGTAGCACAAAAAAGTTGTTGTCACCAGCACAAACAGAGTTTTTATCAGTCATACACAGAGTAGCATTAAAGCAAATGGCAATCATATAAGGATGGAAGTAGGTGCATTATAAAACCCTAAATGGTAATGTAGTGCTGTATGAATAGATGATAGATATACTTGTCCCGAATCCCAAACAAACAAGCAGTAAAAGTCTGTGATTGACGAATTTGTAGTTTTCTGTAAGCTGTATGCTGGCAAAACCAAGTTTGACAAGTAAACGTTACTTTTTCTATTTGACTATCTATATATATTTAAGAGTATCCATGTTGAGCTGATCCAGCAAAATCAGCTACATTCATGTATGAATACCTAACTATTAGTCACTCGTAAGCTTTCTTCAGATAAAATGAAAAAGCAAAGAACGGTTTTGCCAAAATCTTAGCGAGCAGATACGTACAAACAGTCACATTAAAAATTAACCAACCTGGAATGCATGATGTCATAGTACTTAGATAATACACCTTTTCATGTTTAATTAAACAATATGTATAGTTTTCTTAGAAACATGGTATATCATGTTACATTTAGCTTATAGCTTTCTGTATTCCAGTACAATTTTTAAGTCCATTTATTAAATACAATTTTCTTCGTAGAAGAAGATCGAAAAATGAGGAAACTGCATTTAAGCATTTGTAAATTTCATTTTATATTTTAAATATTGTCAATAATTTTGTATAGTGTCTATGGCCTAGCCATTTGATTGAAATCTAGTAGGATTTTAGATGTTTTATACTTTTGATTTTGTTGTAGTTTGCCATGCAAAGCAAAAGAAAATCTAATGTGATTTGGTTTCAATACTTATACATCTTCTTCTTGTAATTCTACAAAAGGCAGACAGGCATATTTTAAATAAAACAACATCCATTTACTTTATGGTGAGAAATTGTAAATAAAATGAGGTAGTTTATAAAGCAAAAGAAATTAGGTACTATTTGTTTTTATTTGATCGGGTACTTGCTAATATTTATCTGCTTTAGTTTCTGCAATTCTTTATCTAGCTAACCTTAGTTACGAAATAAACATGAAGTTCTTGCATTTTCACAAAGTTTAACGCTAATCTGTCTCAGAAAAGCAGTGATGATAATAGTTTTAGCAAAAATACAAATTGCAATTTGTAAGTTGTGACCGTGACCTTGTACTTGTATTATACTACTAGGTTTATAGTACAATGACAATGAATAAACCCATCAAAAAACGTTTCTTGGATTAAATGTTCGTTATTTTCTTGGTATTTTGTGTTGGAGCAGCAGCATATTATTATAAATATCTAATCTCTAACTTATTCACCAACTTCACATGCACACTACATGTAAACTCGAACGACGTGCTTATTATGGTAATGATCAGTGTAATACACGGTGTGTATATACTCCAACTTTGTTATACAGATTAGGTTTAGGATTGGAAAGAACAACCAAGCTTTTTAATTGCTTTAAATAAAGTTTATTTGCATGAAACCACTTACACTAGTCCCAAATACGCTTCCAGTGCAATCAAAATGTAAAACCTCAAATAACCATTCAAATAACAGATTAATATGAATGTTTGAACCATAGTATTCTATTTACACATTGTACGCTTGAAAGTACACAAGCAGAAAAAGGAAAATATAAGAACAGTTGGGATATAATACTTTTATAGGAACATAACATCATCAAGTATGAACATTTGTGCATTGAAAATTCGTAAACCTCGTTTCTCAAAATAAAGCAGAACAGAATCTTGTCAAGTATTACACTTACACTTCAGTTTACAGAGTTAAAAGTTCAGTTTAGCTTGTACTGCTGTCAGCTGAAGATTAAACTACGATTACTTTTTTAAGCATTTTCCATCTGAGGATTTGACTAAAATAAGACCATTAAAAAGCTTTCTTGCAGTACTGAAAATTTTATGCGCATGTGACAAGTGCAAAATTAATCTTTCTTGGAACTGCTTTTTTGTAGAGTTTTGTTTTGGGGTAAAGTGATCCAGCCAAGTCAAGCAACTTGAATCGTTTTGCAAATAATATTAAATTAGAAGCTCTTATTGAATTTTTGAAATAAGACACTTTTAAACCCAAGTGTTGCAGTTTTTATTTTTAAAAATCTCAGAAAATTTATAAAAATTGGAAGTTTTATTTGGGTAGGGATCTGATTTAATAAAAAGAAGTAAGCTACTGCATTAAAAGTGTAAAAAAGCATGTACAAAGATAGTATTTTTAGAAAAAGAATCAATTCACATATTTTAGTTCTTTTGTTTAGAAATTGCATTTAAATATGAGCTCACCTAAACCGAAGGATTCTTCCGTGGAGGAACTACTCCAGCACAGCAAGATAGTGTCCTTATACAACGGATACTTGGATCCTAAACGAGACAATTTAAAAGCCATTCTTGAGGCAGTGGACTCCTCCAAATTTCCCGATACCTCTCCAGTGGCATTTTTTGCTGTGATTGGACCAAGATCCAGTGGAAAGACTTTCCTAACAAACTGCCTCATTCAGTATTTCAAGTTTGGAGAGGAAGGTGGATGGATGAGCGACATAATGAAGAAGAGTGAAAACGGGGAGCCGATGATGGAGCGGGGATTTTCTTGGGATTCCGTGTCACATCCAAACTTTTACCAGCCTCTGTTAAATTCTGCAGCTACGAGTGGAATCTACTTATGGCCTGAACCGTTTTTGATTAAGAAGAGCAGTGGAACGAAGGTTGTCGTCTGGATAATGCATCTGCATTATGGCGACGAGGAGAGAGATCAGGATATGGGGCAACTGGAGAAGTTCCTGGTGTTGGCTTGTTCGAGAATTATGGAAATTCATTGGAAAAACACTGACGTACGTACTTCAAACATAACCCTTAATTTTTAATTTATGTTAAAATATTATTACATTTTTGTGGTTTAAATGTTTTCAGTTCCGCCTTCTTGAACACATTCACAACATTTCATCCAATCTGGATCAACAATCGTCCGAAGATATTTCTTTAGAGGAACTCTGTACAAGCTCCGTATTTGTAATTCGTTCCGGCAACAAGAAAACCACTAAAGCACTAAGTGATGATAAGGCTAAAGAGTTTCTGCTGCAATATCAGGAAAAGTCCGACAAGAAAATGATATACCAAGAAATACTGGATAAGCTTCAATATGTCAATGTAGTCGGACTAAGGGACTCTTCTGAAGCGTTGCACAATAGGAAAGGGATTCTGAACCCTGCAGAATTTAGACCAATAAACCTTATGATTAGAAAAGCCGTTGAGACCATGGTGGATGAAACTGAGGTTGAGGGAAAGTTGGTGAAAGGGAGCGCCTTGGTTTTAGGAAATATGTTCGACTTTTTAATCAATACTGCAAAAATTATAGACTCACGAACGGTACGAGATCCAAAGCGAAAGAATGAAAAAAAGGAAACATACACCGTCACTGTTAGCAGTTGTGAAGAAATTAAGTTTAGAAGTACCAATATTACAACAGAAAATAACGGATTAATCCAGAAATTTACAACGGATTATTTGAGCCAGTCGCATCGGCAACATGAAAAAACCGAAAGTAAAGGATGTGCCAAGTCAATGCAAAGAGATACTTCCACAAATCCCGGGTCTGCTGCAAAATTGCATTATGAATACTCAAATTATCAACCGTCCCCTTCAACTTCGGCAGCACGTCATAGTTACGTGGAAACAAATTCTTTTGCTGGATCAGGAAGAAATGAAGAAGAAAATCTATCCTTAGATCAGACCAATAATCATAAGATTGAGGTTGATCATTCTTATTGTACCCCACAAGCTAGAGTTAAGCATGAAACAGAGTCCCCGGTCGATCATACGGAAGCAGAACCGTCGGACATGGAAATTGATGTTGATCTTGACCAGAGTGACCAGAGTTGGGAGTTCTTAGACGCACCATGTTCTGAACAGCAGCCTCAACAGCCAGTTTGCACCGGGACTAAATTGCTAGAGACTTCGATAGATGAAGCAATTCAGGAAGAGAAAATGGACGTAGATAGCCAACCGAAATTGGATGACGCTTTAAAAAATCTTCAGGAACAACAATTGAAATTGATGGAACAGCTAGAGGAAGAGAAGAGACTTGTGAAAGAAGCGGAGAAACAGCGAAAAGCTGAAGAAAAGGCGGAAAGAGAAAGGCTTAAAAGAGAACGTGAAGAGAAAGCGCGTCAGGAAATGGAGGAAGCTCGATCAGTAATGAATGACGTAGTTCCAGTGGTTGTTACTGAAATTCAAAAAGCACTTCCGTTTCATGTTCAACGCTGGATTACAAATGACCTAAGCCTAAATAATTTAAACCAGATACCAACAATTTACACTGTTGTGTTGGACCAAACAATAGAGCTGCATCGGGGTGTAGTTGATCCAAAACTATGGCAGGAATTCAGAAATCTAGTGGATAAGAACTGTAACACAGAAATAACTCGAGATTTGCAAAGTATTTCCAAGGCACTCATGCAAATCAAAAGTGGGATCACAAAGCAGTTCGATTTCCATGGCTATTTCACTCCCACTAGGGTCGAGGAAATTGTTTGGGACGAGTTTAAAAAGGCAACAAAAAATATTACAGATGCACTCAATGTTGAATTGATTGGGATTGCTACGGAGAAACTGCTTACTATTTTCAAATTCCATAATGAACAAATTCAAGAAATTGAAAAGGTTTTGTATAAAGATGCTATGAGCCATGTTACTATTGTATATGCCCGGCAAATGCAACGTTATCTGAAGGATGCTCCATATGGACCCGATAGACTAAAACGGATTCATTGGAAACTATCAACAAAATTAATGGATGCTTTTCAAAAGGCTTGCAGTTTGGGAAAGAATCCGGAAGAAAAAACAGCGCAAGATGTGAGTATGCTGAAACAAGAAATGGACCAGGCCTTTATTTCTTTCCAGCAACAAAATGAAAAGGAACTGACCAGACTGCAAAAGGAAACAGACAAGGTTATTAAAAATATGAAAACAATGTACACTGAGAAGATTGAAGAAGTACTTAAAAACAATCTGGATGGGTTGGATGCAAAAAGTCTTCAAAAGCACCAGGAAAGCATTCAGTCAGAAGTTATGAAACTTCTGGAGATGGAAATCAAGCGTAAGATAAGAGTCGATGAGCCACTGGATAATCATAAAAAAGTTGTGCAAATACACATAGATGACTACTGGAAGGAAGTTTTAAAGGTAAATAGTAGTCATTTAAAAAGCAAACAAGAAAGAGATGAAATAGAAAGGCAAAATAAGAGAAGGGAAGCTTCTGCCAAGAAGCTGGAACTGCAGCAAATAAGAAGTCGCACTTCAAGTAGTAACCGTAGGGGCAGTTCTACAAGAACCCAACCCATTCAGGATTCCAGACCAGTTTTGCCCCCACTCATTTTTCATCTTCAGTCATTACGTATTACAATGTCGATGGAACATCAAGGACATGTAATGGTTGTAAAAAATGAGTTGGGGGAAGATGCTACATCTCCAGTGGTTTTAATCACACGACAAAACCATTTCTTGTATGGAACGGAAGCATTAGCATTTATGCACGCAGACCAATCTATTACTTCAAATAATGCAGTGATCTTGAGTCTGGAAGATTTATTTCTTGCAGAGGAGAAGGACTTAGCCTGGAGCACCAGGATATCCCTTGACAACAAGGAATATTTCGTTGGTGCAGAGTTTCTGTTGGCTTTTTTGTTGGGAAAATTGAAACAAGCACCGGAAAGGGAAATGAATGGTCACTGCGAGGTTGCTGCGCTTGTTATTCCATTTTGGCTTTCCAGCACTCAGAGAATCATGATAAAGGATGCAGCTAAACTGGCTGGGTTCAAGCAAGTTTACTTGATTAATGAAGCGTCTGCAGCGGCATACAATTTTATTCTTAAGCGGCCTGAACAACAGTTGGAAGTTCTGGTCATTTCTGAACACCTAGACCGAGTGGATACCTTTGTTTTCTCATACAAGGAGTGGGAAAAGAAATTGACCATGGTGGGGCATTCCAGTAATTATGACGCTGAAGATCTGGAAAGTAAGGATTGGTGGCTGAAGAGACTGATTAAGAGGGGTGCTTCCAACGTGGGGAAATTTATTTCCTCGAAGCTGGAATACTTTTTGTGGAATGAGGATCAGGAAGTGACAGACGATGAGAAGAACAAAGTCAAGAGAATGGTTCGCAAAGCTTGCAAATCTGCTGTCGAACGAGCTCAAGGAGAATTACATCGCAAGCTTAATCTGCACGAGTACCTTATCATTTGTGAAAATTTTGCAAACTGGGGACCGATACTGGAAGATGTGGCAAGAGAGTTTGGACGGAAACCAAATGACATTAAGGAAGCAAATGCAGTAAGGGTTGGTGCTGCTGGTGTACTTAGTAAAGGCCCAGACAATATTAGATTTGGGGTACGGGATTTGCTATCTAATGATGTAGTACATTCAGTGAATGGAACCATAATTTCAAGGTCCAAATTATTGCCACTCAAACCAAAGAAGCACAATGCCTTAGTACCCTTCGGCCATTCTTATGCAGAAATTTATCAAACGATATGTGGTAACAAGCATAGCATTGGAATCATTTCCAGACAACGTTTTCTTTATCGGCCTCTTGAGATCAGTTTGCAAATTACTAATGAAGCCATTGTTACACTTCAGTCTGTACAAAACCCAGATTCTGACAGCTATGACCTTCCAGATCACGAGTACGAATGGAAAACGCTAAACTTATCGGAAGATCACAAGAATGTACTTGCTGATCTCCTTAGTTCTGTTTTAATTCCTCCAGCTCCGTTAGAAGATACCGAACTTACACAAGCAAAGACTGACCTTCTTCAGAAATGTCAAGAAATGATTGAGAAAGTAGGTAATGGCGAGTTAAAGATTAGATCCCAGCTTGTTAAGGATAAAGTCTTGGAGCAGATTAGAGACGCGGAACAATTTGCCAAGCATGAAAATAGTACGCTGGATAGTGTACAGAAGCACATGGGGCTACTCGAGAAGTTATACGAAAAGTATGATAAGAAAAAATAGGTAGGTGTGTTGCGTTGTAAATATTAAATTCTTTATGCAGCTTTTGTAATTCAACCTGGAATGTCGTTTATTGTAATGTATTTAATTTAATAAAATATACCGGTATTTAAAAGTCCTAAATAAATTAGGTTTCGAAATTAACTGTACACGAACAATTGTCCAAAAGGTTTACGTTCTGTTTTTACTTTGCAATTTGTTAACTTCATATACTTGTGCATAATTTTATTCCTATTAGTTTTGCCGTTATTACTGTTTCACGCAGAAACTTATCTATTCCCATTTGCCTTGGATTTCAAACAGTTTAAACTTTGAATAATACGAATAGTAAACAATTACAATTAAAAGAATTGTTTTAAGAGTATAAGGCTCATGACCAAATCGGCAGAAGTATTCCATCAACAGTTCGCAATATCAAATTCATAATATTGCCATTCAGTGCTTCTTTGCATTGCAAAATACGATCCACAATACAGAGTTATAAGTCGCAAGTTGCCATATTATCTTAGTGTTCCAGAGGTTTGCAGATGATGAGCAATTCTTTCCTTGTAATCGAATTTCTTTTACTATGCATTTACTAAAGGAGTCTACTTCAATATCCGTCTGAAAAAATGCCACGATGAAGAACAAACACACAAATGCTACCATAGGCATTAGCCATTAAATAGTGATTGGTAAAACATGATAACACTTTAAGGTTACACACATTACAGGATACACATAATATAATAAATCCGTTTGCCGACAAAATAGAAATCAAGGAACTCAGTGCCAGTGTATTCACGGACACTTTTAGAGCATTGTAGTATTTGAGAACTTGACATAAATGGCTTTTTGCAAGCAGCGGAAAGTTTGTAAATTATTTCTAAACTGGTTATAATCAACTCCTTTCGAAATTGCAAGAAAAGAAGAAAAATGGGAAGGAATCGACATAGCTCAACACCAATTATAAAACAAACATATAGTCGTAATATTATTGTCAGCACCAATGGGTATTCAATAGTTACCAATAGCACTTTTATATTTTTTTTGAAAAACCCTTGGAAATACAAAAGCAAACGTATCCAAGCTTCTATAAATAATAGTAGGAATTAGTACAAACGGAGTAAAAAATAAGCTGACAATTAACAGTTAAATACTACACAAATTGATTTCCAGTAAAGTGGAGAATGCAGAATGCACAAGACGAAATTTTGCAAATGAGTTAACGTTTACGCTTGAGCTTTTTGTTAAACAATATACAATTTTAGACAAACTACCTTTTGGGAACTACAGTCTGTTAACAGTGCATACCTATTACAGTAACTTGTAAGGTTCTGCATAATTTTTATTGGTTTCAGTTTGTTTAAAAAAATGACGGTAAAGACTTATGATTGCAAATGCCCGTAATTTGTATACGCCACGAAATTATGAAAAATACCTGCATTATCAAATAAAAACTCTATTTGATTCGCATAACTGTGTGTATTAAAAAAGTATGCATATTAAAGAAAGTTTAAAGGTTTGAACATTTAAAATAGCTATAGTATCGGCATGGTTGTATAAGTTATAACTTGAATAGAATTGCTATACACAATTGGAATAATAATCTTTGATCATTGATTCTCACTTAATAGATAATCATATTGTTTTGTAAATTGTACCATGAATCATAAAAATTATCTAGATAAACGGTAGATTATCATGAACAGAATCTTCTTCTCTATGTGCTAAGCCAAGAACAAAATATAACCGCATGTATATCCAACAATACATTTTTGCATGCATACCAATAGGATACAATTTAAGATTGGACGTTTTGGATCAATACAGACAATAATATGACGTTTGGATTACATGTTTAGGTGACAAGACCGATCTTACAATGGTTTCACAAAATTGAATCGGGGTAAATGATTAGAGTCATTCCTTTGGAAACTAAAAGTTTGTTACTATTCTAAAGTGTTTTATATTTATGAACTTAATGGCGTATTTTCCTTTCATATTATTTCCTTTTCAACCGTTAATATTTAATATATTGTTGTTGTAATAACGACCTCCGGATTTCCGGGATTCTTCAAATGCATTAAAATATGCTGTGTTGTTGACTTGAGTGAAAACTTGGATAATTCATATGAAATATTAGATGACGACAATGACGTTAATGACGTAGAATTTTGTTAGCTTCCGCGTTGAAATGAAGTGAGTATCGGGATCCCGATTGTAATAATAGAACGGAAAATCGCTTCATTACGAAATATACAATTTTTGTTGCTAGTAAGACCATTCTGACGTTAAGGCACTTAAGTTGACTTAAATCCAGTCAAAATGTCAAACAAATTTAGTCATTACCGTTTACAATAATACAGCAATTGCTGTAAATAAAAAGGCTCACAGTGCATACATGAAGATGTCAGCTTATTTAGGTGGATGCCTAATTGCGTCATAAATGTAGTCCGTCTATTACTCTTTATATGTTTAACAATTACTTGGTAATTAAACCACAATTGAATTTTATATTATCTCAGATGTGCTTGAATTTACCAATATCTTTATACAAAGTAAATTGCAACATTGTTTCAAAACATTTATGGTCGTTTAATGATTCCCTTGAAAGCTTCGTAGCCATCTCTTCACTACATTTTTTACACTCATTATTAGCTCGCTGCTTCAGCAGAGGAGCTATTGCAGATGTCGCTGTCCGTGTGTCCGTCCGTCTGTCTGTCTGTCTGTAGACTTTATTTTTAAACCAGGCTAATCGGCTCTAGACCAGGCTAAATTGACTCCAGACCAGGCTAATCGGCTCTAGACCAGGCTAATCGGCTCTAGACCAGGCTAATCGGCTCTAGACCAGGCTAATCGGCTCTAGACCAAGCTAAATCGGCTCTAGACCAGGCTAAATCGGTTCTAGACCAGGCTAAATCGGCTCTAGACCAGGTTAAATCGGCTCTAGACCAGGTTAAATCGGCTCTAGCTCGCTGCTTCAGCAGAGGAGCTATTGCAGATGTCGCTGTCCGTGTGTCCGTCCGTCTGTCTGTCTGTCTGTAGACTTTATTTTTAAACCAGGCTAATCGGCTCTAGACCAGGTTAAATCGGCTCTAGACCAAAATAGGATTATTATATGTATTCATATTATCGTCTTCAGCAGCGAGCATTTTTAATGGTTTACCATGGATGTTTATAATAAGCACACAGTATTATAATGTCAATTGCCTACTTTTACCATCTCAACCTTGGGTTTTTACTGCTTTTACAGGGGATTTTATTTCTACTTAGAAAACAACTACAAATAACTTTGTTTATTTCTCTATCATGTCAAACATCCATTTGTGCTTTGTAAGGCATGTTCAAATCACTTTAGTTAAATATTTTAAACACTTTCCATCAACATGCCATGCAGTAATACACTAAGAAAATAAGACACTATTGGCACTTGATATTTTTATTGGATATGCAAATTGGCTTTTTATATAGAAAAATCCCTTGTAGGACTGATATGACATGACAGTAAAATTGGCTTGATTGTAAAAGTAAAAATAGTACTTCACGTCGATATAAGCATTCGTCAAAGGAATGCTACAAACCAGTAATGAATAGGATAGAGAAATGAAAAACGGGTACTAACTGAAACAGGCTAGGCATTCATCAGTTTATTTTGCAATGTGCATTGCGATTGTAAAGTACCATGGCATCAACATCGCAAGAAACGGGACTTTCCATGCACAAAGTTGCTGGGGCAAAATGCAAAGCAATTAAAATCATAGGAAGAAAACTAAACCGTATCTCGGTTTCGGACTATACTGAAGGTATATTATACACACCAAAGCTAAGTAATCTTAAAACTATATAGCGTTTAAGCTGGTTATTTGGTAGAATTTTGGATAACTCAACTCAACTGTCTTGAACTTAACCCGAACTTTTGCCAAATTCCTTAAATATTTCTTTGCAGATTTTTACAACTTCTTTGCTAGCACAGGCATCAACCGAAACTGGCTTTGTCGGGGAAAGGACGGAGAGTTTGTAAAACAGTACATTTCATCATGGCGTCTTTTGCTTTTCATTATTTTACGAATCAACGTCTACTGTAAGATTCTCTACTTGTGCCTCCTCCTTGGAGGTTACATCCACACAGAAGTGGAACTTGATTTTTTCACTCGGGTTGGCATTGTCATTTGGCTGGTTACCAGCATGGTGGCCATATACTCGGATGTTTACTACATGCACCGTCGTCCCTGTTTTCATGTTCTTTGCAAATTCTGGAACATACAGTCCGAGATCTATCAACTTCTGAGTATGGTACGTCGTGAAAACTTTCGGAAGCGACTGGACAGTGGAGCCCGATTTCATACCCACTTTCATATGATTATGTCTTGCGTAGCTATGATTGGGTTGGGTGTTCAGTACGTGTTGGACCCTAAAGGCGTTTTGTTTACCGGATCTTTAGTAAAGGATGAACCACTCATTGTTTTAATTTTGTTCGGTTTGCTTGAAGAGTTTTTCCTTTTTGCCACATGGATGCAAGCGGTCAGCGTGATTTTGGTAAATGTTTTGGCCTACAAGGAACTAACAGTTGTATTTCAGATTTTAACCGAAGAACTGATCGATTTGGCTTCACTTCCTCCTGGAAAACGTCGCAATGGTCCCAGCTCTCGCTACACCATCGAACGCATGTTTTTGGAGTACCGGAAGTTGCAACTTGTTACGGAGCAAATGAAAAATGTAATGAGCTACATGCTCCTTCCCACCATCATAATCTACTTTGCTCAAATTAGCTCCGACGTGTTTGTGGGGATTCGATTGATGAGACTGGGTGACTACATGGATGTTGGCTTCTACGCTGCAGACTGCTGTTGTGGTATGTTGTATTGGTTTATAAGCCTGAACAGCATGAGCAAACTGGACACTGCGTACAACGACTTTCACCAAGCTTTCAAAAATTACTTCAAAAGAGAGTACAGAGGAAGAAGGGTGCACTTAAAGATGTACAGAAGCTTCAGATCTATCTCGGTTTGGATTGGACCTTGTCCTATGACCAGGATTACAGTAGGCACGGCAATGATGGAACTGGTTAACTACTATATTTTGGCTGCAATGTGGTAGAAAAATACTGTTCATGTTTGCAATTAGTAAGCCAAGTATTTGTAACTAGTTAACTTTACAGTGAAAGCTTGAAATTCTAAATGTTTGAAAAAATAATCCTCGCAAAAGCGCTTATAGTCATAGATTATAAATTTGACAAGGGAACACGCGGTCCTACTTCAGTTTTTGGGTGAACGACACTGCTCCGTCGACAACTGTCTGAATTAATTATGGCCGCATTTTTGTAATTTGTATAATTGAATCAGAAAACCGGAATATTAAGCAAGTGTGTGTCACTCAATTTTGTGAGCTGTTAGCAATAGTACGCAACTTGTCGGGAAAATGTAAGAAATTCATTGTATACAGCAAGGAAGAATTTTCATTCAATTGACAGACAGATAAATTCCGCACTACGTGTATATTGGAATTACACAAACTCTGCACATATTTACGTGTCTGTTTTTCTGCTTTATTTTTTTAAACTTATTGATGACACATAAAAACGAAACGTTTTCAATGTCCTGACGCGATCGATTATTAGTATCGATTGAGATGATGATGCTTTTGTTTTAATTCATAGGCTGCCAAGGCTGCAGACATATCTACGGATTGAAATGCAATTAATATTACGCATACTATTGAATAGGACTGCGTAGTGCGTGACTTTTTATGTAATATTGTGGTCATAATAAGTGTAGCTTACACTAAAAAATTGTATCGCGAAATCAGCAGTTTATATCTATGGCAAAGTTGCTATATGATATTACTACTGACAAGTTTAGCTTACAAATATGTAAACATGACGCTTAAAGCTTGACATTAGTGTGGTTATTTTATATAATATAAATTATACTATGGTTATACGCAGCTAAATAAAAACGAAGCTTTCCAGATTTATGATATGATATAAATATATTTCAAAATTTCCTGCATAACGCCTTATTTCTTCCTGGAAGGTATACTTTTGCAGGTGCGTGATCAATTTAGGGATAAAACCGAACTAGGTAAACAGTGTAGTTCAAATATTTTTATTGTCGCAATAGCAGTTTTATTGTTTTAGTTTCTAGAAACCTATTTTCTTCCACTCACTTGCAAAGCAACAGTTGCATGATTTTCATATTATTGATAGATTCTTATGACTTTTGGTAATGACTTTACCTTTTTCTCATCTATCACAATAGAAATACCAATTTATAGTTCTTTTAATATAATAGCAATTATTCTGCTGATAAATATTTGCATTAACATTTTACTAAAAATTGGCATTGCCTTATTAACAACTATAATAAAAACGAGTCTTAATTTTTTATTTTAAGAAAACACCGAATAATATGAATAAATTTTAGCTAAATGTCAACATGCTTTTAATACGACGTAAACAGGTAAATAAGGAAAGCAGCAACAAAGACTTTGTGAAACTGGGTTGTTTGAATGTCTAAAAATAGGGTTTAGAAGATATTAACTCATCAATGGGAACAAATTATTTAAACAACATATTTGCTAGTTTTTTAGTTGAAAAATAAACCAACATCAAAACCAACCAATTTTTAGAACATTAGTAACAATCATAAATTGAAGTACAAAATGCATTATGCCGATAAGATTCTATTGAAACAATTGAAATTTGAAAATTGAATTAAGACAATTCAAATCTAATCTAAGCCAACGGATAGTGGTTTTTAGTCATTCCTTATTGAAAATCCATTCAGCTAGCCATACAATTTAATTTGTGAGCAAATGAAAACAATCTTGTTATTGATGTCAATTGGATACGTAATTCTGTAAACGGGCTAAAGTACATAACCCGTTTTCGGTAACCGGAGTTCTGTGTTTTTTAATTTCTCAAGGTGGCAATCAAGTGAAAGTTTCTTATGTTATCTCATCGCATTGTCTGCTTTTAACGCGCTCACTGTTTAAAAACCATAATTGTATTTGATAAGGACTGCCCCAATTGATTTGTTTCCTATGTAATATTATACCATTTGTGTTTAAAAACATGTATTTTCATGTAGGTTTGATAGTTTACATGAAAACCTATTTTCTCTTGTTTTCCTCCTATTCTATTATCTTGCTTGGCTTGAAACAATAGTAAAGCTCTATGATTACAAATTACAAATACTAGCCATCAAGTTATGTAGTGTTTCATTATATTATATACTTTAAAATATTTTTAAATGCTTAAATGGCATTTCAATACATGTCAGCCTGTATGGCGACAACGAAATTTTGTAACAAAACACGCCAACTTGTCAACTTTTTTTGCTTATATGAAAATTTTTTGTTCTTTCTAAAACCATGTAGACCCCAACTATAAGTACACAGGTAAGGTAATAATATGAGTTATATATCAATTTAAAATATATGTAAAATGCGTATTAATATAGTATGTGATACATCCATTATTGTGTTCTTGGTCTCACACAAATACCTAAACTCTGGGGAATTGCCACGTAGCCCCCAATTGGTATCAAGTAATCCTTTGTACAAATTCCTTTCTGTGGAAAAAAGTCATATTTTTGAAAAAGCTTTGTAGTAAACAGGAACATGGTGTCCTTTGAAAACTGTTCTCCAGGACATCTTCTCTTTCCTTCTTGAAATGTAGCAACAGAGTTCCGTAAAAACCTTCTTTTGTCTTCGTCCTCCGCCAAAAACCGTTCTGGTCGAAATACTTCTGGATCCCCCCAAATCTCCGGATCCTGATTTGCATGAAACAAGTTAGCCAAAAGAATCATTCCCTTTGGTAGCATGTAGTCATCGTATTTCAAATTATCTAAAAGCTGATGAATACTTCCAAATCGTACAAGTGAGCAATATCGTAAGGATTCCATTATCACAGCGTCGGTATACGGCATCCTACAAAATACCAAAACTCTTAAAAAATTGTTTTAATAAAAAATTTTACTAGAAAGTAAACATTACCTTTTCCTATCGAATATACTTGGGTTTCTGCATTTTCCAACAATTTGATCAATTTCCTCTTGTAACTTCTTCTGAACATCAGGATACACAACCAAGTAAAATATCAACCAATTTATTACTTTTGGAGTTGTTTCACTTCCTCCCATAAGCATCATCGTTACAGAATGCAAACTGTTTTTCTCTCCCTTTTCTCCATAAAACGCACTGTTTGGATCTTTGCAGTTCTCAACATGTTCCAAGCAAGCGCTTATCAATTCAGTTGGGGTAGACTTTCCAGCAAGTTTTCTAGCCTGTTTGCGCTTTTCAAAGTAGGCCCTTCCTACATCCACAACGTCCCTACAAGCCCTTTTAAAGTAATTGTAGCCACTTTTCTCTGGAATTATGTATCTTAGCCAATATACCAAGGTCACTCCTCCTTTCGTAGCCACATTTAGCGCGTGTGCCCAATTCTGAAAAGGTTGAATCATTTTTGAATCTTTTGCTTTGATCCTTTCTCCTGTTATTATGTTCCAAATTGTGTTGGTTGCTTGCTGAATTAGAATATTGTCAATACGCAATTCTTTATTTTGACCATTTTCCACTTTCTCGTCAATCCAGGCACAAAGATCATCGATATCACCCATCACGATTGGATCAAGATGGGAACTGTTACTGAATCCCAATTTTTTCATGGCTGACAAACAAAAGCGTTGCTGCTCCTGCCAAGCTTCTCCATCCGAGTTTACAATACCCCAGTATCCTTCGGATATAAGTTGTTCCACGCCCTGTCTAAACTTTCCAGTGGACTCCATGGTGCCAAATATTTCCTTTATTGTTTTCATATTGTTTACAACCAAGACGGGTTTTGAGCCTAGATAAATTGTGTACATTTTTCCGTACTGTTTTGCCCATTCTGAAAGCTTGTGTATAGGCTCTTTCCAAAGCTGAGGAATATTTCCGAAAACAGGCAGAGGCTTAGGTCCTACGGAAATAATTTCAAATGAAACAAGCAATCAGATAATATTGTATTTTAAAGTTAACATAACACGACTTACCAGGTGGAAAATTATTAACACGTTTTAATTTCCTTTGGTAACATGCTAATAGCAGTAATGCTAATGTTGAACAGAGCGTAAAAACTTCAAGCATTTTTTGGAACGATAAAACTGTTTAGAAAATTTTCCTGAAAATTTCTACAATGCTATCTAGACGTCCGTTTTGACTTAGGGTTATTTATGTAATAATTTGCTCACCTGAATATTTTCTAAAACCAATGCGCGCACGTACTTGAGTATAATTTATTCTAACCTTTATAAACTTTTAAGAAACATTTCGACCAAGTTTTCCTTGTCATGGTGTCATATGTCGTGTCTGCAAATGAGGAAAATTGAAAACTAATTCCAATTTTTTAAATGTGAAATTGTCCAGGTAAGAAAACGAATACATGAAAAGAATGCAAGAAAGCATGCACCATAACAGGTTTTTATGTAAAAGTCCGAGTGCCAGTGCTATAACATATTGTGTAACAAACTGCCATTAGTTCACAGTTTACAAGGCATTAGACACAAAAAACCTTTGCAGTAACCTAGTGATTTTTTGGCAGTAATGGTTTATACCAAACAAAACCGGTTATGTATTAAGCTTGATTATATAATATAATTTAAGTATATTCATGAAGGTCAGTGTATGAGGAAAACGAATTTGAAAGTTTCCTAAGTGTGTGGACTACAACAAGCAATATTGACTTAGAAACAACAACTATTTATGCATAGTAGTGAAATGCTAAACGACTAGAAAGTTTTATCTAATGAAGAAAAAATAACAAATGCAAAGAAAAAATGCCGAATGCAAAGGAAAAAGATTAATTGAATGGTTTGATTGCCATGCTCATACTATAAATAAGGCGTTCACTAAACCAAGATGAAATAATTGCATTTATTGTCTTTTATTTATTGCATTTTATGATCTTGACGGAAAAACAATGCAATGATAATATTTAAAGTCATCACAGTTATCTGCTTTTATGCCAATATAATTTATGAAAATCCGACCATGCAAACAAAAGTTTGTTGGACAGAAATGGATAAGTTTTACCAGAAACTGAACTAGACTAAATTAACTTCAAAAATTGTTTCATTCAATCTAGTGCCCAAAAAATGTCAAAATCCTATATATTTCAAGTTTCATATATTAAAGCATGTCTTCCTGAATTTCAAATCCTATAACCCTAGCTTCAAAATCAACATATTTTTAACGCAACTTTGTTCACGTAGCTACCACTATCACGTAGCTTTGATTATCTGGTTTGTCAACATAATATTATGCATCATGCTAATAGGTAATTGCTGTACAGTTTAAAAATTTTAATAATTGTTGCAAACCCAATTAGTTTACTTAAAAATTGTATAAGTATTTTATATCAGTTAGTAAATGTAGTAATTTCTGCACTCCGTACCAAATTAGTATGTTGCTGCCTCAAAGTCCTATCACTTTGCTTATGCACAATCTCTATAGCCAAAGTCCTCTAATAATAATAAAATGCTTTTGGAGTAGAATCATATTTTGTTTTGCATGTCTAAATGGCTTTCACGCAACGCCAAAGAAAAAACTTGGTGCACTATTGATGCACAACATGATATAAGCATGCAAACAATAAAAGGCTATGCTTCGTTTCCTAAACAAATTTACATGCAATGCAGAAAACGTCTATTCTGTAATCATGGAGTATAAAAATAAAGTCTGGAATAAAAATGAGCTTCCTGAACATAGACTTAGGTTACCTAAATATTATATTGTTTCCATTGGAGCACGCTAACACCGGAAATGCAAGTTATGAACCATCAGATATTATTCGAATGAAAATCGATCTGCCTAACTTATTAATCTAGTAAATTTATTGAATGTTGCATTTTTGTTACTATACATAAACGTACTTGTCACACACTTTAGCTCATATCCATATTATTATTTCATATTCTAAAATATCGTCTGCCATTGAATCTCGCTCAACTTGTATAAAATAGAAATTAGTGAAGATAAAACTGTTTATCAATAATTAAAGCATCAGGATGCTTATCACGTTCTTAAAGTTAGTAAATAAGTACCCTCTGTGTATTCTACTTCCATTAATTTGTGAAGTTGGATCGAGGTACGCAATTATTCGAGCTTCTGACGTAGACATTGAGATACATAGTTATACAGAAACGGACTCATTTGAAGAGATTTTTCCAAGTTTTGATTTTGTTCAGCTTCCACAGTTTAAAAATGAAATGATATGCAAAAACGGAACAGACTGGGTTCTTGAGTCAGACATCCAAAAAGTTGTGTTTATATGCTTGTCTAGAGTTCCTGTAAAATGGACGTTACCAAATTTTAACGATCTTTCATTTGAAGATGTTTTGGCTGTAGAATCAACGGAAGAGAGAATCTCAATATTTGGAAAAGATAGTATGCAACAAGAGCCAATAAATTTAAGTTTTCAAAATAAACTTCAAATAAAGTTGACACGATTGGAATTTTTTAGTGCAAACTTTACATGTAGTACTGTTGAAAGCCAGACAAAAGTTGTCAAAAGCATTCATATTTTTCTCAATGGTAAGCAAACTTTTATTTCTAAATTTTATATAGCAAAAAAAAATACGTATAAAACTTTTGTATGGTTTAGGCCAGCAACTAATTGAATCTGAAGGTAAAACTTTGCAAGTTGCTGTTGATACAGCAAGTCAACAACCAATCATTATACCCTGTAGGCCATCCACTCCAGAAATTAAATTGCAGCTTCAGCAACAAACAGACAATTTGGATTGGGTTTCAATTCCTATAAGCAGCGACGTCACATTTAATCCGAAAATTGGCTTTTTATTAAATCAAAATCCATCTGGGCGCAGTATACTTGGATTTTATAAATGTTCCGTCATAAATGATGATATACCCGGAAATTATTTCGTTTACATAAACGTAACTTCAAAAACCTTAGATAACCAATTTTCAACAAAATTTCAATCCAAGTCGATACTAAAGGGAAAGGCTAGAGTTAACGTGAGTCTTTTCGCGTATTCGGATTTTGTAACAAGTTGGATTATCACTTGTTGTAGCGGAATTTCAGATAAACCCCCGGATCTTTATGCACCGTATTGCAGCACTCCATTTCAGTGTGAACTTGTTAAGGACAGATTTGTAGATGAATTTTTAAGAAAGGATTTGAGTAACATTCGATGGTCAATAGGAAATCAGGATGAAAATTCTACTGACTGCGTTGAAACTGTACTATACTCTGAAGTGGAGTTCATAGCATGTGAAGGAGAAAATGTAAATTTTGTTGAGCAGTACGTCAGAGTGTTTCATCCAGCAGCAGACAGTAGCGTAGCAAACAGATCTGCAAACATTCGTCAGAATTCAAACAAAGACAACAAAACAAATGGGATGTTCAAAAACACGACAACTTTATCCATATGTAAGCTTGTATAAAATATGGATATTAACCAGTAAAATGGTTTTAAAAGAAGACTTAATCATCCATTCTATTTCTTGTAGACATAGCGATGAGCAATACGGAACAAACATTTAAGACGATGATATTACTGCTCGGAAAGGGTTTAGAACGCAATGTTCTTCAATATTATGATTCTTCCAAACCTTCTATATACTTTCCAGGTCAAGTTGACGACGTAGTTGAAAATATATATGATGCAATTGATGCTGTGGATAGTATTTGGAAAAACAGTGAAGGCATACAAGAATATGATCGTGATGTACTCTACGAAGGAGAACCTGTTATATTTATGTGCTTTGGAACAGGAATGTTTCATTCGGGAGGGGCCCAGCTGAGATTAAACTGGAAAAATGGAACAGAAACATTTCCCAACGTTGCCGACAAATACTTGTCCAAACAGCTTTTTCTAAGCGGGCTTGCAGAAATAAATAGTCAAGAAGGGGACCAAATGATTAACTTTTTTTCTATCAATATTACCGCAAAACAGGAAATGAGTTCTGTGGACTGCTGGATGCCTGTAAGGAGCAGTAGCAAGTGGGATAAAATCTCAAAAAATCTAAAGATATTGCCAAGTGTTGCCCCAACATTTGTTGAAAAGGAGGCTGAAACTGTGTACTTTTACTTGGGAGACAAGCAAAAAGTTGTAACATGTACTGTAAAGGATGGGCTACCTCAGCCAAAAGTGAAGGCTTTACGCAATGGCCGAGTTTATGTTATAAATAGTGATTTTCACAAAAGCAATCATAATTCTGGAGATACACCAATTTCAGACATTGTTGTCACAAAAACAAATAACAAAATATCTATAGAGTTTGTAACGATTCAACATGAACATCAAGGGATTGTGAAATGCATTGCGGAGAATATAAACGGAACAGCTATTCGGATCATACATGTATACGTGATCGGTAAGTCTCAAGGCTACAAAAATGTGGATATAAAGCAACATAAATATTATAATAAGATACCTGCTCATATTGAATTTCCAGAGAAACGCGGAATCACAATACCAATTATGCTAAGTATTGTTGCAGTACTAACACTAATTGTTATTGGACTGGGTATAAAACGTTGGCGAGCTAATACTGATGAACGACGGGCCTTGTAACAAAATAAATGTAAAGTGGCTTATGAATATTCATATTACTTGTAATTAAACTTTGCATTTATTTGTTGAAATCATAGTGTAAAATGACAAAATTTACATGATAACATTAGCATTTACAAGATATTTGAATTCCAAACAAATAATAAACAACCAGTTATAGTACAACAATAAATTTTCAGCTTACTGTACATCTCAAATGATTACTCTTAACCAACTTTAAGGATCAATTCAAACTAAACAACATGATTTTATATACTAACGAATGGGTTGTGTCATTCCCAATAAATCGTAATCGTCCTCAACCTCTACCTTTACAACTACTTGGGTAGCTCCAGTGTCCGCTGAACTTGCTTCAGCTTGAAGTATTGCATTTCTTGAAGGTTCTTGGATTATAGCAGTGTTACTAACCATAACTGAAGATGCAGAAGGTACTGGAAGGCTACTAATTCTGGCTTCCGCATCTGAACTCCGAACTCGCTTGAATGTGGAACTGCCAGAGGTTGATGGTCCAGGGGATAATGTGCGACGTCTTGCTTGAGTTGGTTCGGTGCTTGGAATTTGTTGAGGTATGGGATGGATTGAATTCTGAGGGGGAGAAACTGAATGGGGTCGTTCTCCATTTGATACTGCTCTGGAAGTAGATGGCTGCGCGTTGTTTGACGTTCGGGAAGAAGGAATTCTGACCTCACTTGCACGGCTGGGGAGATGTCCAGCAGATCCAAATGCGATATTGGTCTGCTCGTAAACTTTTCTGAATGCTGCCATTCCCTGTCGTAGCTTTACCAACTCATTTGCATCCTTGGACTGTTTCTCAGGGTCAGTGCATTCTACAACCCTTTTCCAGATTTTTACCATGTGGTTGGTAGAAACATGGTTATCATTTTGGGTAGGTGGCACAGATAGGCGAGTGCTTAGTTTGGAAACAAAACCTCGAAATGCCTCATTTGATTTAACTAGCTGTTCCTTTTCTTGCGTTAATTTGGAAATCTCTTGACGTAGCCTTTGATTGTCCACAAGCAAACCTGAATGGGCTATAGATTGCAGTTTAAAATTCTCCTTTAACTGGGATTGGCTGCGTGCAAGATGATTAATTCTTTGTTTGTAATCTTCGAGTTTGTGGGTAACAGCTAGTTTCTGATGCTCACTCTCTTGTAACTCCGCCTCACTGGTAGCCAAAGAAGCTTGAAGATTTTCAATCTGACTTTGACCTATCAATGCTAAGCCGTTGTGTCGAAGAATCTGACAGACTTCCGGATGGTTTTGTTGAAATTCCCGAATATGTGCAGGAAGCACTTCAGGGCTGGAGTTGAAATAAACTTGAGTATGGGTAACCCCAATTCTATATCCTGGTCTGGATTGATATTGGTTAGTTGCCATTTTTACAACGAGTGTAAACGATGGGACGATTTGAAGAATAACCCAAATGGAATGGCAAATGGCAGAAATTGCTTGTCAGAGTCAACTAAAGACTTAGAGCAACAATCTAAATGTATATCTCTTCAGGATAGCTGACGATTCGATTCTGAGCAACTTAACTTAAATGCAGCTTATTTATACGTAAAGCCTTGGCTGAATCTACAAACATGCATTTAGTTGTTTCCTATTCAGACGTAACAGGCACTGGAACAAAGCTGAAGTATAAAGTACCTAAAATCGAGTATATATACATTCAGCGTGCATGCACGGCAAGAAACTGAGGATTAAAATATTCACGGGTATTCAAAACCTTTCCAATACTTAAAAAAATTATATTTAGGTCCTTGGACCTTGTCCTAGGCAACGTTGAAATATAATACTTCTTAGAAATGCATACAACAAACTATAAGTTCTTTCATGCCAAACAACTAAATATAATATTATATTCATAAACGCCTTTGCTGACTACGTGACAAAATGACCTTAGATTTGAAAGCTTTATTTGTGGCAACTCCATTCGATATGATGTAAAGTACATAACCACATAGGTAAGTTCAATTCATTGTTTTTTAAATATTTTATGCTTATTTCTAATAATATAATTTTCATGCATGAACATAAGAACTGCAAAACGAGTCAGAAGAAAAAAATGACTAAGCTTCGGAGAATATACGAGTTTATAGATAGAATAAACTATCATTTCATTCACTTTTTTGTTACATCAAAGTTTCTAATCGAATTAGAATACAAAAGAAAAATCCTTTAAAACGTTGTTAAAATTTTCATTCTAATCCCTTCGATTCAATAAATATTGCGTCTTATCTAATAAAAACTTAGAAGGAATAATATGTAAAACTGTAATGTTTTCATGAAATATACCTTCCGTTTACTCTATGGAGCACATAATAAATGAATTTATGCAAATTTAACTAAATGTGGAAGGAAATTAATTAAACTTAAAACTGTTATTCCAGCATAAGCAAAAACAACAAGGAAATATATAAAATGTAGAAGCAAACAATTGATATTGTGCTGAATGCAGTTAATAGTATTTTTATTAATGTTTACTGAATTTGTAGAATTCTAGAATATGTGATGATTCAACGCAACTGTTGTTAGTATAAACAGGTAAATAATGAAGATTTTCTTGTTCAGATTAGACGAAATATTTCTGAAGTTGTTAAATTTTTTAAAAATGATTGGTGATGATTGTAGCTAATTTTGGTATCTGTTTGCTAACAATCACAATCCACATGGATTTTGTATTCTTATAACATTACAAAGTACTATATTATTTAAGCAGCATTTGTTCAAAGTCCTGTAATTCGATCAGGAGTATTTGGATTCGAATTCGAGCTTCAACCTGTCATTTTAAAATTATCTACAATTTTTAGTACAACTAAAATTGGTTGTCTACATTTTTCAATAGCAACAAAATCTTAATTTATGAAGAATGGCGTGTCCTATATTAAAAACGAATAAGAAATGCAAACAAAATCACATTTATGCCAAATATGTATTGTGACTAGAAAATGTGATTTTATAAACGTACCATAAATAGAATATAATATAAATGGAAATTGTCAATTCAACAAGCTAGGCTTACAGATCTTAGGAATGATGATCTAATTTGTGTACATCACCCGTAAAACAAAATTGCTCGTAACCGATTACAATGGATCGCTTATTTTACTATACTTTTACTTATTAGTAATTATAATTTTACTAATTTTTACTGTGTATGATATTGACATGATAATTTTGTATTTAAATTTTTTAGAACGGAGTTTGCACGTGGCTCATTATGTCTGAGGTGCATCCGGGAAGCACATAATCATGTAATTTACCTCGAAGGAGGAAAACTAGAAAATAACGTTCAACTTACTATAATTTTGCCATTAATGAAGCTAGAATGTAGTTAGAGTAGGATTTGTGGTTAGTTTGCTTGTTTAAAATTATTGAGATACTAACTTAATGCTTAATTTTCTCTAGTAATCCGCTTTTATTTTTAACGGCGAAATTGATTTCTTCCAAAGGTACAAAAAATGCTGATCGGTGTGAAATACTATGGTTGAGTTGACCGCAAGGAGAGAGTTGAAGAATTTGTTAGCGCAATGTTGGGTCATCGGCTTGAAAGTTATAAATCTTTAAGTAATAATTTAGACATCTTCGCCGAAGTGTGGGATTTTCATTTTAATTTGTCAACCTCATCCGGGCCCTATCTTGTACCCATCCCGGATGAAATGTGGTGTGATAATAGTTTTTCGTTTTTATGATTTTTACACGTGCAAATATTTATAGTTGCATTTATTGTGAGATACGTATTTGCATGATAGTTATATTTGAAGTAAAGAGGGAATTCTAATTGACGAATCAGAGACATGGGTTATTTTACAAATAAAAAATAAAGGGTTCTATAAAATTTAGGACAGTTGACAAATGAACTTTATTGAGTACACCAAGAAGCATTTTTGTTTCGTTGCAGGTTTACAGCAATTGACTTAGTTCGTCGTTAGTACTTAGCAATACAGTTAGTAGTTAGTCGAGTTGTTAACACATACACAAAACCAAAACAAAAATGGCAAAATACAAAAAAACATCAAGTCGGTTGCCGATTTCATTATTTCTGTTATCCTATGTGTTCTTTACGAATGTGGAATTAGTCATTAGTATCGCGCACAACTTCTCTATTATTAACTTGTCGCAAACTGAACCAGGTGCAAAATCTAAACCTAAGCTACGAGTATGTCATACGTTCAAGTCGGAGTCAGAATACCTTAGTATTGACAAAAATGAAACCATTCAAATTCCGGCCTTTTCTGCTAGTCATTATTCTTACCATTTGCAAGAATTCGGGTAATATTTTTCTTTCACAACACCAAAACATAAAATCAAATTGTACATTAGTAATTTTCATCGGATATATTTGATTTCATGTAATAGTCTGGAAACCAAACCGATGGATGCATGTCCGAATGGGGAAAGGCCAATGAGTATACAAAAAAGTTTAATAAGCAAGGCAGACTTTGAAGAGAAAATGATTCAGGTTGCACACATATATGTGCTTTTTCGATCTAATCACTATCTTTTAGCTAATGGCTACCTGTCTTTAGCTAACAATGAGACCAATACTGCAGAGTATTTTGCACCTGATGAATTTTGCATTTCTGAAATAGAGTAAGAAAACATATTAAATCACATAATATTTACTAGACATGGCAGTGCTTTCTTTAAACAGATTTCTCTTACACTTTTCTATTGTAGGAACAACGAAAATTTTACTACAGGTTATTTCAAAATTTGCTTACATTCCTTAAACCAACGACCTGTGCTTCGTAAGTGCTGCCCTATGGGAATGTTTCTGAATGACGAGATAGCGTGCGTACAAAATACTAACAAAAACTGGGATCCAGGCTATATGGATGCAAAAACTGGAAGCTTTCCTTCAATTGAAAAAGTCAACCCCATAATCACGTTCCCATCACTTCGGTGTGGGAATGGTACGCAGCAAGAGTTTTGGCAAGAGGATGGCTGCAATGCTGAGCACGTTTAAAAATAAATTTACCTACGTATCAATCATCATTGTCCTCATTAATTTTGACTTAAGACAAAAATTGGTTTTTTACTTATTTATTAAGGTTTCATCCCGTAACGAATAATAGGATTGCGTACCTTGGCCCGCATCGGAATTGGAAGTTTCTAGACGCAAGCACAAAATGGTGTATGGAAACAATGCAGATAACAGAAAGTGGAGACGAAAAACTAGTATTATTCTATTGTGAAAAAATTTATTCAAATAAAGTAAGTAATTAATCATTTAGTTATCTTCATTTCTCTTATGAGAAAGTGGAATTTAGTACAATTATGCATTTCAAAATTATCCAATTTTTCATAACTGATAGATGCAAGTCAACAAGATAAAAGCAAAAATATCGTATTTATACATTATTGCCATGTATATTGGAGCAGCGTTTCACTTTGTAACGACTTCGGTCTACTTGATAACTTGGCGTAGGCAGAATATCCATGGAAAAACTATTTGTTCCTGTACGGCATCTTTGTTCTTTATTCAGTGTTTCATAGGAACAACTCATCTTCTTGGAAAACTTCGGGTAGCACAAAAAACGCCCCTGTGTTATATAGTAGGTAGGTCATGTGAAAGTTTAGTTTTATTTGAATAATTTTCTTTCACAACAACAATTAGCTTGTATGCTTAATATTTAATTCTATTTTGATGGAAAGGTGTTGGTGGTCAATACTTCATGATCGCGGCTTTCACTTGGCTTACTGTGGTGAATTTCGATCGTAAGTGAAAATTAATTAGATACTGCAAATTTAGAAATGATTACTATCCTTAAACCGTGCTTCATTTTGTTGTAGTATGGAAAACGTTTGGGTAAGTCAGGTTGAAAATTTCTCTGTAAATTGTTAAAAGAGAATTCTATTTTGTTAAACTGCGGATATTATTCATTTTTACGTTAGCTCTATGCAAAAAAGTTCTGGAAAGAAATCAAAACGCTTTCTGGTTTATTCTTTGGTGGGATGGATATTTCCCTTGATAGTTTGTGGAATTTCCATTGCTCTAGATTTGACTTTCGTGTATGAAAACTAGTACAAGATATTTATCTATGAACTCATGATTTTCAGGGCAGTTCTGATTTATTTCAAAAAGCACATTAATTCATTTTAGATGTCGTAATTCTGGTGTGCCAGTTCCTGAATTTGCTGTGTATTACTGTTTTGTTGCTCCTTGGGCTCAAGGTGTATATCTCTACTACATCCTTGGTATCCTAATAGCCACTGCTTTTATCTTTGGCGGACTTACGTTGTTTTCATTCCATAAAGTTAAAAAGGAGACTGCAAAAGTGCGAATGAATTCCAGTGTTAAGAATAAACGGAAGTAAGAAAATTTGATGAAATCGAGAATAGGTCTAATTTTGTTGCTTGTGAACATGTTTGATAAATACCTTTTAACTCTCTTTAGTATTCTGCTGTTCCTAAAGCTAACTGTTGTCATGGGATTAAGTTGGGCATTTGAAGTGATCAGTTGGGTGGCAATACGAGAAAATGGCAACAACATGTTCTGGATTGTTTTGGATTTGTATAACGCAATGTCGGCAGCACTTGTATTCATAATTTTTGTATGCAAGAAGTCAACACTAGAGTTGCTAAAACAGTCTCTACCACAGTTTAACGGTATTAATTGGATTTTGATAGATTGCGATCAACAACTGGTTAAATGTTTATGTAAATTATTGATTTCTTACAGGAATTGGAAGAAGATTGTCCCTACTCATAACAAGTTCTTCCGGAGGACCCACCGACCGATCGGTGCAGTGAGAGGTACAAATAAACATTTATCCATGAAAATTTCATGATGAAATATACGTTGCCAATTAATGTGACGTGATGGGTTTAGAGTACAGCTAACAAATAAAGCTTTCCTAGAAAATAATTTAGTTATTTTAAAGCATCAGTTTCCGCAAGGAGTTAATCATTATTTCCTTTAAAGCATTTTCTTATTATGTTTTTATATACCTGCTATAAGTTCATTCATTGATAGATGAACATCATGAAAAAACTGTAATCTCCAATTTTGTACATGCTGTGTTACCATCTTTTTTGTTTTTGTTGATATTTTATATTAGTAAAACTAATCAGTCGCAGAGTTTTAACAAACATAATATAAAAAACATATTTACCCAAAAGTTAGATTACAGCGTGCTCATACAATAATTTATATTGAATATAGTTTTATAGCAAACGACCTAAAAATCTTCCTGATACAAGCTTTGACAAGTCTGGTGAAATGAACAACTCAACATTCATTTGTTTTATTTATGAAAACTGCCTTTATCATAAAGGCTTTATGTCGTCCCCGAATGAATATTCCATGTTTTTCCGACAACTAAGTTGCAACTTGTCATGCTTTTATTTTAGATTCATAGTCGATATAACAATCGTCTTATAACAATTAATTTGTAACATATTTTATATTATCGTCAATCGGTAACAGTTACATAATTAGAAGCAGTCAGTTTATTTTACGAAAAAGCTGTAATACGAAAATGGCATATAACCATGTTCTTACTTGTAGCATTGAATTAACTATATAATTAATAACAAATTCAGGAATCAAAACAATGTTAATAAGCTGGAGTAACCAGCAATTACAAACTTTACAAGAGCAGCACATAAAGCACTCAAAATCAATACACGTGGTTAGTAATATCAAATTTTCCATTTTGTTAGTATCAAGCCGTCAGTGTCAAATCTAGTTTAAATGCCAAGTTTGGGTGCTTAGTAGAATAAAGTAAACTACAAAGCTTTTAAAGTATGGTTTCGTATAAAGTCATACAATTTATTCGAATTTTTACCAACATAAATTATTATTACTTACGAATACTGCCATTTCACTGTAAAAACTTCTCATTTTTGCAAACCGAGAAGAGAAGGAATCAAAAATACATTAGTGCATGGCTTTTATTTCAGTGCATTTCAGCTACACTTTCAATTGCTCAGGCAATATTTTTTGTTCGTCAGGAAAACAGTTTAGTAATATTTCTGTTTCACGAATTCGTTGCACTAGGAAAACTATTTACTTTGCTTTGTACTAAAGAGTTTACAAGAAACTCATCTGCCATTATTCAATTGTTGAATGTAGTAATATGTGATACGTGTGCAGTTGAGAAATATTCTCGGAAACACTCTAAATCTCCCAAACTGGAAAAGCATTTGTGTATGCTACTTGTTAGCAATTCATTCGCAATGATGATTGTTGGTTTAATTATTATTCCAGCACTCACTTTTGTGTTTTTTGATTTATCAAACTTTTTAAATGAAGCAAACCCAAGCTTTAGTCTTGTGACAAGAGTTTACTTTACACTAGAAAATTTTGTGTCTTTCGTAATTTGTATAACGGTCGTAAGTCTGTTACCAGCTTATACTCTACCTCCAATCCTGGACATTATTTGTAAATTAATAAATCTTGGGTATAATTTCATATTAACATTTATATTGAATTACTGCAACAAATTAAGTTTTGATATGTTATTTTCAGATATGTGGCAAAGTTTCCAAGATCAGGTAACAACATGTTACATTGTAAAGAGATTTCAACACTATATCTACAACTTGAATTACTAATTAAGCTATGCAACGAATGCTTTAGCCCCGTAATCTGGCCCATGTGGGAATTCATAGCGTCTTGTGTTATAATAACTCTACTATATTCTGTTATTATATTTGAGAAACGGTTACCACCAAGTCTTTTGCTTTGTACCGTCGCGTTTATCATTGTTGTTGCCTTGCTAATATTTGTTGTGCTTAATATTGGCAGCATTCCAAACCGATATTCAAAAACAATTTTGCTGGAAATGAAACATTATAATAGCTCGCGGTTAAGTCGCCGGAAAGCTGAAAGTTTGAGACCCTTTGCTTTCAAAATTGGCGACTTTCATAACATAGACCGAAAGAGAATTCCTCTTCTTGTTAGGTTTATATTACAGCGTACATTTTCATTTGTAGTAAATACGAAACTTGAAAACCAACAGGTTTAGATAAAAATCCCTATTAGTTTATATGTGTTTGTGGTTTACGACCGAATTCACTAAAAAGTATTAAAATACCATTTTTTAATTTAATTGCGTGAGTTAAATATTTACAAATACATTGTCTAAGTCATGTAAAAAGTTTAATGTTAATGGTACATTTAAAATTGCGAAATGGTATAGCAGCAGTAATAGTCAATAAATTAAGCAGCATCGTACGACTGATTACTTGCATAATGTTTCTTATTCTTACGACACTAAAATTTCTTAACTTTACTAAATACCGGCACTTTGTCGCAATTTCTTTATTGTGTTTGGATGCATTTTATTTTAAGGCACGTTTACGAGATGGGCATCATAAATATCGTATAGATTTCAATGTCATCATTTTTAATCATTAGACTTTACACATGCTGCAGGAAGTATATAAGGCATACTCTCTCTGAAGTTGTATCCTCTTTTGCTTGAGCTTATTTAACCAAAACAGCCAAGTAGTTAACTTCTCCCAGGGCATCATGAGATTACTTATGGTTTGTGAAGCCACATTGGCTGAATTTATTGCAAATGTAAGAATTGTACAATTTTATTTCTTGATATCAATTTTGGTGAAACAAAAACTGGAACTGTACTTTGAATATAATATTTGTTTCTTTAAGCAGGATCCAGGATAAAACTTGACATGACTATCCACCAGGGTGCAAACTATTGGATTTTAAAATTCTAAATTTATTTAAAAGTTTAAATTTATGGGGATATTGGACAAAAACTTATTGGGAATAAATAAATTGGTTTCTAAGTTGCCATACCATAACAGTTATAAAACGAAGCATTGTTTTATTTTTTTTCATTGCTGTTGCGTTTATTTGTATTATACAATATCTTGATATGGGTTACGTATTTTGTATAAAAATATTCCTGAACTTTGAAAAGGTTGCCATACACAAACGCCAACTGAATTCTATCTATTCATTTGTAAAATTTAGAGTACTACTGAAAATAATTGCAGATAGCTTTGTCTATTTGAATTTGAGGTTAAATGCAAAAAATTAATAACAATGCTTCCAAAATACATGCACCATAATGTCATAACCATTCAGATGAAGTCATTATGTAAAAGCTTTTTAGCAAAATCTCATAATGTTTTTAGTAAATTGTTGATCGAAAACGAAAATAAGTATAACATAAATGAAAGAAATGAGGAATATAATTGTTCCGAAATTGTAAAAATTATAAGTATTATACGGATACATGATGTTTTGCTCATTCTGTATTCAGTATCAGCATTTAACTTAAGAATATTACTATTATTAGGGGAAAACCCTATGGAATGTATTGCGGAATTTTTAGTCAGTTCCACAGTATACCGGTTTCATTCAATTTTAATTGTGTACAGGAAGATATTTTGCAACTTGCAAATTGCAAGGTTAATTGATGCAAAATGATTTTACATTTTAGACAACGGCGGGTGTTAAAGAAAATTAAAGTTTGGAATGCGTTTGACTCCTAACATTGTAGATTGCTTATAAACACTGAAAACATTATAGCTTTATAAATTTAAGTAATTATCTGAAACCACATTTGCTAACAAAATTTTTGTTTGTATGTGGAATATCCTACCTCCTACGATTGAACTTCATATCTAGCATTTTCATTTCCGATTTTTATATTAGTAGAAATCAGGTTGGATATTTTGTTTGCTTACATTCCAGTACTAAGTACTAGTTGTAACTATACTGCCAAAACAAAATTTCCATTTGAAAAAAATCATTGGATTCAAAGTGTTCCAAAAACAATTAAAAGATAATGCTTTCGTTATTCCATTCTATTTTTATTTGAAAGGACATTACAATAAATAGCAAACTTAGGACAACGGAATGTTTTCAAGTGACCTTCGCAACAGGTTTAGCGGAACAATGGACAGACTAAGAACACAGTTTTGGAAGTGCATGGAGAACAGTTTTTACACCCTTTTAGGGCTCCTTGTAACTTTAACGTTTATAATTTATACAGTTATCGTGAGTCCTTTATTTCTGTACCGATGGTTTCTTGTAAATTATCTTAAACCTGTCTTTCGACCTGACTTGAGAAAGGCTGTAACCGTCGTTTCACAGTTTTTAGCAGCAGAATTCATTCCTGAAAAAACTTCTTTCGGATTACAATATCCGTTACCAAGATCAGCTATCTCCTTTCACCTTTATATTTCTGGCAATGTGCCATACGAGCTGTGTATTGAACATTTAACCAAGGGATGGTTCACAAAGAAAAATGACGAAGCAGAACTTAGATACCCAGAGTTTCAACAGTATTTAGTTGAGTGGATGGGGTACATGTTTTGGAAACAAGATCCAAACTTTTGTCTATCAAATCACATATACCAGCACACAATTCCAAATGGTGCTAGTTTGGAAGAGTGTGAAAGTATTTTAAAAAGCCTAGTTGAATCGGCAATAAATAAACGGTTTCCACTACAAAAGAGTCCTTGGGAAGTGCATCTTATTCACAACTACAAAAATCCCAGCATTCGTTCTTTAGACGAAGATAATGGAACAATGACAATAGTTTTGTTTCGATTTCATCACGGAATGGTGGATGGATTTTCCGTTATGTATGCTTTTATCGAAGGTCTATTAGGACAAAAGCTTCCTTCAATTGATTATGCCAAACCAAAAGATATTTCTAGTTCTAGTGAAGCTAGTGCTCACTGGAAAAAAATGGTTCATAATGGTTTCTATATACCATGGAGAATGGTAAGAGACATGGGCTACCTGATAACCGTGCGTAGAAAATATCGTTCTAGCTCCTCATCACCATGGCATTGTGAAGATGATAGAAAAAAATGGTTTCAAATTTGTGACAAAACCCAGCTAATTCCCATGGAACGGATAAAATTCATCAAGAACAAGTTTGGAGTGAGTTTTACAACAGTATTGTTTGCTGCACTGACTGCAGGTGCGGCAGAACATTTTCAAAAGAAAAAGTCAAAAAATACTAAATTGCCTACATTTATCGTTGTGCCGCTACCGGGGCACCCGAACAAATTGAGAAATCACGCGTAAGTTAAAAATCGAATATTAAACAATGTATTAAAGTTCTATACTAAAGATTAAGATTTTAAAAATTCTGCTTCCAGACTTGGATCTGCGCTGGAGTTAAATTTGTCTAAGAATTTCAGCTCGGTAGAAAGACTAAATCAATTAGAAGCAGAATTCCTGGAAGCTCGGCATCACTCCCAGATACCCACTTTAAGTTGGATTATTACAAAAGTTTTATCTGGTCAACCAACAACCATGGCAAAATACTTAGTACGGAACCGATGTTTACACGCATTGATGACAAATTTTCCTGGACCAGGGCTACAATTAAAAGCTGCAGGGAGAAGTGTGTTGAGTTTGGAGTTTTGCATTGGCGCATTGAGTGGAGTTTGTGGGGTAGCATTTTCCATTGTTAGTTATAACAACAATGTGAGAATATCAGTTACTGCGGAACATGGAGTGATGGAGAGAGAAGAATTGGCAGAGCTGATTAGTACTATGGAGAAGGAATTTGAGATGCTTTATAATAAAGCTACGGCTATGACGACTTTGAAAGGAATTTCAATGAAATAATTTTGTAAACGTAATTTGAAGCAAAATTAGGAAATATTATATACAATCTGTACTTAATTGCTGTACAAAAGGAAAATGCTACATGAAGCAATAATTAAGGTCGTTTGGAAACAACTTTACTGTTCCGTTTTGTATATTTGACGCAAACTTTAATAAAGTTTTATGCGAAAACAAGATACATTTTACATTTTAACGATATTATATTGCGCACATCATAAAAGTGCCAGATACATAGAAACGTAATGGCGTATCTTATTTTGAGCTTATCAAAACAAAACGAGCTACGCGAATGGCAAATTATATGTAGGTATTATGTATTATGGCAAGCTGTTTGTTCCCGAGTTCCGAATGATGGTTCTTAGCAATAGAACCCTTGATCGAAAGAAACTGGAATAATCTACAATACTCAGGTATGTGTTTTAAAACGCTTGGTAAATACATACATTCAATGAAATTTTGATATAAGGCAACTGGAGACAATTAAGTTAATGACAATACCATATGGCTGGAAATTAGATAATTATACTCGAATTCAATGAGAAGGTCAGGATATTCATCACAAACCATTTTTTAAGTTCAACTATTAACAGAAAAGAAACAATTTTCATAATCGGACTTTCTTGGCTTTTATATAATCAAGAACTTTGCGAGTTGCCGTACTTTTTTAATTTGCAACAAATTCTTGGAACAAAACAATGATTTCTTTTATCACCAACAAAATGCTTTCATTTTCATTTGCAATAATTTATTAATAAGCATAATGTATTCGCAAGTGCAAATCATGTAATATTAGCATATTAACTGGGAAACGTGAAAATATTGCTATATGACTTAGCTCGAGCTCGAGCTCAGACAATATTGTATGCCATTAAATATTATTTTGTTGCTTAATATTTACAAAAAGCCAACTACGTACATTTTTAGTTTGGAATGAGCAAATAATCATGTCTGAATAAACTTTTTCCGTTAAGTAAATCTTATTTACTAATTGCCTTGTTACTTACACGTGCATAAAATAACATTTAAATATGCTATGCAAACCTTTCATCTACGTCGTAGAGATATGTATCATTGCAATTGGGGAACTTACAGTGTACAAATGCGTTAGAGTTAAAGATGTTTCGCCAAAATTATGTATATCTTAAAAGTTTATGGGAGAATGTTTCATAAAGGTAAGTATGTTTTGATTTCTCAGTTCTTAAGTGCTTGTGATTTAAAAGCGTACGCACATTCTCATGAACGATATTTGTAATTTGTACTACGTTGTCTGACGATCCGATTCCATATCCCAATTTTTATCAAAAAGGTAATCGCCCTAATTTTCACAAAAATTGCAATCACGTACACATATTACAATCGGAAATCATCTAAATTATCTTTGTATAGGAATTACTTGATGGAAAGTCTATTGACCTTCAATACATCAAAGCTAAGCAAAATAATTGATAACTATAATATGAAGGAAGGCAGGAAATGTGTTCCTTCAACTCAAGTATTATTGGTAATAGTCTGTATTTACTGGAGAATGATGCAACTGGCAAATTACGCGGTGTATTAGCAAGCCTCACAAGAACTCAGTCTGCAGTGCGTTTTGCCTGCACATTTAGATAAATCATGTTTTCTTACTTTCCAGGTAATTTATGGATGGATGGCAAACAACAATACAAGAAAAACAAGAATTCATGAAAATTTACAAATGCATTACATGAAGAATATTTTTAATTTCAATCTAGCTTGACCTATGATATACATTAAAAATTTGCACTAGCTTTTTGTTTAATTTGCTCTTTGGTGAAATTGTTGCAATACTATGGTGATTCTCTTCACATACACCATTTATCTAACATTTTCCACTGGTAAAGGAGTCACAATGGCAGTATTAAAAGCTCAACTTGAAAACTACATCCGTAATCTGCTTTACACTATTCTAGGCGTAATTGTGATCACGGTGCTGTTAATAGTTTCGATTTTACTGATTCCTGTCATTTTATATCGATGGGTGCTTACCAAACTGATTGCTCCTTATTTCTACCCAGAACTGGGTAAAGCGGTCAACGTTCTAGGACAGTTTATGGCAGCCGAGTTAGTTCCCGAAAGCAAAGAAAAAGATGCAATTAACCCGCATCCAAGATGTGCTTTAGTTGCTAATTGCTATGCTACTGGAATTGTGTCATCAGAAGAGGTTATCAACGGAATTACTGAAGCCTGGCTAACTGTCAAGCCGGGCCAAGCAAATTTACAATATCCAGAATTTCAGCAATACCTGACATTATGGAACGGTTACATGTTCTGGAAACCAGATAAAAAGTTCAACTTGCTAAATCACATACACATTCATCAAATTCCGGAAACTGCGAGTGAAGAAGAGTCGGAAGTGATTTTTCGAAATCTTGTGGAAAGACTTGTGAATAATCCGTTTCCTCCCAAAAGGAGCCCTTGGGAAGTGCATTTGTTGCAAAACTATAAAAATTCGGATGTCTGGTCACCTAACCAAGAAGGCCGCGGTGTAATGACTGTAATGCTTTTACGAGTTCACCATGGAATGATGGACGGATTTGCAATGATGTATGCTTTAGTAGAGGGAGTACTTGAACAAACACTGCCTTCAATGCAGCTAGCAAAACCTAAAGAGATTGTCCACAACTTTTCAACGATTTCTAGAAAACTGTATCATGAATTTATATACGTGCCATGGCGTTTTATTCGAGATGCGGGATACTCCAGTGCATTTCAGTGGCATTATGGAGGAGCCAATGCAACACCCTGGACTTGTACAGATAGCAAAAAGAAATGGATGCAGTACTATGACAGAACTAATCTAATTTCAGTACAAAAGATTAAATTTATCAAAGCACAGTTGCAAGTGAGCTTTACAACGGTTTTATTAACAAGCATGGCGGCTGCAGCAGCAGAAAATTTTAGGAAACGAGGTAATTACAGAAATCAAAAGCTGCCATTTTTCTGTGTGTTGCCGTTACCAGGGCATCCAAATAAATTAAGAAATCACGTGTAAGTAGAGCTTTAAACTTAAAATATGGTTTGATATGTCTTAATTTTGAAAATTTTGTTGCGTACCTACTGATTCACAGAATCGGCACAATTCTGGAGCTCAATGTAGATCCAAATCTAAATCCACTTGAAAGACTTCAGGTCATAGAAGAAGCGTTTTTAGATGCAAGACATTACTCTCAACTACCAAGAGTTCTTTACCTGCCTTTTCGTCTATTCTCTAGTCAACCGGCACTGGTGGCAAGGCACTTGTGTAAAAATAGAGTAATACCAACGGGTTTGTCAAATTTTCCTGGACCAGAAATCGAGGTGGAATATCTTGGAAAGAAGGCTTGCTCATTAGATTTTAGTGGCGGTTTACTGCAAGGGGTAAACGGAGTGGGATTTTCTCTAATGAGCTATAACGGTAAAGTTAGAATTACTGTAACAGCCGAAAAAGGAATAATGGAGAGAGACGAATTGGCAGAGTTAACAAAAAGTTTGGAACATGAAATAGATTTGCTGTATGAACTAGCAGAGAAAGAAAATGAAGGGAAAAGTAAATACGAAAATTTTTCAGGTTTAAAAATGTGTGAAGAAATTGTTTAATTTTAAAACATGAAATGAAGCGTTGATTTGTATTCTGAGTTCTAATAATTTTCAATATAATATGTAAATTTTCGTATTGTTCCTGCTTACTTTTAAATTAAAAACAGTTTAGTTTGGCTAGAAAACAAACTTTCCATGACAGTGACGTTGCGTTTATAATAACTTCATCTGATGCATAATGAGCTTCAAAACAAAATAAAGCTCTTGTTTTGATTTAACTAAAATGTCTGGCTCCTGGAATAATTGTGTTGCAATAAAAGAACCAAATGTAGTTGAAAGACTTAACGTTACATCATATCATATAATGTATAATCTTAATGTGGATATTATGAGAACTCAAAGTTACATAAAAAATCATGGGTAATTGCTTCTTTTAGCATTTTTTATGGCTTGGTTAGTTCTCTGGGAAATTACAGAACGCCCAATCAATTTTAGTAAAAAGGATTTACCATATCTGTAAGGTAATCACTAATCATCATAATTTTCTGGATAACTATAGTTTGCAATTTTACGAAAGAAGCCAAAATAGTTTCATCATTTCGCTTCCATTTTTCAAAAAGCTTCATTTGTATAGCTTCGTTATCGACACGCGTCTGCTCATTTTTGATTTACGCTTGTACGACTACGAAACAAGCGCAGATTTGAAACATGCGGACCACTAAAGAATATGTCGGAAAATTTACAGCAAATCTGCTTTACACACTCATTGGTATAATCGTTGCCATAGGAACTGTAATTTTTGCAGTTATTCATATTCCAGTGTACATTTATCGATGGGTTGTGGTAAAAATTTTGGCTCCGTGTTTTTATCCCTCCGTTGGCAAAGCGGTTACCGTAAGTGGTCAGTTTATGGCAGCGGAATTTATTCCCGAGAAAATTTCAAACAAGCTACAAAATCCGGCTCCACGATGCGCCATAGTTTGCAATTGCTACGCACCAGGTATAGTGTCACTTGAGGAAACTGCAGACATAATTACAGATGGATGGCTTACCAAAAAAGAAGGCCAGACAGAACTTCAATACCCTGAGTTTCAACAATATATAGAAAAATGGATGGGCTTCATGTTTTGGAAACCCGATCCCACATTTTCTCTCTCTAATCATTTACATGTTCACAAAATTCCAGACCATGCAACTAAACAAGAGTCGGAAAACATACTGTGCGGTTTGGTTGAAACTCTGATTTGGAAACGTTTTCCAATTGGTAGAAGTCCTTGGGAAGTACATATTTTGCAAAACTACAGAAATCCAAGCATGCTTCCTGAAAACCAAGAAGATGATCAAGGTGTTATGACAGTTATCATGTTTCGCTTTCATCACGCAATGATTGACGGGTTTTCTTTGCTCTACGCAGTAATTGAAGGACTGGGTGGTCAAGCTTTGCCCAGTATGCAAATAGCTAAACCCAAAACGTTACAACGAAACGCTAAAAACTATTTCGAAAATGTATTAAAAACCTACGTTTACATTCCCTGGAGATGCTTACGAGATCTGGGTTACGTGGTTGGAGCTCGATTGCGTTATAGTGGAAATAGTATAACACCTTTTCACTGTCCAGATAAGCAGAAAAAGTGGAAACATTTTTATGAACGATCTGAGCTTATTCCAGTGGAAAAGATTAAATTTATTAAAAGTCGGTTTAATGTAAGCTTTACATCCGTATTGCTGTCGTGCTTGGCTGCAGGAGGGGCTAAACATTTTAAGAAAAGGGACTATTCAGCACAAACAAGGTTTCCAGTGTTTTGCGTGGTGCCGTTACCAGGGCATCCAAACAAATTGAGAAATCACTTGTGAGTGCATTTTGTTATAAATTTTTGTAAACGTTTAAATGCAGTTTTGTAAAATATATATTGATTTAAATAGAGCTGGTACAGTTTTGGAACTAAATGCAAACTCAAATCTAGATTCAGTGGAAAGACTGAGGGATTCTGAGAAAGTATTTCAAGATGCGAGACACGACTCTCAATTACCAAAGCATATTTGGATATTCTGGAGATTAATGTCCAGTCAATTAGCACCCATGGCAAAATACTGGTGTACCAACAGAATTACAGCAGTTGGCTTGTCAAATTTTCCTGGACCCGGAGTCGAAGTAAAGTTTAGAGGGAGGACGGGATTATCATTAGATTTTTGTACGGGAGGACAACAGGGCGTGGCGGGTGTGTCATTTGGAGTAGTTAGCTACAATGGACATGTAAGAATTGCAGCTACGGTGGAAAGAGGTACAATGGAAAGGGAAGATTTGAAAGAGTTGATGCAAGCAGTAGAACAAGAACTTAATGTTCTCTATGAGCATGCAATTAAAATGAGTGATGAATTAACAGAGAAAAATTTAAAAATTGGAGATGAAATTGTGTAACTAAATCATGATTTTTTAAACAAAGTTTTGTGAAATTTGACAAGGATCTCATAATGATTCAATTGTTCAGTAAACCAACTATTATGCCAACTCATTTGTGATTTTACGGTTTGCTAAAAGCGTACAATTTTCTTTACAAAGCAGTGTTATCGATTTGGGACTATTTGAGAATTATGAGATTCTTGATCATTGGTTAGTTCATGTGTGCAATGAAGATTAATTAATTAGGATTCTCCTTTGATTGCAATGTATGAAGTATGAACTATAAGTATTTTGGTATGCGTTTATAATAAAGGAATGAATTTTGAATTGATTATGAATTAACTTATTTTCTGGCAATGCACAAATTACTGGATGAAGACAAAATTCAGTTTTGCTCAAGGGTTTTCAATGGACAAAACAAATAAAAAGTTGTGAACACGATCTTAGTAGAGATAAAACTTGTTAAAGCATTTTAATATTTGAAAACAATATTATTTTATACCAACACAACAACAAGTAATGATACTGACTTGATTTGATTTCTAGGTACGACAGACTTTTTAGTTTTTGACAAACTGTTTACTTGACTACTTTAACAGCAGCTTCGTACATATCATCAGCCTTATCCCGATAGTTGTTCAGTAGCCAATTTCGAGTCTTATCTGCAATCAGCTCCCAGTCGTCTTTCAGACTATCCAGCTTCTTTTGTAAGTAGACCAAGGCCACCACAGAAGCATAAGCGTCCGCGTTCCATCCTTTGCTCCTGACATCTGAATTAAATTATTTATAAAATATTTCATTTGACATAACATTCAGAACAAAAGTGTTGTCATAGGGCACACTGTCTCGTACAAAGAATGATTTTAGAATTTCTGGCATACCTTGGTCTAATACACTCTTTTGGACCTCAAAACACTGTCCGAAACGGTCGTTCAAAATGAAAGACCCGTTCCACTGCTGCAGCGACGAAATTTCCAAGAGTTTCTCACGTGGACCCATAGTTAAAACTACTTCCTTCCGTCACAAGTTACAGAGATGAATTAATCTGACAAACAACAATTGACAGAAATACAGAATTAATATTGTAATTTGAAAAAGTAAATCAGTATATCAATGTCATATTCTAATATTTCATTCTACATCTAACGGTGAAATTAACACTAAAGTATGTTTGCATAAACTAAATAATGTAACAAAACAAAATCTACAAAATAATTTCAGATCTATGAACCAAATTTATTTCAACTAATGCATTTTCATCAATTTGGATTTGTACACCATTATACTTATCAAATTCATTTATGATTTTATGAAAAATATGATAAACATTTCAGCTGCTTAAAAAGATAATCGCCACTGTTGAAGTCTCCTTAAAACTTATCCTGGACTTCGCATTCCACACAGCTTTTCCCATCAGAATGCGATTGGCTAGCAAGCTTCTTAGCCAAGCCATCAATCCGCATCAATGCATTCTTCCTTCTCTGACGAATATCATCCCTTCCGGTGACATCCAGAGCGTCCAACTCCGTCTGCAGTTTTGCAGATAATCCCTGTGCAGTACGGTAGTTCCTGGTGAAGTGGGGTCCCACATAATCATCAACGTCTTTCTGCAGGCCGTCAATATCGTTCTCCAGTTTCCTGAGTTGCATGACCACGATATCTAAATGAATAGCACAAAAACGCCATAAAAAGCATCAGTTTTTTAAAAGCTTTTGTCTACTGATATACACGTATATAGATTAAAATGCTTGAAAATTATTTATATCATTCACCTTCCGGTTGAGATTTCCTCCGACTATTAGATAATCCACTTCCCTGACTTCCACTAGAAATCTCGTTTCGAATGTCCGTCCTTTCAATTTCATCAATTGAATGTTTCAGTCTCTCCATTACTTCGTCCCTCCTCCGCTTGACATTGTAACTTCCGGCAAGAAGCTCCTCAGATGAACCTGCATAATAGCTGTTGCCGAAGTAAGCAGAACCAGCACCACCGTCGGCTCCGAATCGACCCATTACTCAATCCGTTTCGGGTTGCTGGTCACCTCCAAAAACACTTAACAGCTTAACACACCCAAATTTAAAAGTACAAAGAACCATCCAACAAAATTATCAATGCACTACTGTGTATTATGACGACCCTAATTGTGAAAACGGTAAATCTGATAAAAATGCGCTCTATAAACTTACAAAAACACTCAGAAACCCAAAATATTTAGTAAACGCTCTTATTTCCTACAGATATGCCATTATGCCATTTAATTTATATAGAAATCATATCATAGCTCACCTTACCCAACTTTGACCACAAATTTCCTCCAACTTTAGTTCCAAATAGTTGTCAGCGTCCACAATAATATACTGTTCGATGAAACTACTTTCATTCAGCTGCCCCGACTGCCGAATACTGGAAACTTTCACAAGTATGGTAAGTTAAAACTTGACGTGCTCAAAATTTTAAACAGCAACTTGGAATACACTTGCAAAACCTGCAGGGAACCGGATGTAAAGATTAATCTCTAGAAATTATTTTCAAGCGATTGTAACAAAACCGCATTTGGTGCGAATGCCGTGGGCTTTCAGTTTAACATGGAATGGATATGCACTGGAGAGGAAAGGGGAGTCAGGACTCAGGACTCGGGAGTTGAAAAGGATAATGGCAAAGATAAGCAAAAAATGAGTAAACAGCAAGCTCAGCAAATCAATTTAGTATGAATGGGATGTTTTGACAAAAAGCGTTTACCACTTACTACTACCTACTTTATTGTGCTGAACAAGCACCGAACTGAACTGACTGATGCCACTTGTGAGTATGAATGCCACAAAAAGTTAATGTTGAACAACTTGAGCAGGCACTGAATGCCAAGCGACAAAATGACAAAAGCTGCTATTCTGCTCCGCTTTAAAAACGTTTGGTTTCGTCAACTGTGCTCTTATCGACGATAAGTTCTGTTGTATGTGCTCTGGCTCTGATCGCAACAGTTTATGTATGAGTCATCCTCGAGTCGCGACTATCGCGACCATTGCCTTCATTCATTTAACAAACCAGCACCAGCATCTACACCAACTAGCTCCACGACCAAAGATCATGATCCATGAAAAACACTTTCCATTCATCCATCACTAATTTTGCATGAAATCCTTGCCATGAAGAATCATCAACTTGCATCTTTTTTGCATGCCTGCATTTATAACAGTGCTTTACACTTTTTACTGTAAAGGCTTTACTTCAGTTAGGATCATGACTATGACGAATTACCATATCATAACAGCATTATTAGCAGCGGTAAATGAATGTCAGCCGATTTCTTTGTGTTTTCTGGCCAAAGCCAAGTAGAACTTACAAGTTTGTGGACTAGATAGGTTATCGTATTGCCCCATCCCCATGAGGTGTAGAAAACTACCATAATGTTAGCTACTAAATTATGGTTTATGGTGAGGTTGCTGCATTGACATTAATGAAAAGCAAGTGTAGTGTGGGCAGTAGCTAGCCACCCAGTGTGCCTTTGTGAAATATAAAACGTTTTTAAGTGTGACATTTTGACAAACTTCGTTGTCAACCGATAATGTCTAATTTGCTGTGAAAAAGTTAGTGAGCTTGTTTATCAGCGTGGCTTGTTGGTACATTTTCACTAGCCGGTGCGTATATTGGGTTGTCACTTGACGTTTTTTTCTGTTAAACGTTTAGTTCGTTTATGTAATTAAACTTATCATTAATAATTAAACATTATTTTAAAGTGAGCTAAAAAGAATATTTGCCAAATTAGGGTAAGTCGGGTGTAAGTTTTGCGCAATAATTTTCAATCACAATAATTTGTCACTTGCTGAATTTTTAAACTATTGTCATTGTAATTAATTGATTGAGTCATTGTTGTTCTGTTGTTTCATAGCACGACGGGCACTAATTAAAGTCTGGAGTTCGGTTCTTAAAGCGTTCATCGGTGGAATTTACATTTGCATACATAGACCATCAGATTTGACCATTCGTTTGTGGAGGTGAGATTTTTAGCACGATTTAGTGTAAATGATGCTGATGACAAGGTTTTGAAATTGTGAAAAGATAAGTAGGATTAACTGGCTATGTTTTTACTTTTATTTCTGTTTGTTAAGCAGCATGGTCATGGAAGAGCCACTTCAACTTATCGCCTTCACCAATCCTGCTGGCGACTCTGGGGAGGATGTGGGAGGCATTCAACTTAACTACCCGAATTTGGACCGGGTTCTGTCAAAAACTGAGAATCGTCCTCTTTGTGTCATCTGCGTTGGAGGTCCCTCCCGAATGGGCAAGAGCTTTCTTTTGGGTTACATGATTCGCTGCTTGGAAGCTCTTGAGAAGGATGAAACGGATTGGATGGATTGGGAGAACAAGGACAAGCCTCTTAGCGGTTTCAAGTTTCGGAATGGGACCAAGCCAGAAACTCAGGGGATCTGGTTGTGGAGTAAGCCTTTCTTAATTAACGTGGGATCGGAGGAGACCCCGATTGCCGTTTTGCTTGTGGACACTCAAGGCACTTACGATGAGTTTATAAGCTCTCGAACAACCGCCTCCATTGTTGGAATCAGTCTACTGATGAGCTCCTGCATGGTTTTCAACTTTTTCAAGAATCTTCAAGAGGATGTGCTCACCTCCTTGGAATCCTACATCAAATATGGCCAACTTGCACTTCAAGGTCAAGACTCGTCCTCTGAAGCTTCCAAACCCTTTCAAAAGCTGACCTTTCTCATTCGTGACTGGAACAATCCTGCTGAATTCCCTTATGGTCCCAAGGGTGGGAAAGGCTTCCTGGATCAAAAACTGGAGATTAAAGACGAACAGTCTCCGGAAGCTAAGGCTCTTCGCCAAACCATCAAATCCTGCTTTGAGACCTTGGACTGTTATCTTATGCCGTATCCTGGTGATGAAGCCATTATGCCAGAATTTAAGGGATCCATTCAAGAACTGAATACAGCTTTTGCGAAGAAACTTGAGGATTTCATTTCCAACTTGATCAACCCTGATGATTTAGGTGAAACAAGTATTAAAACTGTTTTTGGAAATCATGTTAGTGCCTCGGAGTTTCGGAGTCTGTTGGAAACCTACATTGACGCTTTCAATAGCAAAGAAATTCCATCGCCCATTAGTTTGCTGGAGGCTACGGCTCAGGTGACAAACCAGAGTGTTCTACAAAAGGCACTGAAAAAGTACCAAGAGGTTCTAAGGAATCAACAGAGAACTAAAAAGTATTTAAAAGATGATGACCTGCTGAAAGCAGATAAAACGGGGAGAAAGCAGGCCATGACAGTATTTAAAAACTCCAGGAAGTTTGGAAATAAGGAGAAAGTTCAAGAGTTGGAGGAGCAGTTGGAAGGTGACATTGATAAGCTGTGGAAGGAAGTGAAGAAGGCTAATCAGGAAAAGAGAGTCAAGTTCATTGGCGGAGAAATGGAAAGCTCTTTAAATGCTTTCAAGGAAGAATTAGAAATGGAGTTTCCTTTTGCCCCAGAAAATCCATTGGAGTATTATGAAGAAGCTAAAATCACAAAGAAGGCCAAGACTGTCTTGGGGGATGTGCTGGATGAATTCCAGGAGAAGATTGGTGATGATCAGGAGGATGAGGAAAGTATGGGGAAATTAAGGACAGACTTGGAAGGCAAGTTGAAGGAATGGTTGGAAAACAAAATTGTTCTGGAAAATCGAAATCGGCAGAAGGAGGCAGAAAAAGGGCTTCAGAATCTTGTTGAAGAAGTGTGCCAGCAGTATACTGCAAAGCTGAAAGCATTTTTGGAGCAAAACCCATTCCTGGATCTGAACAGTGACGAAGCTTCAGCTTTTCAAGAACCACATAACGAAATGAAAGCGGAGTTAAAGGCTCTATTTGCCAAGGAAAAAGCCAAGTTCGTGGCAAAAGGCAAGAAAGAACCAGAGTTTCCAGGCTACACCCAATCTGATTTGGAAACAAAGTTGGACACTGTGTTCTCTGATTTGGCTAATCAACACGCTATCCAACTTCAGCAGCACCAATTAGCAGCACAAAAGGTGATTGATGATTTGGTGGAGTTGTACAAAAACGAAATGGAATCAGCTTTCCTTACTGACCTGGAGGATTTGGAGAATTGGATGAAACAAAAGAAATCTGAATTTGAAAACATGTTCGAAAAGCAGTGTGAGCTTCCAAGCGGTTCCGGAATGTTCAAAAGAAACATGGAACAACTATTCACTAAGCTGGACGAAATTTATGATGAAGCAGCTTTTGAACTGGAACAAAAAGCAAAGGCAGCCCAACAGCAACTTGAAACAGCAATTAACGAAGGTTTGACCCTGTACCAAAATGAAATGACCAAACGTCTCAAGCAAAACCCATTCATGGGAGTTGATGAGCTGAACGTGTGGAATGAGCTGTGTGTCAAGAGCTCCGAGAAAGTTTACAAGGACTATCCAGTGCCCACAGTAAACCTGCAGAATGAAGGTCTGGAGATTCTGCTGACTAGATTAGCAGAAGATTTCTCCAAGCTTAGTCTACAGCATCAACAGCAGCAAGAATTGGCCAAAAGTGAAGCGAAGAATTTGGTAACAGATTGTCATGGTGAGTACGAAAAGGAAATGAAGGTGTGCATGGAGAAAGTCAAGAGTGAAGACAAGTTAAAGGAAGGACACCAAAAGGCTAATGAGAACTCGGTGAAACTCTTTCTGGAAAAGTGTCCCGTGAAAGATGATGCATTTACAAAAGTTTACACTGATGAGCTGGAGGAGCAGAATGAGGAGGCTTTTGAGGAAGTGCTGGAACTGTTTGAGCTGAAAATGGGGGAGGAGGAAGTGATCACAGGAGCAGCCAAGGCTGAGTGTCGAATGACATACGATGAGGAAATGGGCAAGCATCTTAAGAACAACGAGTTTTTAAGACCAGATGAACTTCAAAAGCTGCATGACTTGGTATCCAAGAAGAGTGTGGATGACCAAAGCAGAAAAACGCCCCTTACACAAGGGCAACGTGCCGAGTTACTGGAGACTCTTGAAGATGCCTTTAAGAAATGGAAGGAGCAAAATGACATGAACTTGGAAGGAGATGATGTTGCCATTGGTATTGATTTGGGAACCACCTACTCCTGCGTGGCAGTTTATGCTGCAGGTAAAATCAGGGTGATTCCCAATGCCCAGGGAAAGAATACCACACCCAGTTACGTTGCCTTTCATCCAGATGGGTCAGAAATTGTGGGAGAGCCAGCTAAAAGTAGGGCTTATGAAAATCCAGAGAATACTGTTTTTGATGTCAAGAGGATCCTCGGGAGGAAGATGAATGATGAAAAACTGCAGAATGATATGAAGTTTTGGTCGTTTACGGTAGAGGATGATGCGGGCATTCCAAAAATTGTTGTGAGGGGCAAGAAGCTATATCCCGAGCAAATTTCTGCTCAGGTTTTGAAGGAACTGAAGGAATGTGCTGAAAACTTTTTAAAACGTGAGGTTAAAAAGGCTGTGATCACTGTTCCAGCCTACTTTACGGATGGACAGAGACAAGCAACCAAAGATGCGGGGGAGTTGGCTGGACTGGAGGTTATGCAGGTGCTTACTGAACCTGTGGCAGCAGCAATGGCGTACAAGAAGCAACATGCGGATACATTTGGTCAAGAAGGGAGCATGCAGAGAAATACACTGATTTTCGATCTGGGTGGAGGTACCTTTGACGTTGCAGTACTGAAGAGTAAGCAAGGAGAGTTGGAAACACTGGCCATTGATGGGGATGATCACTTGGGTGGAGAGGACTTTGACAGGATGTTGATGGTCTATTGTGCTGAGGAGTTTCAGAGAGCAACAGGAATTAATTTGCTGGATGGAAAGGACAGTGATCACAAGCAGACACGGGATGATGCTCGAAGAAGATTGAAACGATTGCAAACGGAATGTGAAAGGAAGAAGATTGAGCTAACAAGTGCAAGGAAGGTTGAAGTGGTGGTTGATAGCATGCACGGAAGACAGGATTTGAAGGTGGAAGTCACTCGAGATAAGTTTGATCAGCTAAATGATCGTCTATTTAGAAGAACGCTTGACGCTGTGGATAGTGCATTGAGGGATGCTAAAATGGACAAGAGTCAAATTCACGATATCGTGCTAGTTGGTGGATCCACGAGAATCCCAAAAATTCAAGAGTTGCTCAAGAACTACTTTGGAGGCAAGGCTTTGGACATGAGTATCAATCCTGATGAAGCTGTGGCTTATGGAGCGGCAATGAAAGCAGCCATTATGAATGGGGCTATTACCAGGGAGAATACGGATTTTACCAAAATTCAAGACGTAACGCCAATGAGCATGGGAGTGGAGGTTTATGGCGGAGGATTTTCTGTGATCATTCCTAAGAACACGAAAATCCCTGTGAAAGCTCAAGAGAGATACAAGACAGCACACAATAATCAGACTAGCGTTCAAGTTACCATTTACCAAGGGGAGGAGACTGTGGCGGTGAACAATAGACATCTTGGGGATTTCTACTTGAATGGAATTCCACCCAATCTTGCCGAGGTAGAGAATATTGATGTGGAGATGACTATCAATGCTCAAGGGATTTTGCACGTGAATGCTGTTTGCAGCAGCACAGGAGGCAATACTGGGATTAGGGTGACTGAAAATAAGCAGAGGATGAGTAGAGCCGCCATTCAAAGACTGTTGGATGAGGTGAAATTAAATTAGCAAACGTTTCAACTAAAATGTATTCCAAAAGAAAGAAAAATAATTTATGGTTTTACTTTTTGTTCCGCAGGCAAGTGCAGCTTGAAAGGACAAACGAGTAAAAGCCAAAGTATTGCGGATGATGGACGTGAAGAACTTCACATTATCTATTCTACTGTATTTATAAAAATTCTTTAGCATTCTACCAAACTTAAAGTTTCTAAATAAGCTCAATTTTATTATGAACTAATAACGCTTTAAATTAATTATATTGATCATGAATTCATAAGTGTGTGTTAATCTAAAACTTTGTTTGGAAGTTTGTATGTTGATTTTATTGTATCAAGTGTATCGGTTTTCTACAAATTGTCAATTTTAAATAAAAATAAGTAAACTAAAATTACAATCTTCTATCTATTAATATGCATGATTATCACTTCCTTCTTGAACCAAAATACAGAGGCAATGATCCAAGTCCAAAATGAAACGAATATAGCAAAAAGCACTGTTTTGCCACATGAACAGTGTTTTCCATCCGTTCTTGTCGTCATCCGCTGATATTCCGGATAATCTCCATCCTGCTCGGTATATTTAACTTCCTCAAAAACGAACAAACTTCTATCGTCCACATCCTTTACCCGTTCCTCCCAAATAGTCCTACTTTCAATCTGCAGATAATTGGATTCATTGACATACGTTGTTTTGCTCACTGAAACTATTCCATCTGCAAATGCTTTTGTTACCAAGCGAAACACTCTTTCCTCCTTCATTTTTACAGGTTTAAACAAAAAATCGTTCTTGGTATGATTTCCTGGATAGTAGGGTGATACAATAAATGGAAATTGGCCGCTGCCATCGTTCTCCGCTTTCAAGTCACTCCATGTAGCGTAAAACGAAGGATAGCCACAATTTATCAAGTGATACCATCCAGCCTGTCGGGATTTTAAAAACGCCCAGTGACTGTCTTTGTACCATTCTTCGTCCTCATTGTAACTCTCCATGTCATGATGCATGTCGGCGTAGATATACTTATGACTTCCAGGATTTCTCATCGACGACCATGTAATATAGCCAATAGATTTGGAGGTTGCGCTATGACTATGACTTTCAGCAGCTTTCATTCGAACCACGTAAAATGTTCCGGTTTTCAAACCAGTATCGGGAATAGGCTCGCGAATTAGCGTCGGGATAAACACATCGCATCCCCATCCATATGATTGCGAGCCATGCAAACTACAATTTCAAATGCATTAATGTTTAGAAATCATAGAATCAAAATCGATTGTTTTAAATTTCATAGTGAGATAGCTTACCTTTGTTCTACTGTGGCCGAACTAGCTTTCGATTCTAGTGTCATGCATGAAAATAAAATCATACTTAAAATTACAACTGAGGTTTTATAATTAAGATAAATCATAGTTGCAATTTATTAAAACTACTGCAAAATGCTAAAAGATAAATACTAAAGAATTGGCTAAATGGATTGAGTTTACATCGGTTTTTTGAAGCAACAATAAGAGAGATTTGTTTATGGTTTGCGTGCTTGGTTTTTCATAGTAATTCAGTGATATGTACAAAAGTTTGTCCAAATCACGCAAAGATAAGTCAATTAACAAATGGCAATTTGAAGTAAAAAGTGGTATCGCAATGTAATGCATAGAATTGCATGAAATGTACCAAACAGGAACAGTGCAATGATACTTGCTATTTTTTTTATTAACGTGATTACTTTTCCATGATTTTCGTGTAGCGTATAATTCAATTCTATTCTAGTGTGTGAGTTGTCAGGGGAGTGTAGGGGACATCATATTTATCATACAAAATGGTTGTTCTGACTTGCACAACATTTTTGAATGTCATAAAAATTTATGTGAGAAAATTAGGGAAACAATTTCAAGTAAATACACGTATCTATACTAGAAAATACTAAAGCTGATTACATTACAATTTTTAATATAAACCAATAAATCTTTCTTTACACTTCAGTATTTTACAAAAATATTTTATGTACACCGGAAACTATGAATGCAACTTTCTAGCCTGTACAATACTGATAGTTGTCATTCCTACTGCCCAAACTACGAGTACGAGCGTGAATACCAGGTTCACATTTTTATATGAGCACATTTCAACTTGACCTTGAAACTCATTTGTGTTCGCTAAAACAACTTTACTACTTGCTTTATTAGGTTCATCTTCTTCAGTGGATACAAAAGTAAAGAGTGAAAAATTTCCCGAGCTATCTTTCGTAAAGGTTTTGCTAGCCTGCACTTTCAAATATTCTGACTTGTCTGCTTCCGTTTCACCTTCTTCAACAGAATTTTCACTTTCCTTGTAATAAACAATGCTTACGTTATCTGATTTGATTAACAATTGATAAGTTGGACCCTCATTTTGACCATCCCCAAAATGCGTAACAGGCTTGAATAGAAAATCTTCCTTGGAGTGATTTCCAGGGTAGTACGGATCAAGAATTAAAACAAATTCATAATATTCCTCTTTACGATCTTCGACAGAATTATGTTCTTTCTTGGTTAATGCTTTTTGCTTCCTCCACGTTGCGTACTTGTAGGGATATCCACAATTAACAAAATGATACCAGTCAGGAACTTCCGATGCCAAAAAAGTCCAGTGACTGTCCTTGTACCAATTTGCCCCTTTTTCGTACATCTCCACGTTTTGGAAGTCGGCTAGAACGTACATTATGTTTTCATTTTCCTCATTTGAATCGCTATCACCACCGTCCCATGTAATATACCCTTCCTGTTTAGCTTCTTTGCTTGAAGATTCGAAATTGGTTAGTTTGATCTGGTAAAATACCCCGGTTTCCAGGTAGGTTCTAGGAATAGGACGATGTGCAAGACTTGCTGCTAAAGCTTCGCAGCCAACGCCCATTGTTTCTGACCTAAAAATTATCTATTAGCTTAATTTTCCACGTGACCTCGAATAGTAAATATTTTTACAAACCTTTTCGAACGTTTAAGCATTTCCGAACAGTTTGATAAACAGGAAAGCATAAGAAGTATGAATAGAGTTAAAAGTCTTAGTAAATCTTGTGATTCGACCATGGTATCTCTTCCGAGCTTAGAACGAAATGCTTAAAAATAATTTTTTAAAAAAATATTTAAACTAAGCAGTTTTTATTTTGAATTATACGACGGTTTTGTTTGAGCGTTATAAATCTAGCAGAGATTCAAGCGAGCACAGAAATCTCACTCTTCATCAATCTACCTGAAAATGAAATAATTATGCTCTTGTTACTATTTGGTAGCACAAACATTTTAATAAGGAAAATGTCACTGAGAAATATAGAAAAACATTTATTTGAACACATTTATATAAATTTTTGACAAATACGCAATGTGATTAAGTTACACAAAATGATTATGCACGGAATTTCTATGTCAACCATTGACAGAGTCGTAGTTTTATGGTTAATGCACAATATATTGTAAAACTTAATATCTATAAAAGTTAATTTAATTTCTATCAAAAAGCACATATTCTATTCTTTGAACTTTAGCGTAAGCGTACAATAGAATTCAAAAATAATATTATAATATAATTCAACAAATATAATATTAATATTATGGATGATTTCAAGGTTCATACATTGGAATTAATTTGGACTGCGTAGCATCCCGAATCGGTTTCAAAAGTGCTGGCTGTAACGAAACCTTCAGCATTTTCAAAATGGTAGACTCGATTGAATTAGTACAATCCACAAAGTCATGAAGCCCACCCGAATTCTCCGCCATTTGCTTAACAAAGTCACGATTGACATAACTGCCCATTCCCAACGCAAAATTCCTGGCAAACTTGACTTGGGATTTGACTATTCCAACAACGTCCTGCCAAGACTTTCCTCCTTCCTGATACAAACAAAATACGAACAATTTCATTTAAAACATAATTTAAATTACTTGAACTTTCAAAATGACCATGAAACGGAATTAATGTCAATATGCTACTCATACGTTGCAGGACTGTACATTGCCATCCGTCAGGGTGAAGATTTAAGTAAGGTAGCCAGGAATCTGACGAGAAGCATAAATTCGTCGCAAAGGCACATAAATGTTGTCACTCCCGTCACACTGATCTGCCCAGCCTACCGTAGTTTTTAAAATTATTATTTCATAAACCATAACCAATTTTGAATGCATAAAGATTAAATGCTAACTTGGAACTACTCTCCGAGCTTCCTCCAGTGTTGCTTGAGAATACTTCCTGGACTCGGGAAACAAGTTCAAGTAGCCATCGTTGAAAGCTATCACGTTGAAATAGCAATCTTCCGGAAGAGATTGTAGAAATAACTGCATAATTTCAATTTCCAAAATGATGCCGTATTATTTACATAGCATGTTCTCGTAAGAAAACTTGGCATAATAATTAGGTAGATGTATTGTTTAATTGATTTTGCCGTACCAGAATGGCTCGAGATGCAAGGTCAAAGGAATGTCCATACATGGAACCAGAGATATCCACAAGAAAGTAGAACTCAAACTTTTGATCATCCAGCTTAGCGGTTGGCAACAAGAAGTTGTTTCGAACCGGCACCAAACCGCAATCAGCCTCTGTATAACCTTCCGTTGAGCCCATGTAATATCGATGTATGTCCAACTTGTTTACAGAACAATGTAAAGAAATACTTAAAGAACTCAAAACCGTCTTTAGAGAGAAAAGATAGTAAGATATTGTCTTAATTTGATTTAATTTTACCCAAAAACCAAAAATTTAGCTAAATAAGAGAAATACCACTTGAATTTCCAATTGTCCAAATCTCACTTCATCATCTGTAAACGACGTTTTTAGGATGAGAACAACGTTTATCTGTCAGTACGCTTAACACTAAAAAGCAAAAGTGATTTTCGTATAGTATAATCTATAGCAAACTAATAAAGCCTGCGCATATATTCCTGAATAGGTTGTTTCTGTTCATGAATGTGTATGTACCTTCAAACTTAGGTACACAGTGTATGTAAGTGCGAAAGCTGTCAGTTTGTCAGTATCAACTTTTTTCAGCCAAGTCACAACCTTAACTTACAACTTAGGTAGACATTCAACATTAGACATGTTAACATGGTGTTGTAATTTTAGATAACAATATTCAGTCGAACATGTTGGGAAGCATTATTACTTCTGCCACTTAAAGGATATCTCACAAGGAAAAACAATATTTTCATTTGCATATAAAATCGAACAGATGTAATTTTGAAATGAGATATTTTTATATAATGATACGTTAGACTGTCGAGAAGTCCAGAAAAAATGTTTCGGTTTTGCATCTTTAGAATTGTCTGTAACTCACTTTTACATTATGTTTTGATGCCGTGTATGAGATTTCACAGTGCCAAATTTTTTGAAACTTTTTCACATTTATTCAGTTAAATGTCCTAAATAAGCAATAATTTGACATTTGAAATAAAATTTATAGGGCGTATTCAAATTTCGGTTTTTTACAAAATTAAAAAATATAATTTGATGTAATTACTGGTGCAATTAAATCATACGTCATATACTATTATCATATATTATGAGCAAGATTATGCTCCAGCTCCAAAAGCGTAAAAATGGACTTTCAAAGTTGACATAAAATTCCGATACCAAAGCATACACATTGTCATACACATATCAAAACTACTGATACTATAAAATTTTAGCTGCTAAAATATGAATTCCTTGAATGCAGAAAATCTATCATCAAAGCATTTAGCCAGAAGCTACTCTAAAATTCAAATATGAATTAACGATACCACAATTAAACTGTTTAAGATTTAAAGTTCACTGTAAATGATTTGTTTCTGTGTCTGCATGCTAAATCCCCAAATATACTTTCATAGTGTCATAAAAAATTTAATACTGCATCTTCATACAAGTAACTTACTTGAAGTAATTGTATAATATATACTGCATTGTAGTACATTTAGCCAAATAGCTAAATGTCAAATGAACAACAGATTTTATGATATCCTTTCCACATTATCAAATATTTATTGCTTTACATTTCAAAAGTATTTTGAACCAATACAGTATAGTTGTTTATACTAATAATGTTCAATTCAGCCAGTGATTTATGCTTAGTAATTATAATTAGGCAATATTTTATTTGTCAGGATAAAATCGTTGGTTTCCCGGAAATTCTAGGCATACTCTCCGAAAAGTCAAAAATTAATCATCACTCTGCAGAAAAATGATATTTTCCGGGAAATGAATTATTTCTGACATTTTATTCGAAATTAAGATTATATTTACAATACAACCAATGTGATTATCAGTCTTTCTTCAATGCACTACTACGCTTCTTTGAAATTGAAATTGAAATCTTTGGACGACCTAGTCTACTTTTAGTACCTAATCCACCTGTATTATTTTTGTCATCTTTTTAAAATTTAACAGTCATTAGCACACCAAATATTAGATGCAAATTTTTGTTGTGCAAAGAAACTTCAGTCCCTGACTGGATATCAGAACTAGCACAAGTAAGATGGGTCATACCGATTCTGATATAGGTTTTGAGCGTGTAGAGCTCATGTCAAAACGATTAAAGTGGAAAGGAGTATTAACTTCTGTGGAAGATATTTCATTGCATTTGAGAACAAAGGACATACTTCCAAAAGTTGTGAAACGATTGATTACTAATGTGCAAATAGCAGTAGTTACAGTGCTAGATTCTGTCACAATTGTAGATAGTGAGTTTCATGTACATCGTATTTCATTTGAAAAATATATATCTCTTCGAGTACGGTTGACGGTTGTACTTCTTCTGGTTTTTGGAGTCTTATTTTTTCATGTATTTTGTCTCTCTCGCTGTTATACAAAATAAATTCGAGATGCCATCTGAGAAGACGACAGGTGGATTAGGTACTAAAAGTGGACCAGGTCGTCCAAAGAAGCGTAGTAGTGCATTGAAGAAAGACTGATAATCACATTGGTTGTATTGTAAATATAATCTTAATTTCGAATAAAATGTCAAAAATAATTCATTTCCCGGAAAATATCATTTTTCTGCAGAGTGATGATTAATTTTTGACTTTTCGGAGAGTATGCCTAGAATTTCCGGGAAACCGAAGATTCTATCCGGCAGAGAAATTACATGCCTTATAATTATATGAGTTTTACATGAAAATATTTATCTTTTATGTTTCAACAGAATGTTCATGTACGTAGAAGCATCTTTACCTTCATTAAATGCATGTTAAATTTACGAACGAACGAACGTCTTTCCTCATGAAAATCCTAAAAATGCTTAAATATTACTCATCGTGTCCTAACATTATAAAGCATGCAGCCCATTACACATTTTATATAGTATCTAACTGCAATTAATCTAGTCATTAACTCAAAATATTCCCAAAAGAAATAGTAAAAATTAAGAATATTTTCACAAAGTTCGAAAGTTCCACACAAACAATTCTTCAGCATCTTTAAGATTTCACAATTAACCAGTCAATTTACCTTCATTGTTAATATGTTAATCAAATTTTTTCAACAATTAGCTAACTTGATTAAAATGCTAAAAATTCTAAATGTCAGACTAAAAACTGAAATAAGTGTTGACGTTAGAACAGTTTTCAGGATTACACGTCATGTATCCAAGGCTAAGGCTTCTGGGTGCATTTATTGTCAAGCTAGCCTGTCACCTGTCAAGTAAGCAAAACAATAGCAGCTGGGACTAAAATATTCCCATAAAATATCGATAAGCGTAAATAATTAATAAAAAGTGCCATTTGGTCAAAATGATGGGTTATCATTGCAAAGGAACATCCGGTGGATTTGTGTCCATTTGGCGTGTTCTCTACAGTCGGCGTCTGTTTCGGATGCTACCCAAACTAGGCGTTTTAGCGGCGGTTATAGCACTACTTCTCTTTCTGGACAAGAGTTATCAACAGAGTAGAAAAGTGGTTATCAACTTATCCGAAAATTGTAAGTTAAATTAATTAAAAGTCAGTTCTTTGTCAAAGTATCGGTTGGATCTTTTAATGAATGACCTTCGTTTTTTGTGTAGATTTCCCGAAGGCTGACTTTCTTGAGAAAATAAGTTATCTGGTGAACAATGATAAGTGTAAGGTGCCTGACCTGCCTTTGTGGGAGTCCAGGTATTTATTAGCGCTGGAGACTGAAGGAAGGCGGACACAGCGGGTGCCTTGTGATCCCGGAAGACGGGGTCATGTTTCGTTTGTTAAGGGTGAGGTAAGATAAGGAAAGATTTACTAAGGAATGAATAATTGACATGCGATTGATTTCTGGAATGAATAATTAGTAAAATTTGGTGTTTTAGAATCTAATTATCAATGAGTTAGCGTTACTAGCTCGTGGCTATACTTGGGAGGATGTCAACTGCTACTACCAAAGTGTTGAGCGGATAGAGCAAACCGAAGATAAATATGATAAGCAAGCTGATAATCTATTCGGGTTAGTAACTTTGATTACGTAACTATTTGACACGTCAAAATATTTCGTGGTTTTATTGTGATTCGTTTCTGGGAACAGATTTTCTGCAAGTTGCGATCGCATGGCAAAGATAACCCAGCCAGGATTTAGTTTTATACGAGTTACTTGTACTAGTTGTGGTTTTCTTACGTGGGGAAAGCGAGTCTACAGGAATTATCATCTTATTGCCCACCTTCCAAATGAAAGAAATGCAAATAGTAGTAGCAGTGACTACAATAATAAAAGCACTAGGAATATTTCCAGAAAATTGGCGTTTTGGCGAAATGGTACATCTTCCGGTATAAAGCCTTGTGTACGTCCTCCTAATGTACTGCTTATCGGAATAGACTCCACTTCAAGGTTACACTTTCACCGGCATTTGAAAAGCACCATGATAATTCTGGAGAAATTGAAAGCGGTTGAGATGAAGGGATATACCAAAGGTTAGCTACAATTTACATGTTTTTTAAGAATTGCTAAGACATATGGACACACTAAACCAAACATTTCTTTATTTAATTGTTTTCAGTTGGTGATAACTCATATTCAAACTTGGTACCATTGTTAACTTCCCTCTCCGTGGAGGAACTGCATGCGACATGCGTGTCTTCTCGTTGGTCGCCGTTTGATAAGTGCCCATGGATTTGGAAGGAGTTTGATAAACTGAATTATCTCACAGCTCATTTGGAGGATGCACCCAAGAGCGCCATTTTAAACTACAGGAGAACGGGGTTCGTACGGCAGCCAGTGGATATTTACCTACGTCCTTGGATGCTAGCTGCTTATGGAGACGTGCGTACAATTTGTTAAATTCGTTATTATATCCAGAAAAACCGAATTCCGACATGGTTAATGGTGTATTGATTATTATGACTATTAACAGAAGTGGTATGTTGACTGTATCGGTGATAGCCGCCCTGAGAAAATTATGCTGGACTACATTACAGATCTAGTTGCCTTATCAAATTCCCAATGTCTTCCCTTTTTCATTACCACTTGGTTAAATGATCTTACAAAAGAAGACGTTTTGGGGCTGCAGAGCATGGATTTTATGCTGTCCAATACATTGAGCAACTTGAATGAGATGGGGCTACTTGACAACACATTGCTATTGGTAATGAGTAACCGTGGATACCAGTTTGCAGACATACGGGCTACCACTTATGGCTGGTATGAAGATAAGCTCCCTGCAATGTTCATAAAGTTGCCTATAACAATCGCAAATAAGCGACCTGAGTGGGAGCAAGCACTGCTTAACAATTCCAAGTTAGTGGCGTTTATAGTTTTTCGTACACTTAAAAAATGTTACAATTGAGACTAATTCTTTGAATTTTATAAATTTCAGTCAATTAACTACTGCATTTGATGTACATGCGACTCTCAAGGACGTGCTTGCTTTAGCAGCTAATGAAACAGGGCAACAAGTAGAAGAATTGTCTCACGTCACCCCGAAGTCAAACTCCCGTGGCCATAGTCTCTTTCAGAAACTTTCCCAGCGAACCTGTTACGACGCTGGAATACATGAAGAATTTTGTGCTTGCTCTTCCCCCGTGGCTTATCCTTCCACACCTGCTGAAAATATGACCCTATTGCTTATCAAGGAAGCAGCTCAAAAAGTGATACGCAGTGTTAACGCCAAACTGCCGTCTGTCTGCGAGCATCTACATGTATCCGAAATAATTGCGGCAGCAAAGTACCCTCAAGATGGAATTGCAAAGGAGTCATCCTTTTTAACGAATTTTATAGTTTCACTGATTGCTAATCCAGGCAATTTCCGGTTAGAAGCGAGACTAATTTACAGCAATGTACTAAATGGTTTCAGTGAAGTGCTTTCTGTTACAAGAACAAACAAAGTACAAACCCCAATGAACTGTTTGCACGAAAATGATCTTAAAATAGAGGTGGATGACTATATTTGCTACTGCAAGTGAAGTGAAAATTTTGGTTCTGGTGTTTGCTAAAATAAAACAATAAGTTAGTTTATTCTTTGCTTATAAAACTTTTCGCCTTCTGTCGCATTTTGAATAATACAAGTAATCATCAACCACAAAAGATTCATCACTTCCCCCGTTAACCTCTACATACAAGTAGTAAGCACACTCTGGGTTCAATCTAGGAGCTAAATCAAGCGAACAAGTTTCAAAATTGCCATTGTTGTATCGCTCGCAGTTATAAGAAATTCTAGACTTTTTCCCTTTCTTTTCTGATGCCATGAATACTCTACCAAAAAGAAGTTTGCCGTTTTCAAGAAAGGTATTCTTATAAATTGGCACTAGGCTTGTAACAATTGTATCAGTACCAGTTACGCTGTATAGCCTTTGTCCAGGTTTGCAATCTTTTAAGGCAACATACTCTTGGTTTTTAAATAAAATTTTTGCATCTGACGGAAATAAACTAAATATTTTATTTTTAGCTGAACTACTCATTGTAAAAATTTCTCCATGAGTACCCAAACCGTTTGCTTCTAAATAATTCCCAGTAACACCGATAGGAAAACATGCATTAAATCTCTTTGTGTTCTGAAGCTTCTGAGGTTGAGGTTTTGTACTATGAACAGTGTTTCTCTCCAAGTCGTTGTACAACTGTTTGCTTTTCTTGTCATCGTAATTAGCTTTACAATTGGATTTTGAAAATTTGCTTTGTCCTACTTGATTTTCTAGCGTTTTCACATACTCTAAAAGTAACGCTTGGAAACTACATACTTTACTTCCTACATTATCCTGCTTTAGTTGCCTTTCTAGTTCTGACGAAGAAAGAACCGTGTTTCCTACAACTACGCAAACAGGATCAATTTTAAAAACGTTTTTGAAAGTTTCCCTGTACGCTTTAATCCTTTGTTGTTTTGTACTCTGAATATCCGGCCTGTCTCCATGAGTCAGCAGTAATACTATATTGGAGCAAGCTTTATCGGTGATATCGTTCTTAACAAGGTTTATAGCTTGTAAAACTTTTGAGAACTCAGACGACTTTCCAGCAAATCTACTATCGTTTAGCTTTGCAGTTAGAAATACAATTGTAGGTATAGAATCAGTGTTAGTCTTATTAGCTATGTACGCACTTAAACTAGCTAGTTTTATAGCGTTTGATTGTGTATCCAGTGCATTGGAAAATCCTGGGGCTTCAGCTATGCACACAGTTTTATCTTCTGATAGTACTTCTGCTATGAAGTCATCAGATTCATGATCATGCTGAGAGTTTACTACGGATTGTCCAAAAATGTTTCCAATCTATTAAATTTTCAAAAATGTGCATAATTGCAAACATACTACGATAGATATAGCCAAGTATTGTTGTATGAATTACCGCCGTAGATTTTCCCGATCCTTGTAATCCAATGAAAATAAACAGAAGATCTTGTCTGGGCCTTTTGGTATACCTATTGTTTGTCATACATTGTATAAACTCATGTAACACTTTTGACTTTCCTACTAAATTAATAAAAAATATTGGAAATTAGCATATAGCTTACCATTTTATACATTTGTAGCAAATTGTTTTGAAGTGTTCAAAAATACTCCACAACAGAGCAAGTGCCATATTCTTGTGTGATGACTGATGACCTTTAGCTGTTTCGACAAAATATGACATTCGGTAGGCAATAGCCTTTTCACGAATGACTCCACATAAAGCTCTTCCACTTAAAGTCAATAAAAGTGTTTGACGTATACAAAAACAGGATTTTTATTATCACGGCTGTTGGGTGATAAATTAGAGATATGCATATAGCATGTAGATATTTATATACATAGATATACATAAGAGTTATATTTAATATAATGTAGTGAGTTGAGACTGGTTTATAAATACTATTTGAATGAATTAACGTTGACAAATATAGCTTAAAATTACTACTCATAAGAATATAAATGTATGGATTGCATAGAAATATACACTATAGTATTACGCATCGTCTACCTACATTTGCCCTTTCCACAGGTTTATCTAAATCCACATACTTTTTACATTTCATCACACTCATTGCAGCATCAGAAACCTTTTCAGACAAATGGTAATGCTCATTCTTTAAATATGCCGAAATATGCTCAACATGCAATTCTGACAGAAGCAAAGTCGGGTATATTTGCAAGGATTTACACCATTGTTGAAAAGCCTCTTTTCCTTCCACACTAAATACTTCGGCAAGGTTGATTGGTTTCGAAATGTTTACGTCTCCTCCAAAATACTGTATAGCAAATTCCCAATCTTGAACTTCCTCGAACCTATCAAACTCTTCACTTTCCCCAATATGCTCTAGTATGTCATCAATGTGATCTATAACGTCATCAATTGGCGTATCAGACATTGCATCACAAACGCGTTTAGCCGTTATTTTTACATACCCACCCAAATAGCCAAATTGAAGAATATGACTTCCAAAACTGCTAAAGTGACTAGACCAAATTTCCATAGAACTTCTACTAATATTCGGAAGTTTTTTAATTACTTCAATATAACTATCTTGAAACTTAAAATTATTTGTCATTGAAACAGCATATTCCCTAAACTCCCTAACTCCCGTAATTTCATCAGGATTCATGTTAGGATCTAGAACGTTGTAACCAGCTAATGGAGCAATGTTAATATCATGCGGTTTCTCGGGATCTAAAGCAACGCGTAAAGTTCTTAACCTTTCCGCTACATATAAATTTCTACTCATTATTTTGGCAAAGCTGATGAATGTACGGGAATTGGCGTTTCTAACTGGATCAGCTCGCATATAAGCTGGTGCGGTAAATCCTATTTCAGTAATTTTATTAGTTTCATCTTTAAATGGCGTTATGCCAGTAAGTGTATCATTAGTAATGTTATAAAAATAGCCAATTGATTTTCCAAAATAACCTAAAGATGGCGCATTTATACCTAACTTTACAAGAACCTTTTGTAAATGATCATTTACAGGCAGTTGGCCTAATAAATTTACAATTTCTACCGCTGTCTTTGGAATTTGCCCTAACATGTCAATATTTTCCCGATGAAATATTGCTTTTGCTATTTTGAGCCCAATTATGTCTTCTTTTGTTTTAACAAGAGATATTTCATCGGATAAACGTTGAAGTGTTCTACTAACTTCAGTTTCAAATTCGTTTACATTGTCAGAATTTCTAAGAGGGTAATAGAATGCGCGAGACTCTGGATCATCGGCAGGTAGTAGAGGAACGTCAGCTATTAAACTTTTCTTTAATTTTAAAGGATCTCTAAAAGCATCAGTTAATATAGATTCACCTACATCGTCTGCAGATTGAAACGCAATGTTTTGAATTGCTCTAAACAGGTTGAATGGGTATAGCTCTCCATTTGGCAGCTCAGAATATCCGGATACCTGTATTAACTTAAATTCCTTTCCCTTATTTTCTGCCAAAACTACTGGCGTGTTTGAGGGAATTGAAGTGAAAGTTTTTAGCAAGCCTTGTAGAAGTTTTATTCTTGGTTCAGGTAACTTGACTTGGTCTTCGGCATTCATAAAATGTGTTAGAACTAAAACTAAATTACATGTTGTAGAGCCTGTATCAATCAAAGTGTGGTTTTCTATTAATTTCTCTAATGCCTTAAGAAACTGAATGAAATCCGAATTTTCTCCGACAATACTGTTATCGTCAAATTTTACTATAAGCAGCACTGCATTGGGAAAGCATTCCCGTAAGTCTTCGTGATTATCAAAGTATGCGGATATGGTTGCCATGATTCTTGAGTCTTTGACGTAATGATCCTCTTCAATAGTGTCACGAAACCCGGGCGTATCAATTACAATCAGTTCTTGAGTCTTTCCCTCATTTTGCGTTGCAACGTGTACTTGGTACTCCAAAATGGATTGGGTATTGGATGTAAAAACAACATCGTCAGGGTTGGCAGAGTTTTTGTCAAACAGGACGTTAATCTAAGCAATAACAAATAATATGAAATGACTAAAACTTTTAGAAATCATATAACTATGTAAACAAACATATGTATGTTACTTACGGTAGTACTTTTTCCGGCTCCGGTCATCCCAATAGCCACAATATAGGCTCTCTCGTCGTTACGTTTTCCATTTGGAATTCTTTGACTTTCCATTGCAGTAAAATATGTGTTTAGAAACAATCCCTGAAATGTATAATTAAGTATCAGGAAAGCTGCAAAACGTTCAATATATTTTTGGTGACTCTACATTCAGTGCTGGCTGTGGCCACAGAAGATGTGTTTGCACCTAATACTACGATTCACTGAACGTTACATAAATTTATGCAATAATAAAAATTGTAAACTGGATAAACCTTTTATGTTATAAAATATACAAGTACAATTTTATTCTGATACGTTTGTATTTATTACAAAATTACTGCTGACTGAACAGATTCGTATATATAAGCATACATATATAGTCTACGTGGCATAACACTTGAAATCAAAGTTCACGTGGAGTTTGTTCTGCATTTTGTCATACACAACCATTAACCACAAGTGTTTACTCATTTTAAGCAGGATTTATCCTTGAGTAAGTTATCTGGTAACAAATTAAGCTTGCTATCCATTTGAATGCCTACAAATAATTTTCTACGTTATGAAACGTTGACAGTGCCGATAACAGATAACAGTTTTTCAACAACCTACACTAAACAACAAAATTCAATTTAAGTTAAATGCGCAATAAATTAAGATTAATGGTATTATGTTAAGATATTGCATATATGGAGAGAGTTGAATCATATATTATATAGTAATAGTAAATGTTCGAATGGAATTCTAAGAACAGCATTTTGTGAATGTTTAGTGGAGACTGGAGACCTAAGCTCTATCAACGCTTGGTCTATATGATTCATATAATATGAACTATGGAAGGCGTGTAACACGGCCCGTGTTGGCCACTATGTTCATCAAAGCAAACAGTTTTGCAATCATAAATGAATGGAGTGTTTGTTAGCAATGTTAGCTTTGCGTTTGCAGTTTCTTCTGCTGCTTTAAGTTGTCATTCACTTCTCTGTTGTCTGTATCAATAAATTTTATTTTGCACAGAACGTTTCAAACGTTTTGGGCTCAGGATGAGTTTACTAACTCTTTTCCAGAGTTCACAATAGTTCAAGAGAGTAAGTTCTGTGCGTGTTCTGTGCGTGTTCTGTGAGAAAGTGAGTAAACAGTATGAAAATCGGTTTGTTTTTCCCTAAATGAGGAAACATTTTAGATGTAGTTTCAAGTTATCAAAACTATAACAAACACATGAAAACGTTGAAATTGGTAAGTAAAGTTGAAAAGAATTTTTTGCTAATGCTGCATAAAAATCATAATAAATTCTCTACATACGCATACTTGTACTAAAAGTCAGTACACGGGCTATTAGTTTAGCTTTCATCAAAACAAATTTTAGATAGTCCGGTAGTAACTAACATATTAGCTGATTTGAGAAAAGGAAACTTGAAATGTCTATCAAAATCCAAAAAATACATACAAAAAAGCAAAAGAATAATAATAATCAGTTTATTGTCATATGGATAGCAACATTACATTTTTGCATATTAAACCATCGATATTAATTTATTTCAGACATGTTTACAGAGTTAGATTTTAAAATTTTTGTGGCAGTTAATATAAGGGACCCTTATTAAGGGTCAAGTATGAAAACACTATGGCTTTTTTGCAATTATAATAAATATGTGTAGTATTTTGTTGTTCAAATTTTAAGCGAATTTTTTGCCATTTTATCAACTACATAGTTAACATATGAAACATATTCTTCTGCTAAGTTATTTTCATTTTCTTCTTTTTGGTAGAACATATTTATAAAATTGTATATCCAAAGGTAATCATTACATGCCATTTCGAAATTCATCATATTTATTAGATTTGATTTAAAAGTTTGAGGTAGCTTTATCCATTCTTCAACTATTCTCTTTCTTCTTTTAAAAATTCAAATGCACGTTCATATTGCAAATACTTACCAATGTAATCAGAACATTCGATTCATGTAAAAAAAACTCGCAAGTTTATTGTTGTGGTTTTTGGCTCTTTTAAGTGTTTAGAGTGATTTTGTCATTTTCCATCAACAACTATGGATTACATACAAAAGAAGAAAGTCCGAAACGCTGTAAAGGCTCGTGTCAAGCTAAAACTTCATTTAACCGACATCAAAAGCCAACTACGGCAGGAAATTTACGGCCAATCTTTGTCAGTAGAAGAATATATAGAGGAAAAATTCATAAAATATTGCATGGAAAATATTTGCGAATATTTGGAACAAGAACTGGAAAAGGACTCGATTACAATTCAAGATCTCAGAAGCGTACTTGAGGATTTAGAAGATTCACAAAAACTGTTTCAGAATCCGTGTCACCTCTTTGCCTCATTCCCACAAATCTCTCAAATTCTAGAATTCGGAAATACTTGCAATTTTAATAAGAAGCAGTATGCATGCAACATGCTAAAGTCAATGATTCTTGATAGAATCATAACAACCGGAAACAGCTTAATCAATTCTTCCAATCCATCACCGACATTAGTATTTACAGATGCGCTATTAGAGTACATCACTGATTTTAAAACCCAATTTACAAACAACAGTCGGCTTTCAAAAGATGACTTGCTAAATTGCAACATTGACTCCTCAACCGATTCAGACTGGACAACGTTTGCTAATTTGAAAATAAACAAAACCATTGCTATTGATTTGTCACAAAGAAACGAGAAGCTGCTGAAAAAACTGAAAGAAGTTTGGCAATTTTACGGACCACCAGATTCGCACAAAGTTTCTGATTTGCTTGCTTCAGTCCATGAAATTCTTCGTCCACTGAAAATTGACACTTGCCAAGAAAACGATTCTGTTACCTTAATTGTTGACAAACCCGTTTTGGTTCTTTCAAAATGTCTGCCAATGATAGAATCAGAGCTACAAACCAATTCAAAGATTCAGCAAATAAATTTTCAAGCCAATTGTGTCTTCTACATTGATACATCTCTCCAACAAAAGTACTGGCACGGGAAAAACATTTTGGTAACATCAAATCGCATTGAGTGTACCGCCGGCTATCCTCATTGGATTCTAAGTGGAAATGATGCTAAATCCATTCAACAACATACAGCAAACCACGGCACAAAACCGGGAGAAAACGGAAGCTCTGGTTTGGATGGAACTGCAGGAGAAAGTGGAGGTAACGTTGTTTTCATTGCAGAAACATTTGAAAGAATTGGCAAGCTCATTATTGAAACCAGTGGGGGAAAAGGTAGCAACGGACAAAATGGAGGCAACGGTGCGAACGGACTGGATGGAAAAGATGGACGATCAGTAACGTTGGAAGAATTAAAGGAAAAGTTTCCCAGTCCCGTTCTAATGACCAGTTTTGATCAAATCAAGCTGGATATGATCAAACAGTATTTGACAAATGAAAGCAAAGAGAATGAATACGAATTTGATGATACAGTTCAAAATACCACAGGTGAAGTGTACTTTCACGCAAAAGGTATTCTTAGAAGTAATATCAAATACGAGTTTTGTTTAACTCAATGGAAGCTTGGTAGAAACGCATACCTGCTTTTAAACGGCGAAGAAGGCACTTTGGGAGAACCTGGAGGTCAAGGAGGTTTAGGAGGAGTGGGCGGGGAAGGCGGTTATCCAGGAACGGTGAAATTGTATACAATTTCTAAAGAAGAGTTTACAAGCGAGCTGCCCCGAATTACTGCTTCCAAGGGAAAATCAGGAGAAGATGGTTTGAAAGGTGAGGATGGAAAGTACGGGAAACATGGTGAAGATGGAAGGGATGCTGGAATGGTACACTACTACCTTTGGAACCCGGTTTATTTCAGCAATGATAAATTTCGGTTGGAGCCACCGATAAACACATCCCGAATTCCTAGTGATGCTATGTGGTGTGGGAAGATTAAAGAATACAGACGTATTGCAAAATTTGAGGTGGAAAGGGTAGTGTCAAGGGAGCGCGAATATGTTCCACACAAACGAGAAGTTGTTGCTGTGAAGAAAACAGCTATAAACCTGAACCAGGCATTTCAGTCGGCAAGAAATTTGGTGAGTAGCAGTCAGTTGAAAATGGTTGGTAGTCGGGGAGAAAAGGAAATGTGGAAAAATCTGACAGAATTAGCAAGTAAATCTAGCAAGCAGAAACAAATGACATGCATGGCTCTGATGGATACTCCTTCGATTTTGGCTAAAAGTCAGGGAAAGCTTGTTACAGAAATTTGTCTGGAGACTTGTCTATCTGATGATGACAGGAAGCAACTAGAAGATCTACTAAATAGCTACACAGTCGATGAATCAAACACTTGGAAAATCAGAAATTATTTTAGCAAAACCAACAAAGGACCAAATTCTTTCATTTATGCAATTTATGACAAATCAGCTACTACGCCTAACAAGATTCCCATGAGCAGAGATAAGGCTAAACACATACGATTGGATTTAGTCAAGCGACTTTGTGACTCACTTAGAAACTCAACTCCTGAAAATCTACAAGACCTTCTTCTCTTGACATTTCAAAATTTGCATAAGCACCTAAAGTCAAATTTAGATCCAGCAACGTTTTTCTGCAAACATACCGATAACTTGGTTGAAGCTCTGATGAAACAGCATTTCATTCCTACGGAATATCATCTTGACGTACTGCTTGAAAGTCCAGCAATGATGACAGCTTTAAAGGATATCCTGTCACAAGAAAATATTTTCCTGGTGCAACACGAAGTTGAACTGCTGGCTAAGTTTGATGGGCAAAAAATCAAATTTCTACAAAATTCGGAAAGCATTTTGGAACAGAATTTGGATCAAGACAATATTCACCTAATCACAGATAAAGATTGCAATTACACCAGAGTCATTCCCGGGGTAATCAGAAACTGGTCTGCAACAGAACAACTACTTTATTCACTAATTGGAGATAATGATAGCGCAAACTATGCAAGCAGTAGCACAGCAGCATCAACAAAAGTCAATTTGACTGTAGAGGGACCGGAAGAAATGTTGTCATGGTGGCCTTCAAAATATTTGAAACTTTTCAGCAATATTGTTATCTACCTGGATATTAAAGACATGCTTGCAGTCAAGTTGATGTTTGAGGAACTTTCACACACGTTTATTGCCAAGGAAAACCCATCACATTTATTCCACATAATGATAATGTACCAGCCAAAAGAATGGTCCCGAGAACTTTGCTTGTACCTTTTGGAGCAGTATTCACAACAGCCATTTTCCAGTGCAAATGCTGCTACAAAATCGTTTTCCGAATTTAGAGAAATTCTTTCGTACTTCTCAACAAATCTTCTGTACCATCTAGTCAATTTAGTAAGAGAGAACCCCATAAATTTCTCAGATCAATTCCGTACGAATGAGTTAAAAGATGAACTGCTAAAGCTACAGAAACTGGGAACATTTGAACCTGCAATGTCCTTTGATGAACTTCAAGGGCTAACCACCTTGAGCCAGTGGCATCAACAAATTAGCAAAATTTTTAATATAAAACGTCTCAAGGAATGCCTTTCTAGTCTCGACTGGAATAACGAAAATGTCAAATTTTCAGAAATATTCTATCGGTATAGCAACCTTATTGATACATTCCCCAAACTGGACGAATTTTTAAGGTTGTACAATGAGCAATTTCTAAACACGCAGGAAAATTGTGAAGCTTCTCAGCTATTAGGAGACATTTTATCCAAATTGCAAAGTGGTCGCTGGGTAATTGATGAAGAGACAATAAATCATATTTGCGAATCAAGAACGGTTTTGGACTTTATAACAGCTATGAATGAACGAATTCTATGCACAGAAAGACGCTCTATTGATAACGTTATAGAACTGGTAAAGCAAGATCCTCTAACCAAATATAACACGGGAAAGCTTACTGAATTAGCAAATATTGTGAAAAGCCTAAAGGAGGAAAGCCTGGAAATTGAACTGGCCCAAGTTGAAAGTTGGGCTGTTGAGTTCAAAATCAGAGTACAAGACTTGTCATCAGGGTCAACAGAAACTCCGAATATTACTACAAACACCTCTGCTCTTATTTTCGAAGCACTAGGAAAATTCCGGCAAATCATTTACACCGAATTCAAGCACAAATTACATGACACGCAACTATTATCCATTTTAACTGGTGTAGCCGACATCTCACTGTGCCCCAGAGTTACTGAACAAGCCACCCTTGAATCAAACTCAAAGAAAGTTCTTCTTCAAGTCAAAACTGGAGAAGGGAAAAGCTACATCGTTTTAGGTGTGGCTATCATAAGAGCTCTTTTTGGCAAATATTCGGACATTGTCACCAGTTCCGGTGTTTTGGCGCAACGAGATGCTTCAAAGTTTCAAAAGATTTACTACACATTCGGCCTCTCTGTTGGAACTGTTACCCTTGAGGACATACATCAGCGCTCATTAGAATACAGGAAAAATGTGGTTTACGGAGAGGTTTCCCAATACCAGAGAGACTTTTTGCTGGATCATTTTTACAATCACAATGTACGTGGAGAGCGACAATTTGAGAGTATTATCATTGACGAGGTTGACAGCATGTTTTTAGATAAGGGCAATAACGTTTTGTACTTATCCCACTATCCAGCTTCACTTGAAGCTTTGGAAAGCCTTTTCCTCTGCATTTGGCAATCGACCTTACAAATGTTAAGCAAACGCGAGTATAATGCGTTGGATCTCTATGATACCATTTACGCTTCAGTATTTCCGGCAGTTCAAAAGAAAACCTTGGAAGTATTTGGAAATGCCGAGGAAATATGGGATTTGCTTGAAAATCGCAATGTAATCAATTCAATGGGATTGGTACAAAAAGAAGAGTTGGATAAATTGAAAGAATCTCCTGTTTTCCTAATTCCAGAAAAAGATCAAGCTTTGTTATGTCTCCTTAGAAGTATTTTAAAAACAGATTCCAAATCTCAAGCATTTTCTACTGAAATGAAAGCCTTTATTAAACTGCATTTACTGGATTGGATTAAAAGTGCGTATTTTGCCACCCAGATGGAAGAAGGGGTTCAGTATGTACTGCATTCTAACCGTTTTGCCGTTGATAATGACAAGCACGAGAAAGTCGTCATAATTGATATGGACACAGGGACAGATCTCACCGAATCCCATTGGGGAGATGGGCTCCACCAATTTTTGCAGTTAAAGCATGGCTGTAAAATTTCCTCGCTAAGCTTAAAATCAGTATTCATTTCCAACATTACATACTTCAATTTCTACAGCAACATGTTGGGACTCACTGGAACATTAGGTTCAAAAGCAGAGACCCACTTTCTTGAACAAACTTACAAAGTTAACTTTTTAGCCATTCCCACCGCATTTCCAAATAACTTTATTGAGGATGAGCCAATAGCTTGTGAAAACGGGGAAATTTGGACGCAAACAATTTATAAGGATGTAGTAGACAAGCTAGAAGCAAATCGATCTGTTTTAATAATTTGTGAAAGTATTCGAAATACCAACAACATGTTTTCTTACATTACGAATCTGTTACCAAATCAAAATGTTATTCTGTATCGGAGATATTCTGACACTTGTCATGTTGCTACTAGCAGTCAGAAACTTGAAACTGGAACCATTATAATTTCCACCAATTTAGCTGGAAGAGGAACAGATATCCAATTATCCGAATCACTAAGAGATGCGGGTGGCTTGCATGTAGTTTTGTCATATCTCCCAAACAATTCAAGAATACGTTGGCAAGGAATGGGAAGAGCAGGAAGAAGTGGAGATCCAGGTAGCGGCAGAATGATATTTAATGTAAATTTGGAACAAACACAGAATGCTTTAATGCTTTCACCAATTGACTACATTAATGAAAAAGAAACCGAAGAAACAGAACGCGTTTCCAACATTTACCGTCACTACTACAATGTAGTTTACTGCGAGGAAGAAAAGTTTACCGAGTTTCGAAAAAGATTTGACCAAATCCGACAAGATCTGGAAATGGCATATAAGATTTATCTAGACAGGAAATTGGATGAAGATGAGAATATTTCTGTAGACAGAAAATTACACAAAATCCAGGATTTTGTTTTGCAAAGCATGCTAGATGACTGGGCATTTTGGCTGGATAAGTACTCCAGCCATTTAAGAACCGCTAAGCAAAGAAAAGACTTACCTGCTAGTGACCGCTCCCATTATCTTGCTGAAGCCAAGGCAATTCAAACAGAGTTTGAAACAGAATTTGGAAGGTATGATAGCATCAGGGATGTGTACAACAGCACAGGATATGTTTCCAGTGCGGTATCATACTCGGGAATGGCAGAACCTCCAATTAACCACCATGCAGTATCTCTAATCTCTGATCTTACCCTGGCAACTAAAGTGGCTACACTTTATTTGGAAAATAATTATTTGGCAAGAGCACTCGAAGTATTGGAAAATGTATTGCAAGGCAGAAGTGAAATGTCATTGCCTACATCAATAGCAAAATACTATAAAATTTTGACACAACTAAAATTTAAAAAATATAATGACTATCAACTAGTGGATGATGCCACAAATGTGATCAAGTTACTAGTAAAATACAACGAAAAACAGCAAGAGATTGCGTACTCGATTGTTGGAAACGAGTTTGTGTTGGGAAATCGGGTAAAGCTTTGCAAAGGGTTGGAAGCGCAAAAATTGGCAACTGGTCTTGTGATATCAACGTTTGTTGAGTCTTTGAACAAACTGATTGGAAAAGGGGATATTCAGCCTAAGGATTTATGTGGAATTGTAGACAACGAAAACATGGAAGCCACCATATTGTACCGGATGTTGATACATTTAGATGTTTTGAGATATCAGACATACAATGGTATTAAAAATATCAAAATCACATTTTCATAACTTTCTATTTTTCAAACATTTAATTTACTATGCAATTATTTAATTTGTTTTTAGACGTAACAAAATCTGAAATCTTACAAAAAAGTCTTCAACATGCGGCATTGCAAAACAACATGAACTTCAAACATTCCACGTCCACCCAAATCGTTTTTGAAAAAACGTGTAAACCAGTAAACACTGCATTCAGAAAATCAAAAGACGACAAAAGAATGCTCAAAACCAAACTCCAGTCACCGTCTGTTAAAGACTTTTTGCATGAAATTAGACAAGCGATAGTTGTTAAGGGTAAGTTTCTGTTTATCAACAAAGCTGAAGGAGAACCTTCCGTCAACCAACTCTCGGATTGGATTGATCATCAAAGCGCTAAATACAGTAATAGTATAGTTGTTACTACTTATACATTACCGTTAAGGGACTTTAAAGGAAGTATTTTGAATACTGATAAGATAAGCGAAAATGACCTGAAGGTTGCAATGCTTTTGGACAAACAGCAAGCATGGTATGAATACGTTGTTGCTGTGAATATTAACAGGCTAGCTATTTTAGATCTTGAAAGCTATTTTAAAATCATGGCCACAGATTTTCTTGAAATTCCTGGAATTGGTAAGCAATTACAAGAAATTCTTTTTTCTGAGCTTGTAGCAGCCAACATTTTAGATGAAAATGGTGTTCTTCAAACACCCAAAATTTTCGAATGCATGCAACATTATAGCAATAATTTAGAAAATTCCATATTTAACTTTCTCACTGCGCAGTTGCGCCAACAAATTATACAGTTAATAGTTAGAAAATGCTGCTACCAATACGAAAAACTTGCAATATTGAAACAAAGCTTAGACTCAAAATCAGTAATGTCAACGCAACTTCCCCGGAAACCGTTTGAAAAATTTCTAAGCTACGCTAATGAATCCCGCATTATTCAAGGCGTTAGTATTAATCCTCAGAAACTCAAAGGAGGCAAGCTCAATCTAAGTGGCTTACCAAAACCAAGCACATTAAGTTTTAAGGAGATAAGCATAATATTTCCCGGATCTACTTCCGCGGTAATAGAAAAAATTCATCAGCAATTAATTAGTTTCGGCGTAATTAATTCAAATTGTAGAGTTCTAGTTCAGGACAACTTTCCAGAATTTCAAACTGCACAAGATACAGCAACAAAGTACATTCTTCAATGTACAAAAACTTATTTAGAAATGCTGAAAAAACTAAAATCAAATGAATTTTCCACAAGACTAAATACTCGTTTAAGGAAAATGTGTGGCACACTTAGATTAGCCGAAGACGAATTTATTTTGGACAGGTTATCTCTTCAAGCAACGAGTGAATCCGAAGCGGATCACGATCTAGTTCAAGAGCTCAAGCGTTTTGCTTCTTTAGGCTTACATGGCACCATTAGGACTTCAGACTCAAGATTAAGAAAATTGAAACTTTTAAATACTGCAGGTATGCTGGCTTTAGGCACTGGACAAATTGTCACGGCTACTATGCTAAATGCCTCTGTGGTAGGAATACCTTTATCACCCATTGTATTAACTTCCGGTTTACATGACATTCTCTACAGTGTCAGGTCATTTAGAAGGGGTGTATTTAACTGGCAGGACTACGTGTACGATAAATCCACAAAATTGCTAATTACTAGTGGCTGTTTAGGAGCAGGACAAATAGTCTCTTATTTTGTGCGCGGTGGAGTTCCTCTATTAACCGAAAGTTTTGCCAATGCTACACAGGTAATTGAGGCAGTAGCAGGAAATCAAATGGTAGGTTATGTTAGCTCTTACATTGGCTTTTATCAAATTCAACCACTTCTAAAAACCATGATTTACCATTTTAATTCGAAAGTTGCCAATCTACTTGTTTCTCAAGTGGCCAAAAGCATTTCGGAGAGTAGACAAATTCATGCTGCTATTCTGGTCCTGATTCAACGCTATGACTATGACACAGCTAAAGCCATGTTTCAAGGTTGTTGCGACAAAGCTTCGGAAATATTTCGAAATAGTACATCCTTTTACTTGGAAATATACAGAAAATTTAAGCCATTTTTTGAAAAAGGAAGTGAAAATTTATTTAAACTACTGGAGCTTCAATCCCACATTTTTGAAAATCTTAGCCAGAAGGAAATATGCTCACTAGCTTCATCTTCTGTACTAGACACTACTGAAATGCTTATAAAGTTACAAACTTACTTGAGCTTAGCAACCAGATACGTTTTGAAACTCGAAATATTATTAACTTCTAAAGTTGACGCTACAATCAATTTTGAAACAGGTCAGATTGCCGTAGTAAGCAGCTTTCAGACTCAGAAACGAGTAGATGAGTTACAGGAACTGGCAGTATTGAAAGTTAGAAAAGTAATAGAGTCAGTTTTAAAAGAGAAGATTAATTACAGGCTACTAAAGCAAACTTACAGACAGATTAATTCAAAAGGCTTCACACAGCAAAACCATAACACTAATCGTACAAAGGTTGCACAAGGCATTACAAGGAGTGAAGGTAGTAGCCAACTTCATTTTGCAGAGCAGGAGATACACAGAAGAATAGTTGGTATTTAACTAAATTAATTAATTTTACTTTTTAAGTATTTTATTCTTAAACTAATAAACGATAACAGTTAAACCTTTTAAAGCTATTGTTACATTTTAAAGGGAAGGTTTCATGAAAATTAATTCTTTTTGAATTCAATAAATCAAAAATTTAAATACCTAATCTATTCTATTCTACTCTCATATATTATTACAATAGCACGTTTTCTCAACAAATCTTAAACCAAAATTCAATCATTTTATTTTGTATTCGTACTTTTTTACCGAATCACTTTGACTTCCCGAAAGTCTCGCTATACTCATCCGGGCTGGTTTCGGGATCCAATGACTGAGCCAGTTTTAGAATGGGTGCATTCAGTTCCTTAATTTTCTTGGCAAGTTTACGCCAGTACTCCTTGACTAAAGGTTTGCTGACATCAGCCTCGTCCAACCAGGAATTAAAAGATCTAAAACAAATAACGATAAGTTTTAAAATGAAGTATTTATTTCGAGCAAGAGAGATTGATACATTTTTTTTTTCATAAGAATATACTTACTGATTCCAGCCACGCCACTTTACTTTGTACACAATTCTCTCGTTGCCGGCAGAGCCCTTGCTGTAATGAGAATCCACAATTTTCTCCACTTCCCATACGTCACCTTGCACCCATCCCGTGTTATCTTCAATAGGACATTGGGCTAAACTCTAAAAACAAAATTTCAAAACGTTGTTCTTAGTACATTTATAATTCTTCAAACTTTACTTAAACCTCGTGTTTATCATTTCATACCCGTAGTCCAGGAGGCTTGGGCATGCTCACTTCTGGAGGAACAACTGGGCCACTTTGGGGGGATGTGGTATGGATTTCACTTGAAATGGAAACGGAAATAACGTCGTCAGGTTGACCTTGAGTCTCTTGGTCCATTGACACAGTAGCAGATGGTTCGTGTAACTCGTTTAACCTTTCATGGGTCTCAGAGCAAGAAGCCTCTACGTTTTCTGAAACATCCAAATCTTCCTCGCATAAGGTTTCACCTTCCATTTCTTCAGACAAGACATTCTCTGGGAATAAATCCTTCTTGGCAACAGGTTTCCTTGTAATGACACCTACCCCTATTCGGGTTTTTTGCCACTTCACTCCCTTCTCACCATGGATTATCAAACTAGGCGGCTTCTCCTTTGACCTTGTCCTTTTCCTTATGGCTGCTTTCTCTTTAGTTTCTTGCCTTCTTTTCTCATCTAAAAATTCATGAAAATTCTTTCTGTATTCTTCTAAGGCTTTCTTTTTTTCATCCTCTGTCATAAAAAGCCAGGTAACATAGCTGGGCATTTTGAACGAACACTTGCCACTAGAACTTGTTGATGATGAGGATGTATTTCTAGATGAATTTGGAGAAGCTTCAGCAGAATCCTGGAGGTTAACCAACGGTTTCCTTCGTAACATCTCCTCACCTTGCACTAACAAAGCATCCAAATTAGCCCTTACGCTAGGATTCAGATCGGGTACACTGTTTGTTGCACACGCTGGTAAACTACCATCCGGTAAATCGCTACAAATAACTTCCGCAAAAGTGAGTGTCGGTCCAGGTGGCAGTTTGAAGCCCCATTTATTCCTGCCTGCGGCAACATCCTCTTCGTCCTTTTTACGCTGGCGTGCTTTTCGGCACATGAGCCAAGTTAGCTTTCCATTTTCATCTTGTTCTAGCATTTGGCTTGGATAGGGATCCGATGGGGGAAAGGGAGGATAACGAGCCTTGTAGTTTTCAAAGATGCCTGGACGAGCAGCAAGCTGAGCAAGTCTTTTAAGTATAGCTGCCTCGCAAACATCCAGCTCATGATCGGTCCAATCTTCAAGATGGAGAGTTGGCTCTGACATGTAAACCAGACGACGGTCTTCTTCCTCTTCTTCACGCCCATTGTTTTCGGAACTTGCTTCCGGTGATGGTGGTGGCTGTGAATGGTCCTGAGAAGAACCGCCAACTGCGCCAAGTTCATCACTTCGAATTGCACTAGCAACTGAATGGTCATGGTCAGTAACCTTCTGATTCTGAGGCGAACTAAAATTACTCGATAGATCCATAAGTTCTACCATCATCTCGTTCCCATTATTATCACTTCGTTTCGGATCTGATTGCTCAGGAACCACGCTCCCTTTTGAGTCCATTTCCGGTTCCAAGTTTTTATTGCTGCCTGGAATAGTACCGTCTTTCACCAATGGGCCAGTGACATTTGCTTCAGGATTCACTTCACCCTTCTTAAGACTCGTAGAACAGCATCCGCTCAACTCGAGGTTACGCTGGGAGAACACCTATTTATTAAAAAGTTACGAAATTCATGTTAAACTTCATAACATCCATTCTTCAAGCATATCAATCAGCAAACTACACTTTTATCAATAGGCATTTACTCACCTTTTTCAACCCGCCCAAAACATGATCCTGACTTCCCTTCCGCAGATTTCCGCCAGCTCCCTGTCTCCCGTCAACTTGGATGTTGTCATCATTGCTGCTAATCTTTATCTTAGCCATTTCTTCGACAATCATCACGTCATCCTCCTCCTCTACATTCACCACCACATCTTCTTCTTCTGATACCAAATCCACTACTTCCGGAACAACAGGTGCCCTCCCACGGCTTAACCGACTCTTCCTCTTCCCAGCACTTGCACTCATTTTCAGTTTAAAATAATAATTAAATTAACTGCTGAGTTAATTAACTCCAAATCTCAAAAAAGTAATTCGCGTAGAGTAACAAAAACAGGTGAACCCTGATCAGCCGAAGACCAAAATGAACAAAATGCACAAAGCACGTGGCACGTGTACTGACAATGTATGCAGGATAGTGAAAGCAGTAGCGCCAGCGCTAGGTAATCGCCAAGCCTGATGGGCATGCGGCGTATTACAAGTTCATTTTCATCTTGCTAAAAGCATGCATTCTATTAAGTAGCCTAAGCCTAAGCTAAAAGACTTGATGAACTTGTCATGATCATGTTTGTCTGTAATTATCTGTTCTTACTAAAGCGTAACTGTGCAGTTAATAATTAACAGAATAATTTAAGAATTTAAATAGTTTCTTAACGTTAAAAAAGCTTCTGGATATATAAGTTCAAAAAACATAAACAAATAATGTAATCTTTGTTTTCAATCAAATCAAAATTTGATGGTACAAGAAACAATTTATTAATGCTTTAGCATGCATTCAATTAATACATATTTGAAATTTTATTATGACAATGAACCAAAAAATAAACCATAGTAATCTTATGTCAACAATATTTATTCGCTATGAAACTATGGATACTTCAGTTTATTTTAAATGTTTTGTTGCATACAAAAACAATACAATTAGCCCAAGAGCAAAACCATGTCATAACAACTAAAAATTGGTAAATATTACAAGTTTATTTTTTGATTTTATACCGAAATTAAACTGATAGAGCATTCAAAATGTGAGTGTGCTTAAAATTATTATAGAAAATTTTGTTAAGTTCTACCAGCAAGTTAAACATTGTTATAAAACGGTTTTGCCATCCACATTATAAAATTGAAATGGCTACAGTATAAGTGCCTAAATTTTGTTGACAATTTAAATAGGTATATATAATCTTCTTTGTATTAGCAAAATGTTTACAGTGTCGTCCTACAGCACAATCGACATTTTTTATCCAAACTACTGAAATAAATTGGCTGAAATATTGATTTTAAATTTGTTATTGTTCCCATCTGGAAAAAAAGTTTACTTTATGATAGTTGTAACACGCCACGGTTGGCATTAGAAAGATGCCAACTTCAACAACATACAAAGCTTTAAAATTAATGCAATATCTTAACGACATTCAAGTGCCTTATCTTCCGCTTCGCTGGAGTGCTTTGGAAAATAAATGGCTACTCTTGAACCCAAGCAATCATACAGATATCAAAGTGTGTATAATTATTTCAACTCTTATAAAAATTATTATTATCCTTTTAACTATTACAGCATTTTTGTGCTCCTTATCATACAAAGGGTTGCTTTTTAAATTTCAACATGTATTTGCTTCGGGTTTTACAATACTACTGCTTCTAATCACACTAATAAACGATATTACGATTTTATTTTATGGGAACGAAATTGTAAACTGCTGTAATCACTGCTATTCGATGGAAAATACCTTGAAGAGATATGGTTTGGATGTTACAATTTTGAAAAATGTGCATGGCAGAAATACTCTCAAGGCAGTTATCGTTCGAGAAAAAGGTAACAACGTATTAATTTAACAGCAAGTTTCTACATGTTTGTTAAAGTAAACAATTATATTTCAAACCAATTTTCTGTCGCAGATACGTCAGGATTTCTTATAATAGTTTTCGTGGCTTCTATAACTATCATGTCATACGCTGTGATAATTCTGGCAAGCATCCGCAACTGGGAACTTACTTTTATTATTGGAGAAACCATCGTTAGGATTTTCTTAAATAATTGGTTGGAAGTTTGGCAAAGCGCATTCACAAGAGCATTTCGTCTGGCACTAGTTGTTGTGTTTTCCCCAGTTTTATACGTTAACGCAAGAACACTTATACTTCTCACCCTTTCATCCGGAAGATCTTTTTGTAATATTGAAAACGTTCTGTTAAATCGTTATCTCTCTTATCAGACTATAACTCTCTACAGGGAATTGTCAGTAGTGCAAAGTCATTTACTCTATTTTCAAAAGTCTGTCTCTACCTCCGGATTACTTGTAGGAGGAATAGCATTTTCCATGGGAGTAGCTACATGTCGACGAACAAAGTCAGCAGAAGAGAGGAAAAAGGAGACAGGAAAATTCCAGAAGCTTGGACAAGCGCTGTGATTGGCCAGAGGCTCGAGAGCAGCAAGGAAGACGGCGTGCAAGGAGGGGACTTCGAACTTCGTCGCCGTCGTGAGGAGAACTAGGGCTAGTTAGTACAGAGAGATTGGTATTGTGCTTTGTGAAGCCGAAGAGTGAGCATCGGCTCAAGTTTTTAGTTGGTCTCAAGACTTGGTCAGAGAAGGGTCTCTTTTAGAAAGCTCTGTTAATATTCTTGAGAAATTTGTAAAAGTTAAAGTAAAATTCTGTCGTTAATAAAAGGGTGACGTAGCCTGTTAAAGTAAACTTCCGTATCCTGTCAGAGGTCAATTATTCACCTAGTTAGTCATCATTTCCACCGATTTGGCTATTCCTTCGTGGCACATAGGGCTTGGCGTGGGAATTAGTGGTTGGGGTTGTGGTGAAGTCTCTAGCGTTTTGGGGCGCCTAAAGCACCGTCTTATCAAGGGAGACTTTGAGTGACGACAGGGATAACCTTTAGGGTCTAGAATTATTTCGTGTAGCAACACGTGGTGCCGAAACTGTGGATAAGGCGGATTTGGGGCCTGCGACCAGACAGTGGACAGTCGGAAGTGAAACTCGAAGAGAAGATTGCGTCATCTCGGAGCTGATTGCGGCAGAAGACTGGACAGCGGTAGCAGCGTGTACTCAGAAAGGACGAGTTGCTGCATTGAAATAGTGATTTTGTACCAACGAAACAGGAGTGGCGTAACAACTGTAACAAAGCCGTAACCACTGTAACCAGTCGAGACACAGTTACCGACCTGAGTGGACCATTCCCAAACCGGAGGACAAGGTCAACCCCTCGAGTTCCTGTGGGATATAGTGGGCTACTACTTTAGTGTAGCAGAACATACTGCAGCTACGAGGGAGGCTGGGTATAAAGAGTCCCTCCACTCACGGTTAGTCCGTTCCAATTACCATTATTTTGGAACAGTTTTTGATTAAGTTTATTTTTTAAGATGTCACACCCCGACGGTGCTCCACCAGCTAGAGAAAGGAGAGTGACCATGCCAGTCAACCGACTGACATATAGGGAACTGGGAAATCCGACCAGTACCACACGGACGCTTGGGGTGAACAGCGCAACACAGCCAGCACCCGGACCGACGTCCCGTAACATGGAGCTGCCGAAGGAGGCAATTTTGGAGGAGATAAAGAAGAATGAGGGGTGGAAGGCATCAGCAGAAAGATGCCTCATTGAAAACGAGGGTTTGGAACAACAGTTCAGTGGACAGGACCGGGAGCTGTTTACAGAGGAGGAGCTAGAAATGTGGGACAGTGTACGGCCTCATATCAATGCAGCACGACAGTTAATACCCGGTGCGACAGAGAACCTGAAGATGTTGAGGGAAGCCCTCAAGGCCCTTGAAGACAAAGAAAGGGCGCAACTCCTTACCTCCACCCCGACGGTATTGCGTAACACAGGAAGAGCTGTTACCACATCATCCGTGGCTTCGAGAAGCAAACAAGTGGAGCTGAAAGCCAAGCGGGAATCCTTGGAAATCAGGAAAACTTGGCAAGAAGAACGGTGCAAGTTGGTGAAGTCCATTCGGGAATTAGAAAGCCGACTGAAGAAGACCACTGCTGACGAGGACATAGCACGACTATCGCAAGAGATCACCGACCTGAAGGACACAGTGCAGATGGGCGACGACGAGGTCAAGATGAGGTTAGACTTTGTTAAGGAACAGGAGGAGATTGACAAGGAAGAAATCGCGGCCGAAATCGACGAGGAACAGAGAGTGGATGAGGATGAGTTTGATGACGCATCCGCAGGACGACTTAGCGCTTGGCTAGATAACCAGGCACCTCCCTCCTTTTATCAAAGTCCAGGCCCTGGAGTAATTTACCAGGATTTAGTTGGAGGCCGTACCCCTGTAACCAGAAGAAGGGAGGTCGCTGTTCGACAAGCGGCTCCTGTAGGAACCAGTGGAGGGAACGCCCTCAATCCATTTGCTGCTGTCTTCAGAACACAGACTGCCGACGCAGAGCTACCAGGATTGAACCGAGCACCTCCAGGACTTCCAGAAATAGGAACACAGGAATCGTCGCCAGTAGTGACACAGCTTACTCCTTCCAACCCTGCAGGAGACTTGACACAGTTCGCTGCTATCTTCTCGAAGACGTTTGCAGAAGCGTTTCAGGAATCGCAGACGACAAAGAAAAATTGGGACAAAGACTTGCCCGTATTTAACGGAACTGCAGAGGACTGGCCGGTGTTTTACAACGAGTTTGAGCGGACGACTCCGCCAGGGAAAGTAAATTCATCCCAGAGTCTTGTACGTCTACGCAAGGCATTGAAGGGCAGCGCAAAGGAAGCCGTAGTGGGATTGCTGAACGAACCCAGTAATGTCTCCGCAATAATTGAAACTTTGCGACTAAGCTTTGGAAGACCAGAACTCGTCCTTAAGACACTTGCGACTAAGGCTGAACAGTGTAGAAATCCCGACGGAAATAAGCTGGAAACCTTTATTTCCTATGGAAGGACAGTTCAGTTCCTTGTACAGACAGCGAAATCAATGAAGGAGGAGTCTTACCTCAATGACGTGGTCCTGCTGGACAAACTAGTAAACAAGCTTCCGGTGACGTTCCAGTTACAGTGGGTTGACTGGATAAGCGCGCAACCCCAGACAAAGAAAAATATCGCATCGTTTGGTGACTGGATGGACAGACAGATTGCCAAATGTGTGACCTTGGTGACCCCGGTAATTAAGAATAAGGACGAGGACAATGAGAGGCAACAGCGTGGAACACGGGGGTCGGCCAGGATCCACGTCACAAGGGAAGCCAGTAGTAGCCCTAAGTCCAGTAACACAGTAGAACACAGCAGCGGCGCGACGGCTAGTGACACGACGGAGAAGTGTCCCTGCTGTGGAAGGAAGCACAAGATTGGGAGGTGCTTCAAGTTCCGGAACTTGCCGCTGGAGGACAAGCAGAAGTTCGTTTGGGAAAACGGGCTTTGCTTCCGGTGTCTGGAAGGTGGACACATGAAGAAGGACTGCCCCTCGGATCGCGTGTGTGGAAAGGACGATTGCCAAGCTACCCACCACACATTGCTTCACTACAAAGGAAAGCCATGGCGTCAAGGAGAGAAGAATTCCTCCAGCAGAGAACCCGAAGCTTCGGATGGTGAAAGTTCCGAGGAAGGAAGTGGAACCGCCGTGGAGACACAGCCATCGAGAATGAACTGGCTCAGGAAGAAGCCCTCAAAGCCAATGTCGGTAGTCCAGATTAAGGTGCGGGGACCAAAGGGAACCAGGAAGGTTTATTGTCTGTGTGACAGTGGGTGCGACTCGACGGCCATCGAGGAGGATGTCTGTAAGGACTTGGGCATCACAGCACGACCAGTAAAGTCGAAGTGCATGGGTGTAGGAGGGATCGAGATCCAGTTGACGGGAGATTCGGCGGCTTTTGAAGTGTCAGGAGTATGGATGAATGCCCCTTTCTACAAAGTCTGGGAAGTTAGTACCCTGACTGACCTTGGACTTGGCAAGTACACACAGTCCCCAGCTGCTCTGAAGGCCAAGTACGCGTATCTCAGGAAGGCAAAGCTGGAAGCGTTCGAAAACGTGAAGATCCAAATGGTCATAGGAGAGGACCACCCATTTCTCACGGCGCACAGAGAGATCCTGGAGCGTGGACATGAGGAGCCTATGGCGAAAAGACTCAAGTTGGGATGGGTGTTGGCTGGAAAGCAAGTCGCCAACTCCCGGAGCCGGCGCTCAAAGATGGTAACCGAAGTCCAGGAGGACCACAGTGTTGACCAGTCGGAGAAACCCCGGAGAAACTTGGAAGCCGAGTTACTAGCTTTGAAGGCAAAACTGGAACAAAGTCACCGTGAAGCGGAGCAGCTGAGAAGTCAGTTGCAGGAAGCAAAGGCAGCAGTGACAAAGCCGTGTTCCAGCTCGAAAGTCGCGGTGCGCGTTGGTCAGCGAGATCGCAAGCTTCTGGACAATGGTGCAAAGCCGGAAGCCTATTCGATAAGTCGAAGAGGGCAGCAAGACGGAAATGGCAGGCAGAGGGTACAAGTGCAGCCTGCTCGACCAGGACAGAGGAACTCCGGGGAGTCAAAGAAGCTACGAGTAGCCGTTGGTGAGAACAATGGCAGAGGAGCAAACCTGCCAAGTGGGACTGTGAAGCAGAAATCTGGAGGCTCCAGCAGTAAGATAAGCGGAGTAACAGGTAAAGGAAGACACAGTTTGGCTAGTCGTAGCGAGGACAAAAAAGACAAAGGACCACAAGTTCCTGGACATGGAGGACATGGTGCGGTGACATGGGGCAAGGGGCAGATGCAGGAGCCCTTTTTAAAGGAATTGCCAGTAGGAAAAGGACTGGAGAAAGCCAGAGGATCCCGAGGGACAAGGCAGGTCACGCCAGAGTTGGCAAAGCGAAAGAAGTGGCACAGTGAGGCTGAGCCACTGGAACCGGAAGTGGAAGCAGTCGTGCCGTCATCGGATGGCCAGTCACACAGGAAGCACTGGAAGGAAGCAGTTGACACAGTAGTGCCCCCAGGAAGTCATGGACAAGTTCGAGTCGTCGAACCCAGGGCAGCAGACAACAAGACCAGGAAGCGGGGCGTACACAGGAATAGCCCGTTAGGACTCAGGTTGAGAAATCAGGGCTTTAACCCTGATTTGGGGGTCGGAATGTCGACGAACAAAGTCAGCAGAAGAGAGGAAAAAGGAGACAGGAAAATTCCAGAAGCTTGGACAAGCGCTGTGATTGGCCAGAGGCTCGAGAGCAGCAAGGAAGACGGCGTGCAAGGAGGGGACTTCGAACTTCGTCGCCGTCGTGAGGAGAACTAGGGCTAGTTAGTACAGAGAGATTGGTATTGTGCTTTGTGAAGCCGAAGAGTGAGCATCGGCTCAAGTTTTTAGTTGGTCTCAAGACTTGGTCAGAGAAGGGTCTCTTTTAGAAAGCTCTGTTAATATTCTTGAGAAATTTGTAAAAGTTAAAGTAAAATTCTGTCGTTAATAAAAGGGTGACGTAGCCTGTTAAAGTAAACTTCCGTATCCTGTCAGAGGTCAATTATTCACCTAGTTAGTCATCATTTCCACCGATTTGGCTATTCCTTCGTGGCACATAGGGCTTGGCGTGGGAATTAGTGGTTGGGGTTGTGGTGAAGTCTCTAGCGTTTTGGGGCGCCTAAAGCACCGTCTTATCAAGGGAGACTTTGAGTGACGACAGGGATAACCTTTAGGGTCTAGAATTATTTCGTGTAGCAACACTACAATTGAAGTTGGAATTATAATCAACCGACCGTTTCTGGTTTTGTCTGGTATAGGAATGTCCATAGTAATTTTTTGTATTTTTGTTTTCGGCTTAAATTTAGCATGTTCCTGTAACGACGTTTCTAAGCAAATTTTGCGAAAATGGATGGAACAAGCGGAAAATCGGTTAGATAAAAAGCATATTTTAAGAGTTTTGAAGGGTTTCAAGCCCATTGCAGTTCCTGCAGGGGATGTAGGAATAGTTAATAGAGAGCTGGAGGTTAACTATGGAATGGCTGTGTTAGTTAACACGGTTAACGTAACTATGGCTATTAATGAACTATTTCGACAGTAACATTTTAAGTAATTCAAAAACTAGTAATTCGGGGAAAATTTGGCAACAAGTTAAGAAATAGTGTCACTCTAATAAATCACTTGCTAAAAATTGCCCGGATCAAAAACGTTGAATTTCTGAAATTGTGGTATAAAGAAAGGAAAAAAGTAGAAAGTGCTCATCGGTTGTATTACCTGAAATTTTTTAACGCTTTAATAAACCATTGGCAAATGGAATAAGTAGGAATCGACTTCGGGACCTCCCGGGCCTTGGGGGCCTTCGGCCCCGCTGATATTTGGGGCCTTTGGCCCCGCGGATAAACGGATTTTAACAAATGGACCTCATATTTGTAATCCTGGTAAAAAATGTACCTAAAATCATGTGTCGCACAGTATAGATCCATTAGTTTGGAAAATTTAACAATTAAGGGCCCAAATCAGGGTCTAAATAGTTAAATTTTAACTAATGGATATCAAATTTGTAATTCTGGTAAAAAATGGACCTAAAATCATGTGTCGCACAGTATAGATCCATTAGTTTGGAAAATTTAACAATTAAGGGCCCAAATCAGGGTCTAAATAGTTAAATTTTAACTAATGGATATCAAATTTGTAATTCTGGTAAAAAATGGACCTAAAATCATGTGTCACACATGATATATCCATTAATTTGGAAAATTTAACAATTAAGGGCCCAAATCAGGGCCTAAGTAGTCAAATTTTAACAAACGGACTGTGGATTCGTAATCCTGGTCAAAAATGGACCTAAAATCATGATATGCCGCATGATATAGGTCCAGGTCCTATTTAAAAATGTTTGACCGTTGGTGACCTCTGACCTTTGGAGTTGACCTATTGACCTGAAATTCATAAGGGTTCTGTCGGAGGTCTACCAGAGTCTGTATACCAAATTTGGTGGAAATCGGATCAGCGGCTGATCATCAGCCATCTCGGAGAAAAACGTGATTACACGGACGGCCGGACGTCCGGAACAGGAAATTAGAAGGAATCTGTCGATTTCTAATAAAATTGAATGCTAAACACAGAAAAAACATATAAAGCAACTTAGAATCCTCATGAGAAATAGTTACTGATTGGGTAACATAATTGCTCCGATAAGTTTTTTATTTGTAAGCCGTATTAATTTAGCAATATAAACATATTTTTATATGCATAAAATATATGTAGCTCTTAGTATAAAGTTGAATATTGTAATCTTAAAACATGTTTTTGCTTATTTATACTGGGACTTAATGTATTTCAGATGATAAGTAAAACGTGGAACTCTGTAGTTGTATTTGCGTTTTATATTTGTTTATATTTCTGTTGTGCACAACAATAGACCAGTTTCACGACAAGATAAAAGTTTTAAAATGATCTGCTACGCTTAATCAAATTACGGCACGTGTATTGCGTGATTGATGTGTTAGATACTTGCATTTGACAATTCAAGTGTTGGATGTTGGATCGAGTGGAGATGCGTTAGGTAAGTAGTAGCCATATATTTGCTGTGATACTATTTTGACATGAATATTCTTTTATCCCGTCGTAATTGGAAGCCATGCTTCTAACGTTTCCAAATCTTGCAAAAAAATAATATATACAATACGCACTGGTCTGATACTTGTTACATCAAGAAAACAGACTAAACTAAAGTGACCATCGAAAAGAGTTTATATACATGTCCATGTGTCTATACGTAAAACAAGTAAGGTAAAAGATACAATCATCATGGCATGTTTCTTTAAACCATCTTCTGAAAAATGTATATTATTTAAGCTTATAATTCGCTTTTACATCAATAAATAAAATATGCATGCCTAAATATATATAGCTTGTTTCATATATACTTGGACAAAATTCATTTTGTTTTAAACCAGAAAAGCAAAATTATATCAATTGCAATTATTCTTCTGAAACAAAAACTATGTGTAGATTTTGAAAAATATACTAAATGGCGCAAGTGTTTGCCTTGTATACATAAAAATATTTTATACGCATGTTTGTAACCGCATCTCAAGTTGAGATTCTCAACTAATGACTAATAATCCGTTCCAGTTTTTAAAACTCGGTGTTTTGTTTTGTAATGGAGCTTAAACTTAAATGCCTATACAACAGCAAAATGTTCTACAACAGTGAGGGTTTCAAACAAATTATGAATGATTATTTTTCGCAAGAACTGGTTAAATTACAGGCATTTACTTTTAATGAATTTTAAGAGCGTCCCAAAGTAGGGTCACCTAATATACCTAATTTATTAAGTGCTCCTGCTTCTGTAATTTACTTTCCAATGCACTAAGTCACCACAAGTTTTGAGAAATGTCTTATGCACCTTGAAACAAAATATAAATAGTTTGTAGGTAAGGATAAAGCGGAGATCATGGATGCCATAATGTTGGAAACTTAACAATGTTTATTCAAGCTTTCGGTTATTTACTATAACCATCATCAGGGAAAACTGAACAGAAAAAAAATATAAATACATGACAAGAATATTATATTAAAATATTAAGGTTGCATTTTTTCATCCATTGGTTTGTTGTATACCTTGTTGCATACTAATTTTTAGTCGTGTTTTACTACGCAATTTTCTTAACGATTCGTAAATACTATGTGCCGTTTTTCACAGACGATTGTAATTGAACAGGTTACTTGGTTACTAAATGGGGCACAAATAACATTGGCCAATGATTTATTGAAAAGATTAAAGGGGTTTAAGTGTATGAAGGTTTAGTGAAAATCTATTTTGGAAAAAAATACAACTTGAGTCTTAGCGTATAGTAGAAACATGAAATAAGCGTGCAAAGGTATGAAATATATTTTTCAATATTCTCCTTGATTTGAACTCTGCATCGAAAAACTTCAAAACTGAATCTTAAACAGCAAGCTTAAATTTGTCCGACGATATATGAACCAGGCCTTATCAATTGTAATTGGGTTGTTTTGGCAGAGTAAATAATCAACAAGTTTATCTAAAATATATTGTTTATGAAAATGTCAAGTTGAAAGCCATTGGGACGTCATATGTCGCTAATTGCACTTTGTACGACCATCAATTTTGCATCTGACATCTAAAGTGGGTGAAAGTTCCACGGTTTACTACTGCTTATCATAAATAGTCTATATAAACTCAATTCATTTATTGTGTGTCGTACTAGTTGTACTAATGTAGTTGTAAGTTAGAGTAGAGCAACAAAAGAACTATTTATTGCTTATTTCAACATAGCATAACAAAATGAAAACGTCTAAAATAGTGTTTTCGGTTTTGTTGACAACAAAGTTGGCACACGCATTTTTCATAGACCCCGGATATAAAATTGCCGACTGGGATGGATGGGGTACTCGCATAAGTTATTGGAGTAATGTTGTAGGAGGATTTAATGAGGAAGTGCAAAAAGAAATTGTTAATGCTATATTTTCTGTAAGTTACAATGCATTCAGGAAAATAAATGTCATTTAGTAAATAATGTTAAACTAACAATTTACAATTTATGTTTTAGCCAGACTTTCTAAATACAAACATAGTCAGGTACACCATTGGAGCTACAACGCCCGGTGATCGAAGTTGTGGTAATTTTAATTCAGGTGCAGACGCAGAATCCTTTCAGGATGGAATTGATGCTCCATTTTTAGGTATTTGATTGAATTTGGTTTTTTACCTATTCTACAAACAGAATTTGTAAAATTATTTTCAAATTCTGAATTAGAAACCAGAGACCCTCGTGCTCGAAAAATATTGTTGGCTGCCAAGGGCAGGTGCTGACACATTTGAAGCATTTTCGTTTTCTCCGCCATCTTGGATGACTAGAAGCAACTGCTCAAAAGGAAACCCTGACGGTGCTCCATTGCATGATAACTTTGATCCGAAATATGCAAACGCATTTGCTAACTACATGACAAATGTTGTAAAATACTATCACGAAAAACACAACGTGTCCTTTTCGTACTTGTGTCCGTTTTACGAACCCTCATCCGGTTCCTTTAGAGGTCCGGAAAGAGGTTTTGAAGGATGTAATATGGAACCTTCTACAATTATTGAAGTTATAAGAAGTACTCATGTCGCACTACTAGCAAAAAATTTGACCTTTTGTAGCTTAAGTGTTGCCCACGAGGTAAGCGCTAATGCTGAACTAATTACCCAAAAGCTACTTGTCAGCATGGGCCTTGACAAGCTCTACAAAAAGGTGGGGTTCCTTGGCGGTATTGATGGAGGTCTAAAAAAACAGGCCGAACTGTTTACTCTTGCATCCAAAAGTGGAATTAAGATTGAGACTAAAAATGAGTACTAATACTAACTGCAAACTTTGATCTATACTAATAGTTATGCCAGCAAGAAATTGATATGCATTAATTAAATCATAGCTGGGCCAGTCAAACAAGGCTACCTAATATGACTCAAGGAGAAGAAATTGCTTCGAAAATCATAAATGCCATCCGTGTCGTTGCCGTGTCGTCATGGGGTATATGTTTGTAGTTAATTGTTAACTTAATTAATATTATTGGAGATTCCAATCTAATTATATTCACACATTTTCTGTAGGATTTCAAGAAGCTGTTCCAAGTCATTTGATTCAAATCCCTTATTCTGACCCCAAGGTAGAAAACATTAAATACACATCTGGATATTACACTCTGATGCAGTTTAGCAAATACATTCGTAAAGGTGATACACTTATCAGCATGTTCATGCTACAAAAACGACAATTCCCTAATTTAAAAAATCTAATATTTAGGATACACCATTGTTCATGTAAGCGACGAAAATTCTGTAGCTGCTCATTCATCCTCGTGTAACACTTTGGTAAGTTAGTTCCCTACTCCAACTTACGTATACAAATCATCCAACTTTTAAAATGAGTGTTTCTACTCAGGTTATTGTAACAGTTAATTCCGGCTCCAGCTCAACTAGTAAATCTATTGACCTTAGCGCGTTTGAAGATCTGGGACAAATGTTTTCATTTAGAACCTCGCCATTTGAGCCCCATGTGCCTGTTTTACCACCAACTCTTGATGAAAGGCTGCTACATGTTGAACTACCTGCAAATTCAGTAACAACTATTCAGATTTTAAATGCAGTACCTATTCAACGCAATAATCTTGTGAGAAATGGTAATTTTGAAAGTGGGAGCGAAATGGACGATTGGTTTCTGATGTATGGAGAAAGATCAGATAAAGGAATTAATGGGGATTATACATACCGTGGAAACTTTAGTGGAAATATTGATTACTCCGAGTCCAAATTGACATTGATGCAAAATATCACTATAAATGTTTCTGCAGTGCACCATCTTTCTGCACGGTGTTCTGCAAGCGGGAATGGAGTTACGTTTGGAGCATTAGTCAATGGATACCAGACTTCTGAAATCACAGTTGCTGCTAATCTTGGTTATCGGTTGTATGGTCTTACCATTAATGCAAATGAGGGAGATGTGATAAGCGTTTATTTGCATTCAGAAAGTGGAAACCACACTGCCCAAATTGATGACGTTGTCATGCACTAACCCTTTTTGTTTTAAGACCTGATAATTTTACCGAAAACAGTTCTTTTCAAGAGAAAATGATTAAAGTTAGATATTATATGACACTTTTTAACTTGAAGCTTATTAGTAATAAACAATACTTTTACAAAGTTATCGTTTTTCGTAAAACGCATATCTGGTTAAAATAAACCTTTCAAAGTTTAATATAGAACTGCCATAATTATGTAACGCAACATAGTTTTAATTGGTAAATGTGATAAATGCATTTTTTTTCAATTTGATTCCCGGAGTGTTCATCCCAATCGATTTATTCCCATCAATTCAATATGAGTATAGACCTTTGCATCACTTCCATTATAATAGGTAACGTTCCAGGTATAGATTCTGATTTTAAATTTCAAAAATTCTGTATTTATAATCTATTCCATTCTTTAAACTACTGATTCCTAGAGTTATGATAAATAGTTATTGAAATATTTTTAGACCGGATAAAGCTTTATCTATAAAGTTACATGATTTTGGTCAAAGTGAAAAGTGATAAACCATCACATTGGAAAACCTCGTCGATACAACTTGCAACATAGTTTTAACATTCTGAAATGTGTATGTACTCTCTTTAGGAACTGGTCCTCCATATTATAGTCCCTCGGGTCCCTTATGTGAAATTATTACGTCCATGTATTTCTTGTCAAAATTAATTGCTTAAGCAAAGTGGTAATTTATGAGACTAGAGATGTATAAACTGATAAATAGCGTAGATATTAGTTGGTGATACTGCAACATTGTACTTTAATTTATTATCTTTATAATTTAAGAAAAACTTGCAAATGAAACTTACAACGCCATACTGTTATATAATGCATACATAACATAACAGAAACATAAATTAGTACTTTAGTAAATTAGTTTGGTGGAAGTACTAGAAAAAATTTAAACATATAATCTTAACAAATAAACTTGTGTTTGTAATGCTTGACTGCAGATTGAAATAATTTTGTTTCCCTCTAATGCTACTGTTGAGTAAATACTAAAGCAAATAGGTAAGTGCTTGACAGTTCTTATTAATATTGCACTAAATAGAGACTTTCGCAGCCGTAGTACTACGTTTCCGGGAAAATCATATGCATAAAAACCGCAGAAACAAAACCATATAAAGTGAGTCATGCGGAATTTATCCCGGCTATCAAGTTGTTTCTATCCAGCTGGAGGCGTTCTGGTACAATCGTTTTCACCTACCATTTTCCTAAATTCTTGAACCACGCCATAATCTTCCATACAAACTGCCCCACCAGGTCTTTCGGTTTGTGAGCGCATTCTGTTCATATCGCCAATACAAAATACATTTTTTGCTCTTATACCTTCTCTACTAACAGCCCATTTAGAGTGATCATTATTAATCGACCACTGTCTGAAATAATTTCCAACAGTACAGTTTACGTAAGACACATCTTCTATCACACGAACAGCTCCAACGGCACAGTTAGATACAATTTTGTCTCCACTTCCTCGTCTCCATGCAGTTACGCTAAAATGTTCACGATACTGTGGGGCAATTATGTGTTCGTAAAGGTCTCTCCCATTGCGAACTTGATCTTCACTTTTGGAAATCAGAGTAAAATTCTTGCCTTGTAAACTTTGAATAGTTTGAATATGATTTCCACGGTCTTGAACGCCTTGCCAATTCCTATTTTGATAAACCTTTGGTTTTAGATTGGTTACGTGTTGTATAAAGTGGGGCCACCACTTCCGAGCGTCAAAGGAAATGCACAAAAATATCTGACCGTTTTCATGGCTCCACTTTTTGGATTGGTTCATTGCTGGCGTTAATCTCATGTATGGAAATCTGGGAAGACTGTGCGTCAAAAAGAATCCAGTTCTACCATTTTGAGCAATCACTCCTTTTGAGTGACCCAAAGTCTTGTGTGCATCACTGCCCACTGGAGGCTGGTCACTGTACATAGCATAAGTAACACGCAGATTTTCTAATGGCTGTAGAGTGTTATGTAAGGCCAGTGTGCCATCTGTATTCACTCCAAACCCGTTCTCTGAGCGACTCCAAGCAGAATCGTTTGAACCGTTTGCACTACTCGTATCTGTAAGGATGATATAAGAAGATGGGCCACTTCGAGACCCTGGCTCTTTATAAATTATAAACCAGTCCACGGCGTGATTGTTGTCATCTCTACAGACAACACTTGGTGCTCGAGGTGCAGATGTGGAACCAGATGCAGTTTTAATATTAGTATTATGCATTAACAGAAACAAAGAAACTGAAGCTAAAGTTGTTTTCCTCATATTGAAAATATTCGATTTAAAAATTGTTTAAATGTATAACATACCTACACGACAGTGACAAGAGTAGTCAAACGACCCAAAATTACATTATTATTCTGTTTTGTTTGATGCAAGTAAAGCCGGAAACATAAGATTAACTGATAAATTGTTTTGTACGTTTTATTGCTCGTAAACATATTTTACAAAACATCGTAAAAATAACTAATGACTACACAATATTTGCGTACTCTTCATGGATTTAAGCAAACAAGTTGACGTTTTGTGGAAACTTTTGAACTAAAATATGCTAAACCTTGTCATTTAAAGGTTATGAGTTCTTATCTCTTGATTTAATCAAACAAATAACAGTTTGTGATAGTGTAGCACTAATTTTATTTTAAGGGCACTTACATATGAAAATAAACGATAAATACTGACCTCGTAATTTGATACTTTTTCCTATAATTACGAACAAGTGTAAAATCAATATAATTTTACATACCAGAAAATAAAACGACTATAAGTGTATACGCATAATTTTTATTGATGCGATTTAAAATTGTTCATACCTGCTTTCAAAGGTTAACGGTTAAATAATAATCACCTTGATTTTGTTTAGTTGTTGTATTTAATACAGTTTAATTTGAGCAATTTCCTGCTCCGCCTTTCAAATAAGGATCAAACAAATGTCAAATTAGGTATTTTCAAAATAGCTGTTTTGTAGTTTAAGACCTAAACTGTAACCTCTGTCAAAACTAGCTATAATTTTTCAGGATCAATTTTTACAATTTCAAAAAGTACATAAACCTTACATTTGTCTTTTCTCTCTGGTATTTTGCTTGTACTAAATCTACAAGCATTTATAGTGAGCATATAAGGATTTATGAAAAACGCTTTAAAATGCCATCTCATATTACATATAAAGCTAACCAAATAAACCAATGGTTGAATAATATCCCATTCCCAAATTTTCCAGTCCGTTGGTGTGCATTTGAAAGCAAATGGAAACTGCAAAAACCAAAGTATTTTGAAAGCGCAGAAATGCTTTTACGAATAACATTAGTTTTACGAACTGTGAGCATAATAGTTTTATCCAGTTTGATTCCCTTATTGATTAAAAACTTGAAAATACATTTTAAATTTGAGCACGTAACTGCGACGGTTGTTTCACTTCAGCTGGCATTTATTTCGGCACAAGTGGATCTTATAGTGATATATTTTGGTAGCGAAATTCTAAACTGCTGTAATTGGTGCTATAGCATGGAAAACTTATGGTTACGGTTTGATAAATTGTTACGTCATAAAAGCACGACAGGATTTCTGTTGCATCAACAAGGTTAAATTTGCTAATTACATTTTATGACATTTCTTCAACAATGATTTAAACCGCATAATTTATCTAATTTTAGATACCGTGGGCTGGTATGCCTTGGGATTCAGCTTGTCCATAACAATACTTCTATTTGCATTAATGGTCTATGTCTTGATTTTCAACTGGGATCCACTTTTCGTTATGTTGACTTTGGTATTAGAAATTTATCCTTCAAATACAAAAATTCAGAGTTTTGTTTGGAATGGATTATTTGGGAAAACTTTGCGTTCTTTTGTAATCTGGATTCTTTTGCAAATCACACTTACTAACATACGAACAATAATAATTGTAGTTTTAACAATGGGTGCTTCCTACATTAATATTCAAAAATCGTTACTAAATCAACGTGTAGGATATTGGGCAATATCAATATACAGGCAATTGGTCGTTCAGCAAATTGTTTTGTTTTATTTTGAAAAATACTGTTCCGCTGCCTTCTTGTTAGTTGGAGGAGTTTCAATTGCAATTTCACTAGTTATTATTCAACTTGGTTTTATTAAAGGTAGATCTGCAATAATTATTTCTGGATTTGGGATCACAGTAATGGTACTCTGTGTTGTTATTCCTTTTCTTGGCATAGCATGTAAGATGTACGAAAAATCTTTAAGAACCAAAAGAAACTGGGAGTTGCAAATCGAACGAAGAAAGGATAAGCGATACATTTATAAAGTACTTAAAAGCTTCAAGCCCATTTCTGTTCCGGTTGGTGATGTTGGTATAATCAATAAAGAGCTTAAACTAAATTACTTCTGTGCAGTGTTAATAAATACGGTAAACGTTCTGCTAACAATGGGTCAGGTACTTTATTAAAAGTTAAAAATTTAATATTTGCAGTCATCTATTTAATATTATTACATGAATCTTTTTCTTTTTCATTCTTGGTGATAAAGAGAGCAATATAGGAAAGAGAGATTAAAAACTTATGTGTACTATGGTATCTATTTAATGAGTCCTTATAAGCTTATTAGCAAACATTTGGCATATATTCTTACTCTTGAAATTATATAGCAGTAAAAAAACGTTGGCAATATTAATCTGTATAAAACGTCTGAAATCTGCAAATATAATATTTTCGTCAAAACTGAATCGGTATTTATAGTTTTTTCAAAACACTTTATTTTTAGCACCATGCACACAGCGGAGTGTCAAAAACAAACTTTCAAAAATTTTAATTTCGGGTTAGTGATATTAAGAATAAAATACGTATTATACGTACAATGTGTGAGTAAAATAAAATCCCGATCGTTATCACCACAAAAATAGCCTTACAATTTATCAACATTGAGTTAATCTTAAATCCTTTAATTTTGACTTTTCCTTGAGGGACATACTCGTATACAAAGAAAGCATACCCTGCAGCTCTGGGAGGAAGTGAGCGCCAAAATATTACGTATGGTTGACATTTAATAAATATATTATTTAATCTATTCTCAAATATAATCATAAACGATTATGTACTGGATGTAATGGTTAACTGTTGTAAATTCTAAACTACAATGCTCTGATAGTTATTTACATTGTCGACTTCCTTTTAAATTTGCCTCATGTCAGGGTTATTTTGATAATTTAATAACTTCCTATAGGTCGTTTTTAAACATGAAATCCAACAATTTAAACTAATCTTCCACCCGCATTTATCTTCTTGAAATCTGTAAAGTTACTGGTATGAGAATTATGTACACAAGCAACTTAGTATAAAAACGTTTCAATTCATACGACTATTTGCATTTTTGATGGAGCTGTAGAAACCCGTTTGTGAAACCGATTATGCCCGTGAAATAACATTTTTGTGAATTGTAGTTAACATGTAAGGGAAAACGTAATGAACAAATAATGAACGAAAAAAAGAAGTAAAATAAATACACTGATAGCAATTTTGATGACAAGTCATTGAAAAATTATTTTAACCAAGGAAAACCTAGATTTTTCTTTTAACGTTTCCGAAATTTTTCAGCATGCATTCACAAAGTGAGCACTCATAAAGTCTCCGCAATTCAAAATGCCGTCCCATTTAGCATGTCAAGCAAACCGAATCAATCAATGGTTAATCAATATTCCCTTTCCGATATTTCCAGTGTGCTGGTATGAATCTGGAAAGGTTTGGTACTTAGGGAAGCCCAAGTACTTCAAAAGCGGTGAGCAATTTATACATGCTACATTAGCACTTCGAGTTTTCTCCATGGTATTTTTATCTGGGCTACTTGTTCTACTTGTAAAATATTTACGAATACATTCAAAACTGGAGCACGTTTTTGTAACTATAGTTATATTTCAAATAATTTTTGCGTCAGCAGTTGTAGATTTAATAGTGATTTACTTTGGCCACGATATTCTAAATTGTTGCAACTGGTGTTATAAAACTGAAAACTTATGGTTACGCCATGAGATCGATGCTCTAAACAAAAGACATAGTTTGTCCAGCACAAAAGGTTTCCTCATTTCTAATCTTGGTGAGTATTCATTAATTCACTAAACAAAAATTACTCTAAAGTCTTGCATCTTGAATTGAGCTATTTGTATATAGTTCGCGAGCTATATAGTATGTTCGTATTATTCTAGATGCTGTGGGGCTACTCGCTATAACTTTCACCTTGTCAGTAGCACTTTTAGTAACATCAATTGTCATTTTTATTGTCTTATTTCGCTGGGATCCATTTTTTGTTCTATTTACCATAACAATCAACGAGGTCATTCCAGAGCCATTTCGTAGCATACTGACTAGAGTACCAGTTAGCGGAAGTTATGGAAAACTCCTGCGTTGCCTTGTATACTTGGTGGGTGCACAGATAGTAATGTCAAACACTCGAACAATGGTGTTAGTAGTTTTGGAAATGGGTGCTTCATACAATAACATTCAGAAGATTATGCTAACGCAACGTATTGGAAGTTTGACAATAAAACTATATCGGCAAATGGCTGTGGAACAAAAGGTTTTGTTTTATTTTGAAAAACATGCTGCTGCGGCTTGTCTAACAGTAGCAGGCTTTCTCGTTGTTATAGCAATTGCAATTATTCAACTCGGAGTTTTAAAAAGAAAACCAACAGTTATACTTAGTGGATGTGGAATGACATTAGTACTTGTTCTGTTCCTGGTGGTCTGTTTGAATATAGCCTGTGATGTGTTTGAAAAATCCTCCAAAATAAAATTAAACTGGCAACTGGAAACAAAAAATCGGTTAGATAGGCAATATATTTACAGGATACTGAAGGGATTTAAGCCGATGGCAGTTCCCATTGGAGATGTGGGGATAATTAATAAGGAACTGAAGCTGAACTTTTTTGCTGCTATATTGATAAATGCAGTTAATGTTTTGTTGGGAATGAGTCAGATGCTCGATTAAATGAATTATTGCCAAAAAATTTCAAAAGTTTTATTTCTAACACAATAACTGCAAATATTTACAATATTCCAATTTTTATTACTATATAGATATATTCCTTGTTGGGAACAGAAGAGATGTTGTAGTTGTTTTTCTGATAACATTTGAAATTTACGTTAATAAAATCAAGGTAAAATCAACATTATGACTTCAGTTTTTTTTTCAAAAATATTTGCAATGTTTGTTTCACCATGCTTTGCAAATTCATCACAGTTTAGTAATGATTTTCGATACACCGCTCATCAATGCCTTTCACGCGGCATACAAACCAGTTCATATCAGCAGCACAGAAAAAGTTTTGCCGTGACTGCCGCTACATAAAATTTTGTATTGAATTTAATTTCATGCCGCATTTAATGCCTCTACCACATCTTTTTAAGAATACTCATCGAACAAAGAAACCTGGCCTGGGTCACATGTAATACACAGTCATAGCTACAAATCTGTGGCAAAATTTTGTTGATAAAACTGCTATTGATTGGTGATGCCAACTTGAATTTAAAATTTGTGCTAGAAATTGCAGAACATCTTTTATGAACAAGTTAACGTATGTTATGTATCATTTAAAATGTATGAAATGTATGTGAAAACTAAAATACACAATCTTAAAAGTCTTGGTGTCCTGTTAGCGATCGATTTATAAATGTTATCATTGACCAAATGATTCTAATAAAAAACTGTGGTAACACGTATATTGTACTAATTAATCTTTAACAAATTTGTTAGAGATTGTTTTAAACTTAACTAAATTAATTGCGCTTGCTTGCAATAGCATAGAAAATACGTTTATAAATCAAATATAACAGAAAACAGAATTACTAACTACGTTGCAAGTCACATCTGTATATACTTTTGTGCATAATCATCATCAAATATTTGTATTACATCTCGTTGTCCCGAAGTGGCCTTGAATTGAAACTGTTGTGGTGAGAGAAAAAACCCGTGCACGTGCTATTTATGTTTGCTGTATGTGTATCAGGATAAAAGCGAACTGACCAATGCAATATATAACCATAATGTAAAACAGACAGAAGCAGTAATAATTTACTTAAAGCGGGCCAGGTATCATCTGCCTTTCTGTGATTTTGGATATTGGTTAGCATTAAATTACTGTAATGCATAATTGACAACATCCGTGCTTATATAGTTTTCTGCTCAAACTTTAATACCATAATCGCAACAATGTTGTTTCCAAGGAAACTAGTGTTGGTGACTTTACTTTTGCATTTAGTTAATAAAACAAGTACAAGTAGAATTCTTGTCTTGTCATTTTTTTCCACAAAAAGTCACAAAATAGCTTACATGCCAGTATTAGAGGAACTTGGAAAACGTGGTCATAACATTACCATTCTTTCTCCCATCAAACCTTTATCATCAAAACCACTTAGAAATATTCATGAAGAAATTCTCATTGACTGGAATAAATTGGAAAGCTCAATCTTGCAAGTATTTAATCCTCTAGAAAATGCAAATTCTGGCAAAAGCACAAATCCATTTTCCATGTTACCTGCTCTTCTAGACATTTGTAAAAAATCCTACGATCTTCCCCAAATCCAACAACTAATCAAACAAAAAGATCAATTCGACTTGATATTCTTTAATCCTATATTTAACGAGTGCGCGTTGGGTCTCGTACACATGCTAAAAGCTCCAATGATTTTGTGGAGTCCTACTGCAATAACCGGTTATTTTGCACATTTTGTCGGGAGTTACTTTCCACCATCATTTCACCCCGCACTAGCTACGGACTATCCTGACGAAATGACGTTTCCTCAAAGGTTTGTCAACTTTGGGTACAACACTGTATCCGTAATGGCTACAAGATATTTCTACACTCCAAAAATGGAAGCTATTTACAAAGAAAAACTTGGCGATCCCTATATTCCTTCAGCTCACAAAATAATGCTTAATCAAACAGCGTTAGTGTTAGCAAACGGTCATTTTAGTGTACACAAACCCCATCCTCTGTTCCCAGATATAGTGGAAGTTGGTGGATTACACTGTCGCCCAGGAAAGCCACTTCCGCAAAATCTAGAAAAGTTTATTGAAAAAGGAAATGCAAACGGGTTTATCTACTTTAGCCTGGGCTCAGCTCTAAAGGCTTCAGAAATGTCGAAAGATAAACGGAAACTATTTTTAACCGTTTTTGGAAAACTAAAGCAACAAGTTTTATGGAAATGGGAAACGGAAACAATGGATGGAGAAACAATACCAGAAAATGTAATGTTGAGCAAATGGTTACCCCAACAAGATTTGCTAGCACATTCACAAATCCGTCTTTTTATAACGCATTGTGGAGGAGGTAGCTTGGAGGAAGCGATTTTTCATTCCTGTCCCTTACTGGGAATACCAATATTTGGTTAGACAAATTATTAAAAAATCTCATCTATATTATTTTTATTTCAACAATCTATAATCATTTTGCAGGTGACCAAATGCATAACGCAAAGTTAGCCAAGGAACACGGAATATCCATAAACCTATCTTGGAAATCCTTAACAGAAGAATCTTTGCTCCATGCAATTAAGGAACTTTTAGATAACCCAAAATACAAAGAAAACGTTAACAGGTTATCAACCATTTATAGAGACCAACCAGATTCACCTCTAGACAGAGCCGTTTATTGGGTTGAATATGCAATCAGGCACAAAGGTAACATTTTGTTGCATCAAAATAACAATTAATTAGTGATTTTTAAAAACTAATAATTTACCAAACTCTTTTAGGAGCCCTCCATTTACGATCTCCTGCCCGAAATCTCACGTATTCTGTGTACCATTCCTACGATGTTATCTATTTATACATATTTTTGATAAGCTTAATTATTTATGTACTTTATCGGTTGACTAAAGCTTTGGTTAGCAAAATAGCGTCATTATGCTTCAACACCAAAAGGAAATTAAAGTGTCAATAACGTCACTATATAGTCACTATCTCCAAATTAGTGTGTTAAATGTCTTGTCTATTGTGTCAGACCATATCATGGCTATATTAAGTAAATGTTAGCAGTATTGCAGAAACATTAAACTAAAAACCTTATCAGTAGTTAACCCGACTATCGGAAGAAGTGGATGTCATAGGAACTTCCTTTCCCGAAGTTCAATCGGCTTGCATTATTACATGGTTTATTGCTTGGCATCTTCTTAGGCTTTCTCTTTGTTCACGTAAGATCAGATCAGCTGGGTTCATCATCTGACAAGTGACAAGTTTGCAAGGAGCGTTCTAAAAGGCTTATCCACTGTCAAACTGGTTATCTTGAAGATATCAATGCTAAAATGATCCGCAGTGGCGTAGGGGGATCTATTACAATTATCCGAAATAAGCATTCCACACCGGTAACATCTCCTCCCCCGGAGGGAAGCAAACCCACCCAAAACAAACCCCAGAAGAAAATTAACCACTGCATTTTCTGCTTACGGCAGTTTAAACCCCGGAGTTTATTCAGTTCCTACAGAAGGAAACATGGCGTTGGAGGTGTTGATCAGTTGGAGGAGGAGACGGAGCTGGAGAAACAATTGGAAAGTGTGCCAAAAGCTGAGGAATGGTGGAGTGTGGATCTGGAAGCACTGGTGATCAGTTTCAACATGCTGCTGCCCTTTATTCATCAAGATTGGAGAAGGGAATCGAAGGAGGAATCGGAGGATGGTCTGGATTTGGGGAGGATTTTGAACAAGAAGGAGCCTTCGCAAAAGTTTCCCCATGTGCCAGACATGTGCAGGTTTTGTGGGGACTATTTTCACACTTTTCACCGACTTGTTAGCCAGTTGACGGAGGTTGTGGAGAAGATTAGAACGGTTATTGGGGAGTCTAGAGAAGGAGGTTTGCACTCGTGGAGGAGGACCCTGTTGGAGGAACATCTAAACAGTAAGGAGGCTCAACTGCACAAAAGTTATGTTCAGGGTGTTTTGCAGTTTTTGGATGGATTTGGCAAAGTTAGGGAGAAAGTGGGTAAGGACGAACTGCTAAACTTGCTAAAATTTAATTATGGTCAAGTTAGGGCTATTCATGACTCAATTTCTTGCATTATTTTAGCTGAAGTTCCCGTAGACGTAAAAATGGAGGAGGATGAGACCACCTTCATCAAGCAGGAAACGGAAATTGGTCCTGAGGATGGCAACGACATGTTCTATGCTTCAATGGCTTCACCCGGGACATTCTTTGATGAAAATATCATTAAGGATGAACAGTCATCTCAGTCTCAGTCTGCTGGCATGTCATCCGGAGTGAAGAGAAAGTGTCGCAGAAAGAAAGTCGACCTTACAATGAAAAGTAAATCAAAAGTAAAGTCTCCAAGGGTGTCCAAGTCCAGAGCATTGAAAGCAACAATAAAATCAAGAAGTGTGCGGAAGTGTGACTTTTGTCCAGAATCTCCAAAATGTTCCCAAATGTCAGCACATCTCCGTCAGCACATTGGAGACTATGTTTGTCCCTGTCCCAATCCCAAATGTTTTCTAGCTTTTGCATCTCCCTTTAAATTGGAAAAGCTTCATTTACAAAAAGCTTCAAAATGTTGCAAGTATGTCAAGCCCTCATGTACCTGTAAGATCAACCAATTTCAACGATGCACTTGTGAATGGCTTAAAACTTGTGACACTTGTGCCTTCGCTACAAGTTCTACTCTGAACTTTAGAGCACATCTTTTGGAACATGAGGTTTCCACGGAAAAGAAATTTACGTGTCCCTTGCCAGATTGTAATCAGGGATTTACTCAAAGACAAAGTGTTCAGTGCCATTTAGATCGTCATTCCAGTTCCTACCAGAACTGTTCCGAGTGCAAAACAAGTTTCCGTGTTGGAACAGAAATGAAAACTCATTTGAAAGAGTGTCACGGGGTTAATGAGATCATTTGCTGTAAGTCATGCAACTTTCAATTTGGATCTTGGGAAACTCTTGTAAAGCATTTGTGGACACATCGAGAAGACTCTAAAAGTTTAACTTGTTACATTTGTAATGATGGAGTACAGTATTTCAAGCATAGCTTGCTGGAACATCATTTCATTAGTGTACACCAGCTTGGTAATCTTCTTCAATGTGAACATTGCGCACTAACATTTTTGTCTGACAAAGGTCTTAGACAACATACGTACCGGAAACATGCAGAGTTTGTCGAAAAACCCTTCCGTTGTGACATTTGCGGTGGTGGCTTTGCCAACATGAAAAGTTTTAAAACGCACTCCCAAACCATGCATGGAAACGTTACTAGTAGTAGGGAAATATACACTTGTAATTTTCCAAACTGTAGCAGGCATTTTAATTCAAAGCATTCTTTAAAGCGTCACAAGTTTGTTAACCATGGAAGCTACCCTGGCACTTACAAGTGCAACGTGGATGGTTGTGACAAATCGTTCCATTTGTCGAGTTTACTCCAAGCTCATAAGTTATCACAACATGGCACAGAAGGGCATGAAGTTTTAAGACCTTTATGCGAGGTATGCGGAGAAAGTTTTGCAAACCAAAAAACTTTACAAAGACATAAACTGATTCACAGTCAAGAAAGACCTTATCAATGTGCCATTTGTGACCAACGTTTTCGTTACAGTTGTGTGATGAAGACGCATATGAGGGGACATGAAACTAAAGGAGATAACTTCAAGCCAAATGGGCCCATGAAACGAAATAGAAAACGGATTGAACGGAAGCTGAAGTAGTGGGCTTATGAATCAGTGCTTAAAGGAGATGAATATCTAAATGTAATGTAAAATTATAATAATTATTGTTTGTACAAAAAAAGGTAAAGAGTAACAATTTATTAGTTAACACTAATACCATCTGTATTATTTTGTAAACGCAATTAATAGGTGTTTTAAAGTGAAAGCTGGATATAAAAACTTAAAGAAAACAATAATACGCATTTCGATTTACATTAACAGTTTAAGTAAATAAATAACAGTAATACATATCTGTAAAAAAATGTGTGTGATTTATTCTACATCATTGTTTTCATCATTTTCAATAGCGTTGTCCACCTCATCGTTATCGATCCAACCATCCTCATCATTGTTTTCATTTTCAATAGCGTTGTTCACCTCATCGTCCACCTCATCGTTATCTATCCATCCATCCTCCTCATTGTTCTCGTCATCTTCCTCATCCTCACTTTCAGAATCAGGCAACTCTGGTTCAATATCTGGATAGGTATCAACCTTTTTTCCAAGTGCTTTCCATTTTTGTACCATTTCTGGCGAAACCTTTAAAGAGAAAATATATATTCTTTTAATGAATGATGAACCCATTTTAATGAAAACCCTATTGAAAAGTGCTTTACTTTTTCTCTTTTGTGTCTACCATTACCATAAATCTACCCATAAAGGTCAATCTGGTTAACTTGGGCATTTTTAGAAATGCAAGTTCAAAGGATGCATCAGAGATTATGGCAACTGATCTCAACTCTTGAGCTATACCACGAGGGTCTGCACTGTTCAAGCGTAGTTTACGTAGCTCTGTAAACAATAAAATCATTTTACATTTAATATTACGAAGAAATGAAGTTCACAGTGGTTGAACTTATCTTACCAGTCAAGTTTGTAATTGAAGACTTTATCTCAGAACGCTCTTCCAGGTTTCTAAAATCTTCCGGATTCTTCTTCCACTTGCGAATATCTTCTGGAGACAATCCACTTAGGAGGCAATCCCACTGCTCCGAGTCCACAACTTGTTTGGAGCCCTGTAGTGTTACACCCAAACTTTGCAGTTTCTTCAAGTTCCGAAACACGCATCTTAGTCCACTCAGGTCAGTGCAAGCCATTCCAATGGTAAAACTTGTCAAGTTGGCAAATGCCAAGTGAACACTATTAGCCAACGTCTCACTGAATTTGACACTGTCCCAAATTCCAGTCTCAGCATTTAACTCATCACTTTTAAGCCCCATCTCCAAAGTAACAACGGAGTCATATCTTCGTCCATCTACCCATTTTCCAAACATGGTAACCGATTGTCCCATCAAACTCAGTTTTCGCAGCTTGGGAAGCTTTTGGTCCAAATGGGGATTATTGGATCCTAACTCACAGTTAGCTGACGCAAGATCCAATACTTCCAGCTTCTCCATTAGTGGAACAACCAAGGTGGGTGAATTATTCCCATGATGTGCTACAGCGGCTCCCTCAGACAAGCTGAAATACTCCAAAGTACTTTTGAACTTGTTGAGAATGTCGGAAATCATTCTGCTTTCAAAGGTGGGGTCCATCACCTCAAAGTCTAGATGTTTTAATGCTGGCAACCTATTTCGCATTAAAATTCCGAGATCTTGCATGCTCACTGCTGAACTAAAAGCCAACCCAGTAATGGTATTTGGAAGAACCAAGTACTCAAAACCTAGTGGGATTAGAGATCTATACTGCCTATCCATAATCTGAAAGGCAGCCAAGTTCGGAGCCGCGCTGATTATTGCTTGAAGCAAGTAGGTTAAGTTGACATTTCCCAAATGATCCGATCCACCCACCTCCAAGCGTCGTACAGTTATGTCCACAAGATTAGTCTTGAGCTTCCGTAGTCTGGGCAGGGCAACATTTTGGAAAATAAAAACCATACTGCCACCATCCCGTGGAAGACACATTTCCAGTTCCACAAGATTCTTCCCAGCACGACTTAAAATTTCGGTGAAAAGTTGGTGATTTCTCTGATTGAAGAAACCTTTTTCCTCGATATGCACTTTAATTGGTGGCGGTTTACCAGCCAGATGACAGGTCAAGGAAGCTTGAAAGCTGTTCAGTTGTTGAATATACTGGTTTCTAAGAAGGTTATCATTCCAGTTTAAGCCATCCTCCTTGATTTGCAAGTTAAATAGTGGGTCGCGGCTTTTGTGAAGACACTTGGTCACTCCCTGAAGCCAATCTTTGTTAACCAGTCTACAAGCTTTAATATCTGATGGGGAAAGGTCGGATGCCTCCGTTCGCCTTCCTCTGGTGCGGATGGCAAAATCAAGAATTTTTTGCAAAAGCTACAGAGAAATAATTAAAGGACATGGTAATTCACTTTTAAAGCAATTATGAAAACATATAGTTAACTATGTAGGTCATCATAACTCCTAACTTACCAGTTCTTGGTTGAATACCCGATTTCGAAGCTCCGTAAGTTGGGCCAATTCCTCCTCATTAACTGCTGCGGAGTTATTCTCGTCATCCTTAGATGAGGTTCGAAGAGCCTTTGCCCACATTTCTAAAGCGCAGGCTTTAGTGATTGCACAGGAGTAAGTTATCCAGATAAGCTAGATTCCAGACTATTAAACGGCTAATTAAATTACTTCAAAATCTGAAGTTCAGTGAGCCAATCTACCAAGCACAGCAAACCGAGAATAGAAATGTGCATTTCGGTGGCAGCTGACTACTAATGATGTACTCCTGCGGGCATATCCATAGGCACAACCGTCGCCGTGCTTTTGTACAGCCTGCGAGTTCGCGCCCTGCATGTCTCACTTTGCTCCGCACAGGCTAGTGTGCAAGTTGCCCGGCGCGTTGTGACTAGGGAAGTGCCCGGAGGTATATATATATGTACATAGTACATACTGTAGGATTTATGAACGTATGGACTGGGCGACGGCAATAGCACCTATCCTGCTTATCTATTGTTTACATAGCAATGATGCATGCTATTGCCGTCGCCCAGTCCATAAGTTGGTAAATCCTACTATACATGGCACATTGAGTAAGACACGAACCAGCTCTTCTAAATAACTATAAAAGCAGCCTGTCGTGTTTCCAAACGCTTTTACTGCGTGCATTGACCATGCATGAAGATGCATTGCATGTTGCATAATATTATAATGCATGTAAGAACATAAACTGTTTCCAAGGCATTGCAAAGTTGTTTCGGTCATTTCGGTGGCTATCAAATATTGTTTTTGAAAAACCCGTTGTTTAGAAAAATCCAAATGATAATAATGCATACTGTCGTGAATCACTTAGTGCATTTAGTAATTAGACGTTTTTAGTGCAATATGCTTATTTTGACGATTTCCGATGACGATGCCTACACAAACTCTCTTGGAAACTTGACGTTACAGAAAAAGCGACATAATGCTTCAAAACTTATTGTAATAGAAATAACCGATGCTTATCATTAAATCAGGAGTTATCGTAGAAACCGAAGCTTATCATTGCACGATGAGTTGAATCGTAACCACCATAAAAATGGCATATCATATAAAATGAATGCAATAACGGGTTTTTGAATGACAACGGGTGTACAAAACAGCAATAGGTTAATGTGGTAATTTCTGTGTTTTAACTACAGTTGTGGGTGTGAACAGTATATTTTCCATGTAGCAAAAATAATTTACATCGAAAATATTAAAGGGGCATAAAAAGCAAGGCAGATCTACGACTTTAAATTACAAACCCGAGTTCTCCAGACTTACATAAAGACATCATTAATGATCTGGGTATTATTAGGAAGCGCAATTTTGAATGAATAAAGAGATGTATTTTGAAGAAAAACTTCCAGTATTCAACGGGTTTCAAGTTGAATGAAAAAAATTGGCCCGTTGCATGCGTTTTAGATGATAGACCAGGATTTTAACCTTTGTGCAGGGCACAAAATACTTAAAATACCTCATTGTTTCTATAAATATTTTAGCACAATCTTTTTTCTAGAACGTATTACATGCACGTAGGGCATGCTGGGCTCTCTCGTCTATTATGCGAGCAATCCGTCTTTGTACTTTGTTCTTTCACTCTATTTTGGCATCTTTCACTTTCCAGACTTGTTTACACTTCACTATGGCAATCGCATAACTATTCAGCTTAATTGTTTGTATGATTTTTAGCGATTTCCGTGAATGCAGCTAATTTTTCTAATTGTAGTTACAAATTTCAATTTAATTAGTAGTAATACTATATTTATGGACAGTATAGTTTGTACAGAGGTTTTTGGCCCTTAAAGGTAAAGTATTTGTCTTATTTACATGTTACGAAACGAATTGCTTTAGATCCGGAAAAGGGACGTTATATTTTAGTCATTTCATAACTATGTCATTGGATTTTCCAACTTAATCATATCAATTTGAGCAAACGTGCTGAATATCCTTAGTCGTAAAATTATCAAATTAAGTTATCATTTATCATTACGATATGTAAAACAGGATATTTCTGAAGTTTTGTGTTTCGTGCACTGTTATTTTTTAAGTACTTTACTCTTCATTTGATTTTTATACACTTGGACTATGTGGTTTTATTTCCATAAAAACTGTTTAAAAAGCATAAGCAGAACGATTTGAATGCAAGCATCGGGTAAAGAACTTTAGAGCAAACTGGGGTAAATATAAGTTTGTGTTATTATACGCAAAAGACCATGCTAGAACCTTGTAAACTCCAAAAATACCGGACGTACATGCAAATTAAGGCTAATGTTTCTGAGGATGGCAAAGTACTTTATGTATTAAAAACAAAAACTAGTTCAATCATTGACTTGTTATATCAAAAAATAGTTTCCAGACTGTTGGTTCGTTGAACGCAATTTATTGTTTTTAATGTGAGCAAAGTTTAATCATACATAATGCCTTCATCTTTTACTTATCCTGCAAGCCAGATAAACCAATTATTTAACAATATTCAGCTTCCAATTTTCCCACTGCGGTGGTGGGACACTCAGAATATATGGCTAATGAAAAGTTCAAGATATTTAATATTACTAAGCGCTGAAAAGCTTTTATGTGTTACGCTAATTTGTAAAATTCTGGCCACATTTGTAATTTCTTTTATATTGTTTATTACCACAAAATATTTGGAAATATACTTTACAACAGAACACGTATTTGTAACGGTTATTGTATTGCAATTAGTTCTAGCATCGGTGATTACTGATATAACAATCATTTACTTTGGTCGAGATATTTTGAACTGTTGTAACTGGTCCTACCAAACAGAAAACCTTTGGTTACGTCACAAGATAGATTACTGGATTCTTACTACTTATGACAATCGAAAAGGAAGTGTATCTCTACGTACAAAACAAGGTAAACTATAAATTATTGATAATATGGGTTAAAAATAACTATTCTATAAAAAATATATGTTTTATTTGTAGACACTGTTGGGACACTTGCGCTTATCTTTGTTTTATCACTGAGCATATTAGTATATACCATTGTTGTTTTTATCGTCGTATTGGATTGGGATCCCTTTTATATCATAATTACAGCTTTAGTGGAAATTTACACTCCAACACAATAATTGTTAAAATGAGTGCGCAAGCGACTGCTAAAATAGTTGTTATTTTGGTGGTCGATGTCGCTTTTATGTCTCTTATTATTTTTGGGCATTTTTCCCGTTGGACGTGGGAATTTAAGAGACATAAGGGGAATTGGTGTAGTTTGAGGGGTCTTGTTGGTGGTTCCCATCGATGTAGAATGGTTCCTATCTGATTCCAACCCGCACCTCGAAAGGCCGGCTTCGGAATCAGGTAGGGCCACTCTACATGCACTCTCCTTCCTTACTTCCAGTCTGCACCCGGTTGGGCCGACTTCGGAAGCACCGCCAAGGAGGATGCTTTGATGGGTAGACCCTACAGGTAGACACCCATGCCGTAACACGGACACCTCCTGCTCTACACCAACTCCAACACTGCTGACAATGGTGTTAATGTCAGCTGAAGAGGAATGTCTATGCTGCACCATAGACTTCCCCTTCTTATGTTGGTGCCTATGCTTTACATCCATAGGCTTCGGTGGGGGCATGGTGAGAAAATAACTCGACGTTTCGGTGCAAGTCACCTTCTTCAGGATAAGCGTTTCTGGAGATGTTGTTGGTTCAACTTCCAAAAACGCACTGAGGCAAAAGCTGGAGATGCAGGGGTATTTATAGGTTTTTGGACCCTGCTTATGCCTTATTAGCATATGCCTAATTTGCATATTTGATAGATATGCAAATGAGGCCTATACTAAGATTCACCTATATAAGTACCTCAAAAATTTTTTGTTCGTCCCACCTTCAGGGCCAAATATCTCGACACCCTGAGGTTTTCAGGGTCTGAGATTTTTTCTGGTGAGGTTGGCAGAGGGGGTAGTAAACTTTGGACGAGGAATTCGATGGTGATGAGATTTCGCCCAAATTCCCACCTCAGGTGGGAGCTACGCCGGATTTTTGAACTTTTGAGGATAGAATGGCCCCGTTTTCATTCTATATATAGGTGAACTCTGTGTTAAGTCCCATTGGTGCCAGAGTACCTAAACGATGAATAATGCGTGCTTCTTGCTCCCGCCGACTCATCTGGTTAGAAGAAGCCAGTTGGATCGCTGTCACACGCATATCATCTCGTGTATGTACTTTGGTGAAATGTTCACTCACTTCAGTGGGCTCTCCATGTGATAGACTATAGAGATGCTCCCTGAAGCGATCACGAAGCTTACGCTTCGTCTCCCCAATATATAATTTTGAACATTTCGTACATACGATGGCATATATCACGCATTCACTCTTACAGTGAAATTGTTCCCATACCTTTAGGCGTCCCTTTGGTCCCACGATCTCTTTTTGTAAAATAGTGTGTTTGCATGTTAAACACTTACCAACGTTGCATGGGATTGTACCCGGATTTGGGTGACATATTCTAGGTTGCACTGATGTTAGTCGTGCTCGGACTAGAATATCCCGAATGCTTTTCGGCTTGCGAAATGCTGCAACAGGAGGAGATGGGAAGATGTTGACCAACTCCGATGTTTTGGAGATCGTTTCGCCAAAGAGGCTCTTTATAGCACTCATTGTTTGTTGCCCTGCCTTACTAAACGTGACAACAAATGGCAAGACTTCGCTGGTTTTGGCCGAGGATTTTGCCAGAGTATCAGCTCTGGAAACAGCCGATACCCTCGACAAGGCCTTCTGAATGATGTTTTCGGGGTAAAGTCTACCCCGGAAGAATGTTGCCATCTCCTGGCAACGATTAGCGAAGTCATTGTCATCTGAGCAAATCCTTCTCAATCGTAGAAATTGGGAATAAGGAATTGCGTCACGTGTTGTTTGAGGGTGGAAGGAAGTGTAAGGCAGGTATGAGTGCGAATCTGTCGGCTTATAGTATATTGTCGTATGGAGACGTCCATTTGACGCTGATACTATTGTGTCCAAATATGGGAGTGAGTTGCCTCGTTGAAACTCTATTTTGATGTTAGGATGCATAGAGTTTAGTGATTCCAGGAATGGTTCCATAGTGGTGGAGTTGGTTGGAGAAAATATAAATATATCATCTCTGAACCTCCTATACATGGTGTTAGACGGAGGTGAGACCTTCTGGGACAAGTTGTGTTCCAGGTATGCCATAAAAAGATCGGCATACGAAGGTCCCATCTTCGTCCCCATTGCTACTCCTGACACCTGCTGGAAAAACTCCCCGTTAAACTCAAACGCATTAAGCGTGAGAACTAGTTCTGCTAGACGAAGCAAGCAGCATGTTGGAGGGGTTTTGTCGGGTCGCAAATCCAGAAAGTGCTTAAGAGCAGCTAGACCATCCCCATGAGGGATCACAGTATACAACGAGGCAACGTCTCCCGTGACTAGCGTAAATTCCTCATTGTATATGATATCCTGGATGCCAAGCAGGAAATCTGTGGTATCCTTCAGAAAAGCTGGCGTTGTTTGTACCAGCGGTTGAAGATGAAGGTCCACAAATGAGGAAATATGCATCGTTGGACACGAGCAAGCCGAGACAATTGGCCGCCCGGGGTTATTCACTTTGTGAATTTTGGGCAGCAGGTAAAAACGGGAACATCGAGGATCCTCTACACAAAGTCTTGTTGACTCTTCCGGAAGGTCTCCCAGGTTTATTAGCTGTTGTAAGGTAGCTAAGGTGATTTCCTGGTAGTCTTCCGTTGGGTCGTTAGGCAGTTGCTTATAATGACATTGGTCGTGCAACTGTCTATATGCTTCCTCCAGGTACAGATCTTTCTGCCATACAACGATCGCCCCTCCTTTGTCAGCTGGTTTGATGACAATATCCGCCCTTTCTCTTAGGTGTTTGAGACCTTGAGATTCTTCCTTGGATAAGTTGGGCATATTGGTAGCGTTAGATGAAATTAAACGCAGTGCCCGGTCCCCAAAATAATTAATGGCTGGATGGGTGGTATGGGGAGTCCAACCAGATATTTTGGGGTTTATCTTTTGGAAGATAGACGGTTCGTTTGAGGGTTGATCTTTGAAGAAGTAACGCAATTTCAGTCTTCTTGTCAGGCTTTGAACATCCCGCTCGAGATCGTAAGCGTTGGTCTGCTTTGGAGCAGGGACGAACGTAAGGCCTTTGCAGAGAACGGATCTTTCATTCTCAGAGAGTGAAAGATTCGATGGAATGCATACTACTTTGGTTGGTTGAAACTTAGCCACATCAGTTTCAATACCCAAAGCAGTTAACTTTTTCGTTTTCTGCTTGCGAAGAAGGCTGAAATATTCAGCGTTTAAAGATCTGACCTTAGTTACGAGTTTCTCTACGTCAGGAAGTTTGCTCAGGTCTTTTTTGAGCATATCAAGGTCCGTGCCAAGAACCTTTAGTTCCTTACGTAGTTGTTGGATAGAAGTCGATAATAAACTAAGGGAAGCATTAAACAAGACTTTTTTGTATGGTTCCTGCGATTGCGTGATAGGCTGGAACTTAATATTAAAGCATTTTGGGAGTTTTTTATGTTTAAGACATTGTGACAAGAACCAAAGATGGTTGTGGGTTCTAGTCTTCTTAAACACTATTTTAGCATAATTGAGTCCAAGATGTAAATTGGACTCTGAAAATGACTTCAAAAAACTCCGTAAATTTTGCCTGTATTTGCCCTCTAGGTCGCGCAATTTATTACAAGAATTGTTAAAATGAGTGCGCAAGCGACTGCTAAAATAGTTGTTATTTTGGTGGTCGATGTCGCTTTTATGTCTCTTATTATTTTTGGGCATTTTTCCCGTTGGACGTGGGAATTTAAGAGACATAAGGGGAATTGGTGTAGTTTGAGGGGTCTTGTTGGTGGTTCCCATCGATGTAGAATGGTTCCTATCTGATTCCAACCCGCACCTCGAAAGGCCGGCTTCGGAATCAGGTAGGGCCACTCTACATGCACTCTCCTTCCTTACTTCCAGTCTGCACCCGGTTGGGCCGACTTCGGAAGCACCGCCAAGGAGGATGCTTTGATGGGTAGACCCTACAGGTAGACACCCATGCCGTAACACGGACACCTCCTGCTCTACACCAACTCCAACACTGCTGACAATGGTGTTAATGTCAGCTGAAGAGGAATGTCTATGCTGCACCATAGACTTCCCCTTCTTATGTTGGTGCCTATGCTTTACATCCATAGGCTTCGGTGGGGGCATGGTGAGAAAATAACTCGACGTTTCGGTGCAAGTCACCTTCTTCAGGATAAGCGTTTCTGGAGATGTTGTTGGTTCAACTTCCAAAAACGCACTGAGGCAAAAGCTGGAGATGCAGGGGTATTTATAGGTTTTTGGACCCTGCTTATGCCTTATTAGCATATGCCTAATTTGCATATTTGATAGATATGCAAATGAGGCCTATACTAAGATTCACCTATATAAGTACCTCAAAAATTTTTTGTTCGTCCCACCTTCAGGGCCAAATATCTCGACACCCTGAGGTTTTCAGGGTCTGAGATTTTTTCTGGTGAGGTTGGCAGAGGGGGTAGTAAACTTTGGACGAGGAATTCGATGGTGATGAGATTTCGCCCAAATTCCCACCTCAGGTGGGAGCTACGCCGGATTTTTGAACTTTTGAGGATAGAATGGCCCCGTTTTCATTCTATATATAGGTGAACTCTGTGTTAAGTCCCATTGGTGCCAGAGTACCTAAACGATGAATAATGCGTGCTTCTTGCTCCCGCCGACTCATCTGGTTAGAAGAAGCCAGTTGGATCGCTGTCACACGCATATCATCTCGTGTATGTACTTTGGTGAAATGTTCACTCACTTCAGTGGGCTCTCCATGTGATAGACTATAGAGATGCTCCCTGAAGCGATCACGAAGCTTACGCTTCGTCTCCCCAATATATAATTTTGAACATTTCGTACATACGATGGCATATATCAAGCATTCACTCTTACAGTGAAATTGTTCCCATACCTTTAGGCGTCCCTTTGGTCCCACGATCTCTTTTTGTAAAATAGTGTGTTTGCATGTTAAACACTTACCAACGTTGCATGGGATTGTACCCGGATTTGGGTGACATATTCTAGGTTGCACTGATGTTAGTCGTGCTCGGACTAGAATATCCCGAATGCTTTTCGGCTTGCGAAATGCTGCAACAGGAGGAGATGGGAAGATGTTGACCAACTCCGATGTTTTGGAGATCGTTTCGCCAAAGAGGCTCTTTATAGCACTCATTGTTTGTTGCCCTGCCTTACTAAACGTGACAACAAATGGCAAGACTTCGCTGGTTTTGGCCGAGGATTTTGCCAGAGTATCAGCTCTGGAAACAGCCGATACCCTCGACAAGGCCTTCTGAATGATGTTTTCGGGGTAAAGTCTACCCCGGAAGAATGTTGCCATCTCCTGGCAACGATTAGCGAAGTCATTGTCATCTGAGCAAATCCTTCTCAATCGTAGAAATTGGGAATAAGGAATTGCGTCACGTGTTGTTTGAGGGTGGAAGGAAGTGTAAGGCAGGTATGAGTGCGAATCTGTCGGCTTATAGTATATTGTCGTATGGAGACGTCCATTTGACGCTGATACTATTGTGTCCAAATATGGGAGTGAGTTGCCTCGTTGAAACTCTATTTTGATGTTAGGATGCATAGAGTTTAGTGATTCCAGGAATGGTTCCATAGTGGTGGAGTTGGTTGGAGAAAATATAAATATATCATCTCTGAACCTCCTATACATGGTGTTAGACGGAGGTGAGACCTTCTGGGACAAGTTGTGTTCCAGGTATGCCATAAAAAGATCGGCATACGAAGGTCCCATCTTCGTCCCCATTGCTACTCCTGACACCTGCTGGAAAAACTCCCCGTTAAACTCAAACGCATTAAGCGTGAGAACTAGTTCTGCTAGACGAAGCAAGCAGCATGTTGGAGGGGTTTTGTCGGGTCGCAAATCCAGAAAGTGCTTAAGAGCAGCTAGACCATCCCCATGAGGGATCACAGTATACAACGAGGCAACGTCTCCCGTGACTAGCGTAAATTCCTCATTGTATATGATATCCTGGATGCCAAGCAGGAAATCTGTGGTATCCTTCAGAAAAGCTGGCGTTGTTTGTACCAGCGGTTGAAGATGAAGGTCCACAAATGAGGAAATATGCATCGTTGGACACGAGCAAGCCGAGACAATTGGCCGCCCGGGGTTATTCACTTTGTGAATTTTGGGCAGCAGGTAAAAACGGGAACATCGAGGATCCTCTACACAAAGTCTTGTTGACTCTTCCGGAAGGTCTCCCAGGTTTATTAGCTGTTGTAAGGTAGCTAAGGTGATTTCCTGGTAGTCTTCCGTTGGGTCGTTAGGCAGTTGCTTATAATGACATTGGTCGTGCAACTGTCTATATGCTTCCTCCAGGTACAGATCTTTCTGCCATACAACGATCGCCCCTCCTTTGTCAGCTGGTTTGATGACAATATCCGCCCTTTCTCTTAGGTGTTTGAGACCTTGAGATTCTTCCTTGGATAAGTTGGGCATATTGGTAGCGTTAGATGAAATTAAACGCAGTGCCCGGTCCCCAAAATAATTAATGGCTGGATGGGTGGTATGGGGAGTCCAACCAGATATTTTGGGGTTTATCTTTTGGAAGATAGACGGTTCGTTTGAGGGTTGATCTTTGAAGAAGTAACGCAATTTCAGTCTTCTTGTCAGGCTTTGAACATCCCGCTCGAGATCGTAAGCGTTGGTCTGCTTTGGAGCAGGGACGAACGTAAGGCCTTTGCAGAGAACGGATCTTTCATTCTCAGAGAGTGAAAGATTCGATGGAATGCATACTACTTTGGTTGGTTGAAACTTAGCCACATCAGTTTCAATACCCAAAGCAGTTAACTTTTTCGTTTTCTGCTTGCGAAGAAGGCTGAAATATTCAGCGTTTAAAGATCTGACCTTAGTTACGAGTTTCTCTACGTCAGGAAGTTTGCTCAGGTCTTTTTTGAGCATATCAAGGTCCGTGCCAAGAACCTTTAGTTCCTTACGTAGTTGTTGGATAGAAGTCGATAATAAACTAAGGGAAGCATTAAACAAGACTTTTTTGTATGGTTCCTGCGATTGCGTGATAGGCTGGAACTTAATATTAAAGCATTTTGGGAGTTTTTTATGTTTAAGACATTGTGACAAGAACCAAAGATGGTTGTGGGTTCTAGTCTTCTTAAACACTATTTTAGCATAATTGAGTCCAAGATGTAAATTGGACTCTGAAAATGACTTCAAAAAACTCCGTAAATTTTGCCTGTATTTGCCCTCTAGGTCGCGCAATTTATTACAAGAATTGTTAAAATGAGTGCGCAAGCGACTGCTAAAATAGTTGTTATTTTGGTGGTCGATGTCGCTTTTATGTCTCTTATTATTTTTGGGCATTTTTCCCGTTGGACGTGGGAATTTAAGAGACATAAGGGGAATTGGTGTAGTTTGAGGGGTCTTGTTGGTGGTTCCCATCGATGTAGAATGGTTCCTATCTGATTCCAACCCGCACCTCGAAAGGCCGGCTTCGGAATCAGGTAGGGCCACTCTACATGCACTCTCCTTCCTTACTTCCAGTCTGCACCCGGTTGGGCCGACTTCGGAAGCACCGCCAAGGAGGATGCTTTGATGGGTAGACCCTACAGGTAGACACCCATGCCGTAACACGGACACCTCCTGCTCTACACCAACTCCAACACTGCTGACATTGGTGTTAATGTCAGCTGAAGAGGAATGTCTATGCTGCACCATAGACTTCCCCTTCTTATGTTGGTGCCTATGCTTTACATCCATAGGCTTCGGTGGGGGCATGGTGAGAAAATAACTCGACGTTTCGGTGCAAGTCACCTTCTTCAGGATAAGCGTTTCTGGAGATGTTGTTGGTTCAACTTCCAAAAACGCACTGAGGCAAAAGCTGGAGATGCAGGGGTATTTATAGGTTTTTGGACCCTGCTTATGCCTTATTAGCATATGCCTAATTTGCATATTTGATAGATATGCAAATGAGGCCTATACTAAGATTCACCTATATAAGTACCTCAAAAATTTTTTGTTCGTCCCACCTTCAGGGCCAAATATCTCGACACCCTGAGGTTTTCAGGGTCTGAGATTTTTTCTGGTGAGGGTGGCAGAGGGGGTAGTAAACTTTGGACGAGGAATTCGATGGTGATGAGATTTCGCCCAAATTCCCACCTCAGGTGGGAGCTACGCCGGATTTTTGAACTTTTGAGGATAGAATGGCCCCGTTTTCATTCTATATATAGGTGAACTCTGTATTATGTCCCATTGGTGCCAGAGTACCTAAACGATGAATAATGCGTGCTTCTTGCTCCCGCCGACTCATCTGGTTAGAAGAAGCCAGTTGGATCGCTGTCACACGCATATCATCTCGTGTATGTACTTTGGTGAAATGTTCACTCACTTCAGTGGGCTCTCCATGTGATAGACTATAGAGATGCTCCCTGAAGCGATCACGAAGCTTACGCTTCGTCTCCCCAATATATAATTTTGAACATTTCGTACATACGATGGCATATATCACGCATTCACTCTTACAGTGAAATTGTTCCCATACCTTTAGGCGTCCCTTTGGTCCCACGATCTCTTTTTGTAAAATAGTGTGTTTGCATGTTAAACACTTACCAACGTTGCATGGGATTGTACCCGGATTTGGGTGACATATTCTAGGTTGCACTGATGTTAGTCGTGCTCGGACTAGAATATCCCGAATGCTTTTCGGCTTGCGAAATGCTGCAACAGGAGGAGATGGGAAGATGTTGACCAACTCCGATGTTTTGGAGATCGTTTCGCCAAAGAGGCTCTTTATAGCACTCATTGTTTGTTGCCCTGCCTTACTAAACGTGACAACAAATGGCAAGACTTCGCTGGTTTTGGCCGAGGATTTTGCCAGAGTATCAGCTCTGGAAACAGCCGATACCCTCGACAAGGCCTTCTGAATGATGTTTTCGGGGTAAAGTCTACCCCGGAAGAATGTTGCCATCTCCTGGCAACGATTAGCGAAGTCATTGTCATCTGAGCAAATCCTTCTTAATCGTAGAAATTGGGAATAAGGAATTGCGTCACGTGTTGTTTGAGGGTGGAAGGAAGTGTAAGGCAGGTATGAGTGCGAATCTGTCGGCTTATAGTATATTGTCGTATGGAGACGTCCATTTGACGCTGATACTATTGTGTCCAAATATGGGAGTGAGTTGCCTCGTTGAAACTCTATTTTGATGTTAGGATGCATAGAGTTTAGTGATTCCAGGAATGGTTCCATAGTGGTGGAGTTGGTTGGAGAAAATATAAATATATCATCTCTGAACCTCCTATACATGGTGTTAGACGGAGGTGAGACCTTCTGGGACAAGTTGTGTTCCAGGTATGCCATAAAAAGATCGGCATACGAAGGTCCCATCTTCGTCCCCATTGCTACTCCTGACACCTGCTGGAAAAACTCCCCGTTAAACTCAAACGCATTAAGCGTGAGAACTAGTTCTGCTAGACGAAGCAAGCAGCATGTTGGAGGGGTTTTGTCGGGTCGCAAATCCAGAAAGTGCTTAAGAGCAGCTAGACCATCCCCATGAGGGATCACAGTATACAACGAGGCAACCCCGACTAACACTATCTTTCGAAAAGGCTTCGAAATGCATTCGAAATGTTCTAAATTCCTTCGCTAAATTCACATTCGGATTTCGAAGTGCAGGCGATTCTGTTTAGACTCTTTTACATTTCCAATTTACGATTCTACACAAATACCTTTAGTTGAATTCGAAAAGAATTCTATTTTTATTCTTTCTAACGAACGAAAATGACAACAATTGACCACATTCTAAATGAATTCGTTCTGACTGCTGTAGCCCGAATCTTACAATGAATAAGGAATACACAGCAAGTCAGTGAGTATATTTTTTTCTCAGTTCACCCGTAGCAATAAGAACCAGAATTAAAAATCAACACATTGTCAGTTTTCAGCTGTGGTCTGTATCCGCAGCATTCTACCAAAACCGAGTTCATTATTTCCAAAAAGCTGGTGATTTCCCTTGAGTAAATTATTTATCTCATTATGGCTAGTAAGAACGGAGTTTTGGACCGATTTGCAGTTGTAGAGTTTCCAACTGAGCTTACTGTTGAAATTGTTTCTACTAAATGGCTTAGTTCAGATAACAAAAGTTGCTACTGGCCCAACGCATTTAAAAGTAAGCTTCAGAATCTCATCCTGACCCACGCGGATCCATTAAGCAGTACAAATTCCAATTCAAATATTAGTTAGCTACTCATGCGAAATGCTTTTAAAATTTGATTTCCTTTTATTGATTTTAAGACACATATGAACAAGCCCGGTCAAACATCGATGCTGCTCAGTACACCTCTAACTTGGATTCCGCTGATGAGCACCAACTCCCAAGAAAACGACGCGGTGCAGAACGAAAAGCAAATTCAGTAAAACCGACAACGGTAGATATCCGACGGGTATCATCATCCTCAGGTGCTTCATCTGATGCTTGTGAGGAGTCATTTCTGCTAAACCACCAGTTGCAAGATACTCCCCAGCAGCAAAGGTTGTTTCGTCAACTTCAGGACTCTTCACCTCAGACGCTTGGACTTGTGACAACCACCGGGACTTCACAAAGACCAGCTATCCAAGCCGGGCTGACCTCGTCAAGGGAAAGAAGTGGTCGTCAGCATGGGATAGGTAATTATATCTTAACCTGTAGCATACTGTAAGGCTTATTGTCAGATAGCTAACTTCGATCATCCTACCAGGTACATTGGAACCTAATGAGTTGATGTCGCATTTGGATACGGTGCGACCAGAAACTACAACCAGAACCCGCCAGTCAGCCACATCCTCACCACCCAGCTTCTCGGATGTAATTAATTTACTTCAAAGTATTCAACGAGATGTCCAAGAAGAAAAGGAAAACAATAAACGTGCGTAATCAGCGTAACATAATTGCAACATTATAAGCTGTGACAACATTTACAATTTAAGTATTTCATTCAGGTTTTCAAGAAATTGTGATTACTCGGCTGGTTAACCTCGAAACGGACGTGAAGGAGCTTTTAGCCAGGACAAATAACCAATCTGGAACTGTAACTTTAGCCGAAAATTTGGATTTTGACTTGCCCGTTAGCTCATTGGATGAGTTCACAAAACTACGTGTCTGGCTTGAAAATGAAGATAATTTTAAGAAACTGGTACTTTAAAGTATTTTAAAACATGAGGAACTAATTACATGCTTATATTTATGTTGTTATGTTACTTTTTGCTTAGCTCGTTCGTTTGACCATTCTTGGTGGGAAATCTCCTAGGGATATGCTCAATCGGCTTTTGGATGAACTCATTGTTAAATCAGTTGCCTCAAAACTAAGCCTTACTGGACGTGGAAAGAGATCCTACGACGGATTTCGAGGAACTTCCATTTTTAAGTTGCTATCAGGTAAAACACTTACTTCTCTTAAAATGTCAAGGTATAATTGATTGTTATTATACAAACATTGTATGGCTTAATTCATATAATTTGTGTCATTTGTATGTTTCCTTAGAAACTATTCGTCACACAAAGGGTGGTGAACTAACTACTGATTCAGAAATCGAAGATTTCATCAAGAAGTACCTCAAGAACGCATCCGAAAAGCCTGCAGTACGAGATGAGCCTGCGTCAACCAACTAACACGAGGAAGCGTTCTACCCGAACTACACAACGCCAAACTAAAGCTTTGATAGAATCAGACCTGCAGTATATTAGGAAAGGAAATAATTGTACTAGATTAGATATACAAAATTTTGTAAACCCGACTACACCGGCTAAAATTACAGGGCTATTAGGTAGTGAATTTGATTTGAATCAGTATAATTTGGCGAGTACAATAGACAGCTTTGTCGATGAAAGAAATTTGACTAATTATTTTCCATGTAATACAGATGATGCAAATCGAGAAAATGATAGTGGTAATATTAAAGAGTTTTTGCAGGGCTGGGCTCTAAGACACAACATCACGCATTCAGCTTTGAAGGAATTATTAGGCCACTTAAGATCCCATGAAAATTTTAAAGAATTGCCAAAAGACCCTAGAACTCTTCTTAAAACTCCCCGAGTAACAAGTAAGACTGAAGTTAGTGGGGGCGAGTGCGTCTATTTTAGTTTGCTAGAAAAGATAAAAGCTCGGATTGAAGCAGGCTATAAAATAAGTACAATTCCGGCTAATGAAGCAACACAAAAACAACTTCACAGTGAACTTATTTCTATTGCCGTTGGTATTGACGGTGTGCCAATCACAAATTCGACCAACAAACAATTTTGGCCTGTTTTGTGTAGCGTTGATCAGTCAACATGCAAAACTCCGTTTGTAGCTGCACTGTTTTATGGTACTTCTAAGCCTACCGACACAGATTTTTTAATTCCATTTATTAATCAATGTAAAGTTTTAGAGGCTGAAGGGATTTTTGTTAAGGGCAAAAAATATTGTTTTAGAATTTCTAGAATTTTGGCGGATGCTCCAGCTCGTAGTTTTATAAAAGGTGTTAAAGGTCATAACAGTTATGAAGGTTGTGAACGCTGTCGCCAAAGGGGTATTTGGGATGGAAGAATTGTGTACCCATTTACAAAAACTAAAATTCAGCAGCGGTTTGATGAAGATTTTAATCGAAACTCATTTGTTGATGATGAGACTGGCATACAGAAGCGTAGTCCATTTTGTGATTTGACCGTTGGATTAGTTAGTCAGGTACCGTTAGATTACCTCCATTTGGTATGCCTTGGTGTAGTTAGGAAACTGGTTAGATCGTGGGTTAGAGGCAAAAAAGGGCATAAAATAAAGCCATCTTCCATTCATATGATTTCAATGAGATTTGTCAGAATTCGTAAAACCTTTCCTCCTGAATTTCAGCGTAAACCAAGGTCACTACATGAAATAAGCCACTTTAAGGGTTCAGAGTTTCGATCAATTATTTTATATACTGGTGTAGTCGGGTTTCATAACTTGATTGATCCTGTAAAGTACCGACATTTTTTACTGCTTCATGTTGCAGTTTACATTCTTTTATCAAATCGGAGTAATGAAACTTATTGGAATGATTTAGCAAACATGTTATTGCACCAATTTGTTGAAGGTGCTGAGAAGTTGTATGGCACAGAGTTTGTTACGTATAATGTACATGGTTTGTTACATTTAAGTGATGATAGTCTTTCGTATGGTAGTTTAGACAATGCTAGCACTTTTAATTTTGAGTCTTATATGCAAAAAATCAAACGTATTTTAAGGTCGAATAATTTGTTTTTAGAACAAGCATACAAAAGAATAACGGAATTAGAAAATTTTGTAGATTCAAAAGATAGTCAGAAGCATGACAAAAATGTGTCAGCTAAACCAGGTAGCAATTGTTACATGCTTAATACCGGTGAAATAATTTTGATAAAGGGCACTGTTAAGGTAAATGATAAATTGTATATTAACCAATATTGTAAGCTTCTCGATTTAAGGCGTATCAAAGAGTATCCTATCGATAGTACTAAGCTTGGTATTTATAAGGCAAAACACATGTCAAATACCTTTAATAGGCTACTCAATCCAGATACCATTATGTTACGTTATATTTTTATGCCTTGTGGACAATCCTATTTTTGTATTCCATTATTACAAAATTGTGCAGAATAAATAATATTTCTTTGCAGTTACCAGCTGTATTTGTGTTACACAAGCGTATACTGATAACCTTCTTTTGGCATCCCATAAGCCGAATATTTACATGCTGAACTCATTCTATATGAATTCGTGCTGCATCCTAATATTGTACAGACTTTCTAAATGCGTTCTATTAAGGTTCGAATTTTCGAACGTTAGCTTCTGTTTATCTTCTCCCTGTCGAATTCGATACGAACATCGACGCTGCGACAAAATCGGATGCGAATAGAATCGGCTTAGCGAATAAAAAAAGAACTCGTTTCGAATGCGGAGTGTGGCTCGGGACGTCTCCCGTGACTAGCGTAAATTCCTCATTGTATATGATATCCTGGATGCCAAGCAGGAAATCTGTGGTATCCTTCAGAAAAGCTGGCGTTGTTTGTACCAGCGGTTGAAGATGAAGGTCCACAAATGAGGAAATATGCATCGTTGGACACGAGCAAGCCGAGACAATTGGCCGCACGGGGTTATTCACTTTGTGAATTTTGGGCAGCAGGTAAAAACGGGAACATCGAGGATCCTCTACACAAAGTCTTGTTGACTCTTCCGGAAGGTCTCCCAGGTTTATTAGCTGTTGTAAGGTAGCTAAGGTGATTTCCTGGTAGTCTTCCGTTGGGTCGTTAGGCAGTTGCTTATAATGACATTGGTCGTGCAACTGTCTATATGCTTCCTCCAGGTACAGATCTTTCTGCCATACAACGATCGCCCCTCCTTTGTCAGCTGGTTTGATGACAATATCCGCCCTTTCTCTTAGGTGTTTGAGACCTTGAGATTCTTCCTTGGATAAGTTGGGCATATTGGTAGCGTTAGATGAAATTAAACGCAGTGCCCGGTCCCCAAAATAATTAATGGCTGGATGGGTGGTATGGGGAGTCCAACCAGATATTTTGGGGTTTATCTTTTGGAAGATAGACGGTTCGTTTGAGGGTTGATCTTTGAAGAAGTAACGCAATTTCAGTCTTCTTGTCAGGCTTTGAACATCCCGCTCGAGATCGTAAGCGTTGGTCTGCTTTGGAGCAGGGACGAACGTAAGGCCTTTGCAGAGAACGGATCTTTCATTCTCAGAGAGTGAAGGATTCGATGGAATGCATACTACTTTGGTTGGTTGAAACTTAGCCACATCAGTTTCAATACCCAAAGCAGTTAACTTTTTCGTTTTCTGCTTGCGAAGAAGGCTGAAATATTCAGCGTTTAAAGATCTGACCTTAGTTACGAGTTTCTCTACGTCAGGAAGTTTGCTCAGGTCTTTTTTGAGCATATCAAGGTCCGTGCCAAGAACCTTTAGTTCCTTACGTAGTTGTTGGATAGAAGTCGATAATAAACTAAGGGAAGCATTAAACAAGACTTTTTTGTATGGTTCCTGCGATTGCGTGATAGGCTGGAACTTAATATTAAAGCATTTTGGGAGTTTTTTATGTTTAAGACATTGTGACAAGAACCAAAGATGGTTGTGGGTTCTAGTCTTCTTAAACACTATTTTAGCATAATTGAGTCCAAGATGTAAATTGGACTCTGAAAATGACTTCAAAAAACTCCGTAAATTTTGCCTGTATTTGCCCTCTAGGTCGCGCAATTTATTACAAGAATTGTTAAAATGAGTGCGCAAGCGACTGCTAAAATAGTTGTTATTTTGGTGGTCGATGTCGCTTTTATGTCTCTTATTATTTTTGGGCATTTTTCCCGTTGGACGTGGGAATTTAAGAGACATAAGGGGAATTGGTGTAGTTTGAGGGGTCTTGTTGGTGGTTCCCATCGATGTAGAATGGTTCCTATCTGATTCCAACCCGCACCTCGAAAGGCCGGCTTCGGAATCAGGTAGGGCCACTCTACATGCACTCTCCTTCCTTACTTCCAGTCTGCACCCGGTTGGGCCGACTTCGGAAGCACCGCCAAGGAGGATGCTTTGATGGGTAGACCCTACAGGTAGACACCCATGCCGTAACACGGACACCTCCTGCTCTACACCAACTCCAACACTGCTGACAATGGTGTTAATGTCAGCTGAAGAGGAATGTCTATGCTGCACCATAGACTTCCCCTTCTTATGTTGGTGCCTATGCTTTACATCCATAGGCTTCGGTGGGGGCATGGTGAGAAAATAACTCGACGTTTCGGTGCAAGTCACCTTCTTCAGGATAAGCGTTTCTGGAGATGTTGTTGGTTCAACTTCCAAAAACGCACTGAGGCAAAAGCTGGAGATGCAGGGGTATTTATAGGTTTTTGGACCCTGCTTATGCCTTATTAGCATATGCCTAATTTGCATATTTGATAGATATGCAAATGAGGCCTATACTAAGATTCACCTATATAAGTACCTCAAAAATTTTTTGTTCGTCCCACCTTCAGGGCCAAATATCTCGACACCCTGAGGTTTTCAGGGTCTGAGATTTTTTCTGGTGAGGGTGGCAGAGGGGGTAGTAAACTTTGGACGAGGAATTCGATGGTGATGAGATTTCGCCCAAATTCCCACCTCAGGTGGGAGCTACGCCGGATTTTTGAACTTTTGAGGATAGAATGGCCCCGTTTTCATTCTATATATAGGTGAACTCTGTATTATGTCCCATTGGTGCCAGAGTACCTAAACGATGAATAATGCGTGCTTCTTGCTCCCGCCGACTCATCTGGTTAGAAGAAGCCAGTTGGATCGCTGTCACACGCATATCATCTCGTGTATGTACTTTGGTGAAATGTTCACTCACTTCAGTGGGCTCTCCATGTGATAGACTATAGAGATGCTCCCTGAAGCGATCACGAAGTTTACGCTTCGTCTCCCCAATATATAATTTTGAACATTTCGTACATACGATGGCATATATCACGCATTCACTCTTACAGTGAAATTGTTCCCATACCTTTAGGCGTCCCTTTGGTCCCACGATCTCTTTTTGTAAAATAGTGTGTTTGCATGTTAAACACTTACCAACGTTGCATGGGATTGTACCCGGATTTGGGTGACATATTCTAGGTTGCACTGATGTTAGTCGTGCTCGGACTAGAATATCCCGAATGCTTTTCGGCTTGCGAAATGCTGCAACAGGAGGAGATGGGAAGATGTTGACCAACTCCGATGTTTTGGAGATCGTTTCGCCAAAGAGGCTCTTTATAGCACTCATTGTTTGTTGCCCTGCCTTACTAAACGTGACAACAAATGGCAAGACTTCGCTGGTTTTGGCCGAGGATTTTGCCAGAGTATCAGCTCTGGAAACAGCCGATACCCTCGACAAGGCCTTCTGAATGATGTTTTCGGGGTAAAGTCTACCCCGGAAGAATGTTGCCATCTCCTGGCAACGATTAGCGAAGTCATTGTCATCTGAGCAAATCCTTCTTAATCGTAGAAATTGGGAATAAGGAATTGCGTCACGTGTTGTTTGGGGGTGGAAGGAAGTGTAAGGCAGGTATGAGTGCGAATCTGTCGGCTTATAGTATATTGTCGTATGGAGACGTCCATTTGACGCTGATACTATTGTGTCCAAATATGGGAGTGAGTTGCCTCGTTGAAACTCTATTTTGATGTTAGGATGCATAGAGTTTAGTGATTCCAGGAATGGTTCCATAGTGGTGGAGTTGGTTGGAGAAAATATAAATATATCATCTCTGAACCTCCTATACATGGTGTTAGACGGAGGTGAGACCTTCTGGGACAAGTTGTGTTCCAGGTATGCCATAAAAAGATCGGCATACGAAGGTCCCATCTTCGTCCCCATTGCTACTCCTGACACCTGCTGGAAAAACTCCCCGTTAAACTCAAACGCATTAAGCGTGAGAACTAGTTCTGCTAGACGAAGCAAGCAGCATGTTGGAGGGGTTTTGTCGGGTCGCAAATCCAGAAAGTGCTTAAGAGCAGCTAGACCATCCCCATGAGGGATCACAGTATACAACGAGGCAACCCCGACTAACACTATCTTTCGAAAAGGCTTCGAAATGCATTCGAAATGTTCTAAATTCCTTCGCTAAATTCACATTCGGATTTCGAAGTGCAGGCGATTCTGTTTAGACTCTTTTACATTTCCAATTTACGATTCTACACAAATACCTTTAGTTGAATTCGAAAAGAATTCTATTTTTATTCTTTCTAACGAACGAAAATGACAACAATTGACCACATTCTAAATGAATTCGTTCTGACTGCTGTAGCCCGAATCTTACAATGAATAAGGAATACACAGCAAGTCAGTGAGTATATTTTTTTCTCAGTTCACCCGTAGCAATAAGAACCAGAATTAAAAATCAACACATTGTCAGTTTTCAGCTGTGGTCTGTATCCGCAGCATTCTACCAAAACCGAGTTCATTATTTCCAAAAAGCTGGTGATTTCCCTTGAGTAAATTATTTATCTCATTATGGCTAGTAAGAACGGAGTTTTGGACCGATTTGCAGTTGTAGAGTTTCCAACTGAGCTTACTGTTGAAATTGTTTCTACTAAATGGCTTAGTTCAGATAACAAAAGTTGCTACTGGCCCAACGCATTTAAAAGTAAGCTTCAGAATCTCATCCTGACCCACGCGGATCCATTAAGCAGTACAAATTCCAATTCAAATATTAGTTAGCTACTCATGCGAAATGCTTTTAAAATTTGATTTCCTTTTATTGATTTTAAGACACATATGAACAAGCCCGGTCAAACATCGATGCTGCTCAGTACACCTCTAACTTGGATTCCGCTGATGAGCACCAACTCCCAAGAAAACGACGCGGTGCAGAACGAAAAGCAAATTCAGTAAAACCGACAACGGTAGATATCCGACGGGTATCATCATCCTCAGGTGCTTCATCTGATGCTTGTGAGGAGTCATTTCTGCTAAACCACCAGTTGCAAGATACTCCCCAGCAGCAAAGGTTGTTTCGTCAACTTCAGGACTCTTCACCTCAGACGCTTGGACTTGTGACAACCACCGGGACTTCACAAAGACCAGCTATCCAAGCCGGGCTGACCTCGTCAAGGGAAAGAAGTGGTCGTCAGCATGGGATAGGTAATTATATCTTAACCTGTAGCATACTGTAAGGCTTATTGTCAGATAGCTAACTTCGATCATCCTACCAGGTACATTGGAACCTAATGAGTTGATGTCGCATTTGGATACGGTGCGACCAGAAACTACAACCAGAACCCGCCAGTCAGCCACATCCTCACCACCCAGCTTCTCGGATGTAATTAATTTACTTCAAAGTATTCAACGAGATGTCCAAGAAGAAAAGGAAAACAATAAACGTGCGTAATCAGCGTAACATAATTGCAACATTATAAGCTGTGACAACATTTACAATTTAAGTATTTCATTCAGGTTTTCAAGAAATTGTGATTACTCGGCTGGTTAACCTCGAAACGGACGTGAAGGAGCTTTTAGCCAGGACAAATAACCAATCTGGAACTGTAACTTTAGCCGAAAATTTGGATTTTGACTTGCCCGTTAGCTCATTGGATGAGTTCACAAAACTACGTGTCTGGCTTGAAAATGAAGATAATTTTAAGAAACTGGTACTTTAAAGTATTTTAAAACATGAGGAACTAATTACATGCTTATATTTATGTTGTTATGTTACTTTTTGCTTAGCTCGTTCGTTTGACCATTCTTGGTGGGAAATCTCCTAGGGATATGCTCAATCGGCTTTTGGATGAACTCATTGTTAAATCAGTTGCCTCAAAACTAAGCCTTACTGGACGTGGAAAGAGATCCTACGACGGATTTCGAGGAACTTCCATTTTTAAGTTGCTATCAGGTAAAACACTTACTTCTCTTAAAATGTCAAGGTATAATTGATTGTTATTATACAAACATTGTATGGCTTAATTCATATAATTTGTGTCATTTGTATGTTTCCTTAGAAACTATTCGTCACACAAAGGGTGGTGAACTAACTACTGATTCAGAAATCGAAGATTTCATCAAGAAGTACCTCAAGAACGCATCCGAAAAGCCTGCAGTACGAGATGAGCCTGCGTCAACCAACTAACACGAGGAAGCGTTCTACCCGAACTACACAACGCCAAACTAAAGCTTTGATAGAATCAGACCTGCAGTATATTAGGAAAGGAAATAATTGTACTAGATTAGATATACAAAATTTTGTAAACCCGACTACACCGGCTAAAATTACAGGGCTATTAGGTAGTGAATTTGATTTGAATCAGTATAATTTGGCGAGTACAATAGACAGCTTTGTCGATGAAAGAAATTTGACTAATTATTTTCCATGTAATACAGATGATGCAAATCGAGAAAATGATAGTGGTAATATTAAAGAGTTTTTGCAGGGCTGGGCTCTAAGACACAACATCACGCATTCAGCTTTGAAGGAATTATTAGGCCACTTAAGATCCCATGAAAATTTTAAAGAATTGCCAAAAGACCCTAGAACTCTTCTTAAAACTCCCCGAGTAACAAGTAAGACTGAAGTTAGTGGGGGCGAGTGCGTCTATTTTAGTTTGCTAGAAAAGATAAAAGCTCGGATTGAAGCAGGCTATAAAATAAGTACAATTCCGGCTAATGAAGCGACACAAAAACAACTTCACAGTGAACTTATTTCTATTGCCGTTGGTATTGACGGTGTGCCAATCACAAATTCGACCAACAAACAATTTTGGCCTGTTTTGTGTAGCGTTGATCAGTCAACATGCAAAACTCCGTTTGTAGCTGCACTGTTTTATGGTACTTCTAAGCCTACCGACACAGATTTTTTAATTCCATTTATTAATCAATGTAAAGTTTTAGAGGCTGAAGGGATTTTTGTTAAGGGCAAAAAATATTGTTTTAGAATTTCTAGAATTTTGGCGGATGCTCCAGCTCGTAGTTTTATAAAAGGTGTTAAAGGTCATAACAGTTATGAAGGTTGTGAACGCTGTCGCCAAAGGGGTATTTGGGATGGAAGAATTGTGTACCCATTTACAAAAACTAAAATTCAGCAGCGGTTTGATGAAGATTTTAATCGAAACTCATTTGTTGATGATGAGACTGGCATACAGAAGCGTAGTCCATTTTGTGATTTGACCGTTGGATTAGTTAGTCAGGTACCGTTAGATTACCTCCATTTGGTATGCCTTGGTGTAGTTAGGAAACTGGTTAGATCGTGGGTTAGAGGCAAAAAAGGGCATAAAATAAAGCCATCTTCCATTCATATGATTTCAATGAGATTTGTCAGAATTCGTAAAACCTTTCCTCCTGAATTTCAGCGTAAACCAAGGTCACTACATGAAATAAGCCACTTTAAGGGTTCAGAGTTTCGATCAATTATTTTATATACTGGTGTAGTCGGGTTTCATAACTTGATTGATCCTGTAAAGTACCGACATTTTTTACTGCTTCATGTTGCAGTTTACATTCTTTTATCAAATCGGAGTAATGAAACTTATTGGAATGATTTAGCAAACATGTTATTGCACCAATTTGTTGAAGGTGCTGAGAAGTTGTATGGCACAGAGTTTGTTACGTATAATGTACATGGTTTGTTACATTTAAGTGATGATAGTCTTTCGTATGGTAGTTTAGACAATGCTAGCACTTTTAATTTTGAGTCTTATATGCAAAAAATCAAACGTATTTTAAGGTCGAATAATTTGTTTTTAGAACAAGCATACAAAAGAATAACGGAATTAGAAAATTTTGTAGATTCAAAAGATAGTCAGAAGCATGACAAAAATGTGTCAGCTAAACCAGGTAGCAATTGTTACATGCTTAATACCGGTGAAATAATTTTGATAAAGGGCACTGTTAAGGTAAATGATAAATTGTATATTAACCAATATTGTAAGCTTCTCGATTTAAGGCGTATCAAAGAGTATCCTATCGATAGTACTAAGCTTGGTATTTATAAGGCAAAACACATGTCAAATACCTTTAATAGGCTACTCAATCCAGATACCATTATGTTACGTTATATTTTTATGCCTTGTGGACAATCCTATTTTTGTATTCCATTATTACAAAATTGTGCAGAATAAATAATATTTCTTTGCAGTTACCAGCTGTATTTGTGTTACACAAGCGTATACTGATAACCTTCTTTTGGCATCCCATAAGCCGAATATTTACATGCTGAACTCATTCTATATGAATTCGTGCTGCATCCTAATATTGTACAGACTTTCTAAATGCGTTCTATTAAGGTTCGAATTTTCGAACGTTAGCTTCTGTTTATCTTCTCCCTGTCGAATTCGATACGAACATCGACGCTGCGACAAAATCGGATGCGAATAGAATCGGCTTAGCGAATAAAAAAAGAACTCGTTTCGAATGCGGAGTGTGGCTCGGGACGTCTCCCGTGACTAGCGTAAATTCCTCATTGTATATGATATCCTGGATGCCAAGCAGGAAATCTGTGGTATCCTTCAGAAAAGCTGGCGTTGTTTGTACCAGCGGTTGAAGATGAAGGTCCACAAATGAGGAAATATGCATCGTTGGACACGAGCAAGCCGAGACAATTGGCCGCCCGGGGTTATTCACTTTGTGAATTTTGGGCAGCAGGTAAAAACGGGAACATCGAGGATCCTCTACACAAAGTCTTGTTGACTCTTCCGGAAGGTCTCCCAGGTTTATTAGCTGTTGTAAGGTAGCTAAGGTGATTTCCTGGTAGTCTTCCGTTGGGTCGTTAGGCAGTTGCTTATAATGACATTGGTCGTGCAACTGTCTATATGCTTCCTCCAGGTACAGATCTTTCTGCCATACAACGATCGCCCCTCCTTTGTCAGCTGGTTTGATGACAATATCCGCCCTTTCTCTTAGGTGTTTGAGACCTTGAGATTCTTCCTTGGATAAGTTGGGCATATTGGTAGCGTTAGATGAAATTAAACGCAGTGCCCGGTCCCCAAAATAATTAATGGCTGGATGGGTGGTATGGGGAGTCCAACCAGATATTTTGGGGTTTATCTTTTGGAAGATAGACGGTTCGTCTGAGGGTTGATCTTTGAAGAAGTAACGCAATTTCAGTCTTCTTGTCAGGCTTTGAACATCCCGCTCGAGATCGTAAGCGTTGGTCTGCTTTGGAGCAGGGACGAACGTAAGGCCTTTGCAGAGAACGGATCTTTCATTCTCAGAGAGTGAAGGATTCGATGGAATGCATACTACTTTGGTTGGTTGAAACTTAGCCACATCAGTTTCAATACCCAAAGCAGTTAACTTTTTCGTTTTCTGCTTGCGAAGAAGGCTGAAATATTCAGCGTTTAAAGATCTGACCTTAGTTACGAGTTTCTCTACGTCAGGAAGTTTGCTCAGGTCTTTTTTGAGCATATCAAGGTCCGTGCCAAGAACCTTTAGTTCCTTACGTAGTTGTTGGATAGAAGTCGATAATAAACTAAGGGAAGCATTAAACAAGACTTTTTTGTATGGTTCCTGCGATTGCGTGATAGGCTGGAACTTAATATTAAAGCATTTTGGGAGTTTTTTATGTTTAAGACATTGTGACAAGAACCAAAGATGGTTGTGGGTTCTAGTCTTCTTAAACACTATTTTAGCATAATTGAGTCCAAGATGTAAATTGGACTCTGAAAATGACTTCAAAAAACTCCGTAAATTTTGCCTGTATTTGCCCTCTAGGTCGCGCAATTTATTACAAGAATTGTTAAAATGAGTGCGCAAGCGACTGCTAAAATAGTTGTTATTTTGGTGGTCGATGTCGCTTTTATGTCTCTTATTATTTTTGGGCATTTTTCCCGTTGGACGTGGGAATTTAAGAGACATAAGGGGAATTGGTGTAGTTTGAGGGGTCTTGTTGGTGGTTCCCATCGATGTAGAATGGTTCCTATCTGATTCCAACCCGCACCTCGAAAGGCCGGCTTCGGAATCAGGTAGGGCCACTCTACATGCACTCTCCTTCCTTACTTCCAGTCTGCACCCGGTTGGGCCGACTTCGGAAGCACCGCCAAGGAGGATGCTTTGATGGGTAGACCCTACAGGTAGACACCCATGCCGTAACACGGACACCTCCTGCTCTACACCAACTCCAACACTGCTGACAATGGTGTTAATGTCAGCTGAAGAGGAATGTCTATGCTGCACCATAGACTTCCCCTTCTTATGTTGGTGCCTATGCTTTACATCCATAGGCTTCGGTGGGGGCATGGTGAGAAAATAACTCGACGTTTCGGTGCAAGTCACCTTCTTCAGGATAAGCGTTTCTGGAGATGTTGTTGGTTCAACTTCCAAAAACGCACTGAGGCAAAAGCTGGAGATGCAGGGGTATTTATAGGTTTTTGGACCCTGCTTATGCCTTATTAGCATATGCCTAATTTGCATATTTGATAGATATGCAAATGAGGCCTATACTAAGATTCACCTATATAAGTACCTCAAAAATTTTTTGTTCGTCCCACCTTCAGGGCCAAATATCTCGACACCCTGAGGTTTTCAGGGTCTGAGATTTTTTCTGGTGAGGGTGGCAGAGGGGGTAGTAAACTTTGGACGAGGAATTCGATGGTGATGAGATTTCGCCCAAATTCCCACCTCAGGTGGGAGCTACGCCGGATTTTTGAACTTTTGAGGATAGAATGGCCCCGTTTTCATTCTATATATAGGTGAACTCTGTATTATGTCCCATTGGTGCCAGAGTACCTAAACGATGAATAATGCGTGCTTCTTGCTCCCGCCGACTCATCTGGTTAGAAGAAGCCAGTTGGATCGCTGTCACACGCATATCATCTCGTGTATGTACTTTGGTGAAATGTTCACTCACTTCAGTGGGCTCTCCATGTGATAGACTATAGAGATGCTCCCTGAAGCGATCACGAAGCTTACGCTTCGTCTCCCCAATATATAATTTTGAACATTTCGTACATACGATGGCATATATCACGCATTCACTCTTACAGTGAAATTGTTCCCATACCTTTAGGCGTCCCTTTGGTCCCACGATCTCTTTTTGTAAAATAGTGTGTTTGCATGTTAAACACTTACCAACGTTGCATGGGATTGTACCCGGATTTGGGTGACATATTCTAGGTTGCACTGATGTTAGTCGTGCTCGGACTAGAATATCCCGAATGCTTTTCGGCTTGCGAAATGCTGCAACAGGAGGAGATGGGAAGATGTTGACCAACTCCGATGTTTTGGAGATCGTTTCGCCAAAGAGGCTCTTTATAGCACTCATTGTTTGTTGCCCTGCCTTACTAAACGTGACAACAAATGGCAAGACTTCGCTGGTTTTGGCCGAGGATTTTGCCAGAGTATCAGCTCTGGAAACAGCCGATACCCTCGACAAGGCCTTCTGAATGATGTTTTCGGGGTAAAGTCTACCCCGGAAGAATGTTGCCATCTCCTGGCAACGATTAGCGAAGTTGTACGTTGGCAACACAATACGTTGGCAAAATGCGCAATATTCCATGGAATGGATTTTTTGGGAAACTGTTACGGTTTCTAGTGACCGCAGTTGTTGCACCAGCATTCATCGTAAATGTTCGAACAATATTTATAGTTGTTTTTACAATGGGAGCATCATTCATAAATTTGCAAAAAGTTTTGTTACGACGGCATGTTTGTTCCTCAACAATAAAGATATACGCCCAAATGTCTGTAAAATTGAAGGTGCTCTTATATTTTTCCAAATATTCGTCTACAGCGTTGTTATCATTTGGAGGAATTTTTATTACTGCAAGTGTGATTGTAACCGAAGTTGGTATCATAAAAGGCAGCTCGATTGTAATATTTGCTGGATTTGTGGTAACAATTTTGGCACTTTGCACTGTGGTAGTGTTTTTAAACATTGCTTGTAAAATTTATGAAAAGTCGGTAAACATACGGTCAAACTGGATAGCAGAGACATGTCACAGATTAGATAAACGGTACATTAACAAGATACTAGCAAGCTTGAAGTCTTTGTCACTTCCGGTGGGAGATTTTGGATTGATAAATAAGGAACTAAAACTAAATTACTTTGCAGCATTATTAATATACACCGTAAACTTTTTGCTGGGAATGAGTCAGATGATATAGATTAATAAAATAAAGAAAAGCGACTTTACGCAAATGATACACAATTTTTGTTACCTACCGGAGGCATTACAATAAGCTTTGCTATTTATTGTATTCAGAATTTGTTTAATAAAAAATAAAAGTAAATTAACAAACTCTCGGGTTAATATCCACCTCAAGTTAATTTGTCAGCTTCTTTGCCTCAAATAAAGCGGTGCAAAGGTCCAATCCAGCATCAGGATTTTTCTTGAATACCGTATTTATTCGATTTATACCCCCGGCTAAAATTTCAAACTTCACATCTCAAAGGAGGGTATAATTTGAGGGGGGGTCATAAATCGAGGGGGGCCAAAATTTCAAATTGGATGGTACATTTTGGAAGGATTTTGTATTTATGATGGTAACTAACAGTAAACTGTTCAGCTATAGCTTTGTTAGAATTTGTTTTGTCATAAATGATTGCGTGAAACGTATTGACATTGATTGTTATATTCACAAAACTCAATATTAAAGTGAATATTTATGATTACGTTCGTCTCAAAAATGATAGGGGGCTATAAACCGAGGGGGGTCAAAATTTCAAATTTCGGCTCTCAAAGGAGGGTATAATTTGGGGGGGGGGGGGGTCATAAATCGAGTGAGGGGTATAAATCGAATAAATACGGTACTTGTTTATACTCATCACAATTTTTTAATTCTTCGTGATTTCTGAAAGAAAAGGTGTTTCGTTATGAGTTACAAGCTAGCATATTAATAATAGTGCGTAAGCATTTTCAAATAATGTTTGGCAGAAAATTTACCGGCCTAAGACTTGCACAGCTTTAGCTTTTAGGTCCTCACAGTTTTCTGCATTTCTTGCAAAAAGAAACAATTCCAATGCCTTTACGCCAACATACCAGTCACTTGATTTGGTTAAAAATATTTTTTTCATGGTTAGCTTCAGGTTTTCAATTGTATACTTCTCCGCAGCTTCTAAAATATCCAGTGCAATGTAGAAATCTGCAAAATTGCGGTGATATCAAGATAGTACAAGTATGCCAGTAAAGCTTTTAGACCTTCTTCACTTATATCCAACATTTCAATAACACTTGTTTCAGCTTCTTTAAACTTATTTTGAAACATCGTACGGAAAACCGGACTGTTGCCTAGCATAAAAATTATTTATGTAACATTACGTTTAACTATACACTGGTTTGTTACTTCTAATTTCCAATACCAATAATAGTGTGATTACCAATAAGGAATATTTTACATATGACACCCCATCTTATACCCATTTGCAGCAACAAGAGTAGTTGTTGTGGCCTACGAAGCTGTAATAGGCACCGGGTATATTGATATGGGAGGTGGTCTGGTGTTGATTGGTGTGGGTCGTACTCTGGGTTCACGATATGGCTTGTAGAGTAAAGCCCGGCTCCTATTTTATGTATTTGTGTTCACCTAGGATATATGTGCGTGAGTGGGTGGTATGTTTGTTTGGACAACGGACCGTTGACTGCAAGTTCGGTGCCGTCATTAGTGTAATTTCTAAGGATACTGGCTGTTTACTATTTGGGTTCAAGGGAGAAAATGGAAGAGGAGAATCCTGACTATATAAGGAAGTGCAAAACCGAGGATCGGTGTTATTTCGCCATTTGTCATTCGGTCATTTGTCAGTCATTCGGTCATTTGTCAGTCATTTGTCATTCGTCAGTCATTTGTCATTCGTCAGTCATTCGTATTTATTCTCTCTTGTAATTGAAGTTAAGTTGTAGTAAAAGTTGAAATGTTGAATAGAATTGCTCTAGTCTTGTTATTTTAAAATACGTCGCATCACCCTACACCTCATTACACTGAGCTTCGAATAGTAGTATCAGTTTCCATCTGCTCGTTTAGTATTTTCCTGGTGAATTTAGTCAAATCCGCAACATCCGGCTTAGAAATTACAGGTCAAGAATATTGTATACCTCTCGCAAGTGTATCGTAAACTAAACAGCATCTATTGTAATGGTTAGTTTTGCTTTGTAGTCCCAAACGCTTCCAATCGATTGGTGAATCGTTCGCTTTTCGAATGCAATCGGCAATGTATCTTCAAAAATTGCGTTTGCTGCATCATTCATTTAAAAGGAAGTAAGGTTGCATTTCTGTTTGAAAAAATATCGAGTTGGGATATATCTTATTTTTAACTATACTCTGAGCATCAAATAGTTCTCAGGAAAAACATTTATTTACCTGTGGTAGTGAGATCTTTAGCCGTAGTAATTCCAAAAAATGGATTAATTTCCATCTTGCCTGATCCCAATCCCAATGCATAAATTCCCCCTGCCCTCTTGTACTCAAACGATTGAAGTATAGTTTTTACTTTAAGGGTTTTTCCTAAAAGTTGTAGTAAAAAGTCCAGAAGTGTTCCTTCGACCCGTACCTTAATACGTTGAATCTCATCTTGTTGTCCGTAATTTTCAATGTGTTTCGTCAATGTTACCAGCATTGATCTGCAATCACAAATTGCACAATTTTGTTTACGATAACACTTGACTTGTATATACGTTTCCGACTAACCCATGCCTTCTCCTGTTTTCTGGTATTGGGAGGAAAGATCGTAGTTCATTACAAATATACCAAGTAGATTTGGAAATATTGGTGGGGAAAATGTGTTCTGGTGTAAGATTAACATTATAACTTGTGCTTATTTCTCGATTTTTTGTTTTCCATGCTGTTACAAAAGAAATTCCGTGTTCATATACAAGATACGCATTTACAGCCATTATGTATCCACTATAAATAAGAAAATTATGAAATTCTAGTTATTTGTAAAAAAACAAAAAATGCTTATAAGAAACAACACTATTTTAAAACTCCAATTAAGCAAGAATTAAACAAAATAATAAACAAATACTTCTTGCCTATAAAAACAAAAATTGAAAATTCAGCCACGTAGCTTATTCTTTACGACACACGTTCCAATGTATCTTATTATGTAGCACAAAATAATGTTTAATACATTGATAGCGTGTTGTTCACTTTATTGGAGTAAATACATACTCTATTATCGTACATTTTTAAATCCGCCCAAATCGGAATCAACAAATACTAGCGTGTCATGGCCATCGCTTTGCGTGTCCAAATTTTGCAATGTAGGCAATGACTTTATCCTATAAAATTAATATTTTTGCAAAAAGTCTGTAATTGCTTTCCCTTTATGCTCACTTCTCGGCTTTTATATTTAGTAATAGGTGTGAATAATGTTTTGTGTGCTTGCGTGTGCATAAATTGTATGCTTGGTAAACATATTTTATAGTGCCATTGTATTGCCAGAAGTTGTATATCCAGTTCATGCTTCTAGACAATTAAACACAGAACAAATTTAATACAAAATATATAGCAAATACCTATGTCCAAACCAAAATAGTATGTATATGACAAGCAAAATGTAAACATGTATTTAAGTGGTAACTAAAAATATGGCATTTGATGATGACAAAAGAAACATAAGAGCAAACCAAAGAAGTCAAGCATTTACTTAACTGGTGAAAGTTTTTCATTTTATATATTTTCATGAATTGAAATGAATTATACCATTTAAGCACTGCACTTTTGTTATTTTTAGTCAAATTTGATCACCAAGCAAATCAGACATGAGATAAGAAACAAATGAAGCATGGCATAACTATTATTGCTTTTTAGAACAAGAATATAAATCCTGAATACGATGATATATGTGTAGCGCTCAGGGAAAAGGGGGCTAATCCGACAAAACACGTTTACCGTAAACGCTTGAATTATGAGACATGCCTCAAATTCGACCGTATTTCTTCTTTTTGTGGCCCGATTCAAAATTTATTCGATGAAACGCTGTAACTTAGTAATTTTTCACATATTTCACCAACATCTGAGTTTAAGGTCCGCTTTTTAAATTTCGGATAGTAGGACCCTTAAATCAGGCCCCTAATTATCAACTATGCAAAATTAAAGGGTCTGTGCTACATGACACATGATTTTAGGTCCATTTTTGACCAGGTATAACAAACTAGAGATCCTGTTGTTAAAATTTAACTAATTATGCCCTGAAATGGGGCCCTACAATTATGCCCTAACCTATCCAAAATACAAAGTCAAAGGATCTATTATGCTGTGTGACACATGATCTTAGGTCCATTTTTGGCTAGAATTACCAACGTGAGGTCCGTTTGTTAAAATTTAATTATTTAGGCCCTGAAATTAGGCCTTAAATAATTAAGGCCATCAAATATGCAAAATTAAAGGACCCAAATTAGGACCTACGGATCCAGGTTTTAACAAGCGGACCTCACATTCGTAATCCTGATTAAAAATGGACCAAAAATCATGTGTGGAACAGCCTAATACATTCCTTAATTAAGTATATTTGATAAGTTAGGGCATAATTGTAGGGCCCAATTTCAGGGCCTTAATAGTTAAATTTTAACAAACGGATCTCTCGTTTGTAATCCTGGTCAAGAATGGACCTAAAATCATGCGTCATGTAGCACAGACCCTTTAATTTTGTATAGTTGATAATTAGGGGCCTGATTTAAGGGTCCTATTATCCGAAATTTAACAAACGGACCTTAAACTCAGATGTTGGTGAAATATGTGAAAAATTACTAAGTTACAGCATTTCATCGAATAAATTTTGAATCGGGCCACAAAAAGAAGTAATACGGTCGAATTTGAGGCATGTCTCACAATTCAAGCGTTTACGGTAAACGTATTTTGTCGGACTAGCCCCCTTATCCCTGAGCGCAACACATATTATCATTCAAGTATTGTGAACGTGATGACACTTAAGAATTGTGAGTACACTCAAGAATATGAAAGTGTTCGAATTTCAATTATTTGCAACCGTAAACGAACCAATACAAGTGTTATGTAAATTTAATGTATTTATGTTGCGTTCATCCAGAGTACGTCGTTATGAATATAAAAGCAGAACGTTCATGAAGCCATGAAGAAGATTAGTATTTTTGGTTTAATTTTTTGAAAGAATAAGTGGTAGTAATTTAGTACAATAAAATAAGTGGCTTCATGTTTTTTTTAAACGGAAACTCATATAATAATTTTCTAGAAAACTCTATGCTGCGAATAAAATAAACTAATACCAGGATGAACCCTTTCATTGTCAGTTATATTTTTATTTTAAAATGTAAATACAGTTATTTTGAGCATACTTTTTGGGCAGACTAATATCTCTTATCCCACTTGTTGCGTGTTAGGGTTCTTTTACGTTTAACACAAATGCGTTGGACAAATAATAAGTCAAGTTGTAAAATTGAAGATTAAACACCTACCTGTAAGGGTTTGATCGTAATTATACGATCCAACAGAAGTCCGAAGAGATCACTGACGATGTACTACTAGTATAGTCTGCATCTGGTTACTTGGTAGAGGCGTACCTTTTAAAAGAACTCATGCTAATAAAAAAACACAATCTCACATGCCCATGTCCCCGCTTGCTGGCCAACAACCCGTCAGTTAGTTCAAAGAATCTACATAAATGTATAAACCTGGCACTGGAATCATAAAACCGAAGCACAAGGTGGTTGCTCTAAGTGGGGAACAACAGCAATTGCCTTCGCTTTGTCAGTTACAATTTTCTTAAGTATGCGAGTAATTAAACTAAACGGAGGAAATATGTATGCAAACTCCAGTGTCCAACTTTGAGTAAATGCATCCACCGCAACAGAGCTCTTACTGGGACGCCAGGTGACGTACCTCTGACACTGATGAGCTTCATCTGATGCAAAAAGATCAATTGATGGCATTCCAAAAGTCTGACATATTCTATTAAATGTCGAATTTTGCAATTTCCATTCTGTGTCACCTGCTTCTCTACGCGACTCTTCTCCACACTTCTTATATAGCTAGCGACAAAGCTTATTCTTCTTTCCTCTGCAAACTTTCATATGCGTTTTGCGACCTCGTGAAGTTCTCGGGAATGGACTCCTCCAAATCTATTTATATATGCAATTGCAACCTGACTATCAATTCTCAACAATACTTGCTTGTCAAAAGTATCAAATAAGAAGCAATTTATCCTTTTTCAACCGCTAGTAATTCAAGTTTGTTTATATGATGTTGACTCTCCGCTTTTGTCTGAAACCCATGACTCTTTCGAATGCTACATTCCATGCCGTAGCCTGTTTTTGAGGCGTCTGAGAAAATAACTACGTCAAACTCGTCAGATTTCACTGTCTTATTGGCTTTTTCTAGCGCTTTCAGTCACCACCTAATATCGACTATACTTTCTGCCTGAACTACGACCTTAGCCATATAATTGTGATTGTTTTCTTCAAGGGCTTCCTTTAAGTCCCATGCAATTAATCTTGTATACAGAATTGAATACTTGATAGCCGGGGTGGCGGATATTAGAGTTCCCTGAAACTCACTTAACTCTTGCAATGTTACACACGGCTTCTCCAACAATTATTTTGCACCAGTTTGCAATCTTCGTGCATTTTCTTTTGGGTAAGTCAATTGGAAAGAAATGTGTTGAGAAACTGGTAAAATGACGAGCAAAAAGGTTTACATGCTAAGCGCCATAAGAAGAATAGCATTGCTTCTTATGGGCAGAATTTGCAAAATTGCAAAAAGTCTTAAAGTAATCTGCTAATATTTGTATGTTACATTTAATTTATGACATGTTTTATTATCTCAAAGGATTCTCCTGAATTTTTTCTATAAGATGATGTAGTTTGATTATTGAGATATTGTATGACAGAGCCAGGAAAATTGGCCAAACCAGTTAGAAATATTCATCTCTCAGATAGGAGATAGTTTTCTAATATTATTATATCTAACATTGTGAGGATACAGAGAACATAGAGTAAGCACCTGATCCATTTGAAAGCATAGCGACGCTTTTTGGCCAGGAAGTGGCGCTTTGCTCAACAGACCTCTTTTTGCATACATTGCGAGGATAACTCTGAAAATTTGCGATTTTTGCACTAGTTAGTTTTTCACAATTAGCTGGAAAACGAGTGTAATTGGATGCTTGGTAAATGCATACGATGAATGATCATTATTATTTTCATGTACCGATGTAGTTAAGAGCACCCACTTTGTTGTAAAACTTGGGGAAAATTGTAGTCAACTCTCTAGTTGACAACTAGTCAAGTACGAGAAGACCAAAGTACAGAAGGAAGTAAGATCAGTAGTACAGTGAAAGTGTTCTCATTATTATATTATACCTTGGGACTGGTGTTAGTAGTGAAATAAAGTGTTTTATTATTACTACAACGTGGTTGTTGCAATTTATTTCGGCGACTCACTTTTGCACACTAGTGTCATCCTGCATGGATATACCTTTGGGTGGGGCAAAGCGGGACTCAGGGATTGGAACGGGCTTGGGGGAATAAATTGCACAGGGACAAGTGCAACCTTTAGCTGGGTTTTTGGGTCAATCAACAACATCAATCATCATCCTATCACTGTCAAATTCCAATCTCAGGAACTTGATATGTTTCTTGATTAATTATAAATCCTAAACTCACTGATGTTAACCCCTTTCCCCTAAGAAATTCAAAAACCGACTTAAGAAGCTTAGTAAAAACCCTAGGACTAGTACATAGGCCAAATGGCAGACAGGTGTACTCATACAACTGATCTCTAAATTTAAATCGAAGATACTTTCTATGTTCCTTTTCTACAGGTACCATCAGATAAGCATCCTTTAAATCAATATTAGCCATTTAACAGTGTCTTGTTATCAAATTGTAAACCGTTCGATAGTCCTCCATTTTAAAATAAGGACATTCAACATATTCATTAAGGTGCTTCAGATTCAAAATTAACCGCATGCCACCTGCAGGTTTCGGAACTACAAAAATGGGGAAAACGGACTCACCAACGACTGGTTCAACTTTGGAGATTGCGAATATTTCTAATAGCCTGTCGATTTCAGATTCTATGTACCCATCTTCAGTTTCTGAGAATTGTATATTTTTAAAAGTTTATAACCATATATGTGGTGCGTTAAAGGGTATTACATACCCCTAGGTAGTTTGTAAAACTACTGGATCGCTGGTCAGCTTTTGCCACTCATAAATAAAATATTTTAATAGACCGGCGTATTTAATGCTTACAATCTTTTGCTGGTTGTAATATCGCGGTCTTGTCTGGCTGAGCATCTGGCCTCCCCTCTGACTCAAAGGAGGCCCCCTCCAGTTTAAAGGACGGGAAAAGCCACGAGTCCTTCCTCGGAATGACGGGAGTCCTCTACGAGCAAATGGACGAGGTTGGAAACCTTGTGGTCGAATGAGTTTAGAAGTTGTTTTTGCGGTTGAAACTTTCTTGTCTATATTATCACCAAATAGGTATTCAGTGATTGGCAAAGTTGAGCTGCAGAGGGCTGCTCCGTCCGCCGTTAAAAACTGTTTCATGTTCTGTCTTCGTTTTAAATGAAAATCTCGCCTGCTTGATCCTAACTGGGAAGTACTATCGCGAAGCAATCCTAGCAGTTGTTCAGCGAAAGTCTTGGGAATCGTGTTGATATTCCTACTTATCAAATCCACGGCTTTCACCTGAGCGACCATCGAACGGCTAAGCCCTTGCAAACTTAATTGTGACTGAACGTCAATACTTTGCGCTTCCCTTGGTAGCACGTTCCCAATTGGTATATTGACCTTAGGTACTGCGACTGATTTAAGATTTTCCGGGGGAAGATACAATTCCCGGCGCTTTTGTTGGACTTCTTTTGCCAAAGTGCGAGTCATTACTGAAGAAAATATAGTAGGGATATCTCCACTGATTGGTTGTCCATACTCATTGTCTGACAGATTTTCGTTCAATATAGCAGTGACATCGTCATTCTGCATCTGAGACTGATCTAGTATTGTTCGACGCTCAGAAAACTATGAGGCGTAGTGTGATCGACGTATTTTAAAATAACAAGACAAGAGCAATTCTATTCTACATTACAACTTTTACTACAACAATTACAAGAGACAATGTCAAGAGAGAATGACAAAAGTACGAATGACTGTGACCGAATGACGAATGACCCAGATCCGCAGTTTGACACTTCCTTATATAGCCAGGATTTGCCTTTCTCTCCTTGCCCCGTGAACCCAATTAGTAAACAACAAGTTTCCTTAGTAATTTATCAACGGCTGCAATGAACTTGCAGCCAACGGACCGTTATCCCAAACAAACCCATTTACTCAATACAACCACCCCAGCATACAAATACCCTAGGTGAATACAAATACATAAGAAATAGGAGCCGGGCTTTACTCTACGAGCTGTATTGTGAACCCATACTACGACCCAGACCAATAAACACCAGACCACCCCCATATCAATATACCCGGTGCCTATTACAGCTTCGTAGGCCACAACAAGTATTTTAAGTCAGAACGCGTGACTTTATTATAATGGTCATTTCATTTAAACGTATTTTAAGGGATTAAATAACATTCCGGATGTCTTTTTACCTTCATAATTTAAATCCTCAAATTGGTTAAAGACTGCGTCATTAACCTGGCCAATTTGTTCATCCGCGGGAGCTGCAATTTGGCCGACTGCCGACCGATTATACCTGCAAGTCGGCCGACTAATCGCCTAAGAACATGCAAGTTGGCCGACCGATTATACCTGCAAGTCGGCCGATTTTTGGCCAACTAAATAAACCTAACCTAAACAACAACCTAACCTAACAGACACAAGTAAACACGACAGGTATAATCGACTAAAAAATCGGCCGACTTGCAGGAGTAATCGATCGGCCAACTTGCATGTTTTAGCCGATAAGTCGGCCGACTTGCAGATGGAATCGGCTAAAAAATCGGGCGACTTGCAGGTATGATCGGTCGGCAGTCGGCCAACTTGGACTCTCCTTCATTCGCGATGAACTGATCCTCATCTCCATACATTGCCTGTACTAACTGATTAACAGATTTTGAAAGTTCGTCTATCTTTGCATCTTGTCCTTTGACCATGTCAGGCAGGTCCTTAAGCGCAGCAATACTTTGCTCGTTTTGTTGCACTGTTGACGACAGGCTCTCGAGGTTTACACTTCGTGTATTGATCGTTTTGGAACTTTAGCACGACCGCGTCGTGCTGGAGGATCGTTATCATTTCTGTAAATAAGTTATTTTGAAACATAACCTCAGTGTATATCGCTTCTTGACTGCCTTAATATTTTCTCTAATCTAACTCTAGTTGTTCGATTTTAAACACAGCTCTTTCAATTTACCTTACTAAATTGACGGTTTACGCCCTAAATATGTAAGTTTATCATAAAAACAATGGATTACCTTGTTCTCTTTCTTTCATTCCCTCTCATGGTTGTTAATTGGCGTACTCGGTTAGTAACTGATGAGCCTAATTAATTGTTCCGTAAATATTTTAAAACACCACACTATCCTCTACCACGTACCAAGATACACTGACGGGTTGTTGGCCAGCAAGCGGGGACATGGGCATGTGAGATTGTGTTTTATATTAGCATGAGTTCTTTTAAAAGGTACGCCTCTACCAAGTATCCAGATGCAGACTACACTAGTAGTACATCGTCAGTGATCTAGAGGACGATGGTGGTAAAGTATAATCTCTAATTATATATCCTCTAAATTACATCTACCGGTCTCTTGTCAGAACTCCAATATTACATTAGTAACCTTCCTTTTGTAATACCAATAGTTTCACATATAGTATTCCTGGAACACACCGACAGCATTCCATCAAGCTGTAGAGTGTTATTGTTGTAAAATCAGATTGTACTGACTGACTGAAACTTTGTATGCTGACTAGTGTACACTAATAACACTGAAATAAATCAAATTCAAATTCAATTCAACCATCTCTAAGATGCAATGATTGTTGTATTTACCTACCTTATTTCCAACTGCTATTCAATTCTTTCTTTGTCGGAAAATGTGCGTTTAAAAAAATTTGCCATTTTCATAAATACCAAAATCAAATATTGAGACAAAAGTATTAGTGGAACTGCAATTAACTTAAATTCTAAGTATCAAAACATGATTAGACAAAGATATTTTCCTGTGCTTCTAATTTCTATAAAACGTGTAAAACTTGTACATTTACCTATTACATGTATGCACATATCTAAAACATAAGCAAAGAGTCTGGCTGGCTGATTTCTTGGACACCATGGTTTTTTCTCATGCGGCCTCACATCAGCTGTTATAGTAGCAGTACTGCTATTTTTTGACGGAGTGAGCTGATAATCGGTATGAAGACTAATTGTAGGGTGGGGAATTCAGCAAAATTAACCAATTACTCCTGGGGGGAACGGTTCATCCCCCAGGGGTAGTTTTTTTACAGTTTTGCTCGGATTGAGCTGAAACTTGGTACGTAGACTAACTGAAGGGTGGGGAATTCAGCAAAGTTAACCAATTAACCCTGTGGGGAAAGATTCATCCCCCAGGGGTAGTTTTTTACAATTTTGCTCGGATTGAGCTGAAACTTGGTACGTTGACTAACTGAAGAGTGGGGAATTCAGCAAAGTTAACCACTTACCACTGGGGGAAAGGGCTCATCCCCCAGGGGTAGTTTTTTACAGTTTTGCTCGGATTGAGCTGAAACTTGGTATGTAGACTAACTGAAGGGTCGGGAATTCAGCAAAGTTAACCAATTACCACTTGGGGGACGGGTTCATCCCCCAGGGATAGTTTTTTACAGTTTTGCTCGGATTGAGCTGAAACTTGGTATGTAGACTAACTGAAGGGTCGGGAATTCAGCAAGTTAACCAATTGCTCCTGGGGGGAAGGGTTCATCCCCCAGAGGTAGTTTTTTACAGTTTTGCTCGGATTGAGCTGAAACTTGGTATGTAGACTAACTGAAGGGTCGGGAATTCAGCAAAGTTAACCAATTACCACTTGGGGGACGGGTTCATCCCCCAGGGATAGTTTTTTACAGTTTTGCTCGGATTGAGCTGAAACTTGGTATGTAGACTAACTGAAGGGTCGGGAATTCAGCAAGTTAACCAATTGCTCCTGGGGGGAAGGGTTCATCCCCCAGAGGTAGTTTTTTACAGTTTTGCTCGGATTGAGCTCAAACTTGGTATGTAGAACAATTGAAGGGCGGGGAATTAATTTTTCACCAAACTTGGCGTCAATAATTTGTCGCTGGGCGTACTTTTACAACTTTACTAAAGTTTTATTTTGTTTGAGTTGTCTCTGTTCTGTCCTGTCCTGCCCCTGTCCAGAACAGCTGTTATAGTAGCAGTACAAGTACAGCTATCTTTGACGGATTGAGTTGATATTTAGTATGTAGACCAACTAAGGAGTGGGGATTTCAGCGAAATTAACCAAATACCCCTGGTGGCAAGGGCTCATCCCACAGGAGTAGTTTTTTACAGTATTGCTCGGATTGAGCTGAAATTTGGTATGTAGGTCAATTTAGGGGTGGAGAATCAAGCGAAATTAAGATGTTTCCCCTGGGGAAAGCGCTTATTCCTCACAGGTATTTTTCGTATTTGCAAGGATTTAGCTCAAATTTGATACGTAGACTAACTAAAGGCTGTGGAATTCATTATTCGCTAAAATTCACTTTTTGCTGGGCGCATTTTACAACTTAACAAAATTTTTATATACATACTGAAGTGAGCATGTGGCAACATGGGAGAATACATAGGAACTGTGGCAGCATGGGAAAATACATGGGGATTTTTGGCAAAATTATGGGTGGAAGTTTGGAGTATGTGTCGTTTTACTACAATTGCGTATAATTATTCCTGCACTTAGTGCAGGAACGGGCCCCGTTCTAGTTTTAAATAAAAACTAAATTGTAGGTTACTCTCATGCCAAGAATCAAGTAACAAATTTCATAATTTCATGCATAACTGAACCGCTTATAGAGGGTGCAACTACTCACAGCCCCAATAATTATGGACAATGTTTAAGCATAAAAATATCAAATTCTAGGTTTCCAAGATAGATGTATGCAACTTTGAATACAGTAGAACAATATTGCAACAGTCATTAGGGGGTTTTACAATGCTTACCTATACTAAATACAGTTTTACTTCTAATATGGCAAACCCAAATTCCTACCAAAAGTTTTATTAATGTTGCTGAGCCCTAAAATTTAAACGTTTTCATTAATATGATCATTCGATGCATTATTTCGGATGTTTTAACTTTAAAAATTAGTAGAACCATTTTTCTTATTAATTCTAAATGGTTTGAGTAGAAGACCTTGATTATAACAATGATCAAGGCATGTGTTTGACTTTCAAATTCCCTTGTCGGACAGTCCTGGCTCAGTTTAGCAGAGGCGACTTTCCATTTAGGCGAAATTTAGGATCTGTAACCTTCAACGATTTTAAAAGTTTACAATGCCCTCAACTTTGACTTGTCGCGGAAATCAGATTAACCAATGGGTAAACAGTATTCAGTTTCCAATATTTCCAATAAAGTGGTGCGCAACCAGCAAACTTTGGGAAATCCATAATCCCAAGCAGTTTAAGACCGCTGAAATCATTTTGGTTCTTATTGTAGCATGCAAAATTATTGTATTGTTATTCTTCTTCTGTCTATTCTTGGTTACTTTGAAGTACCTGCGTGTATTTTTTAAGGTGGAGCATCTTATTGTAATCGTTCTTGCAATTCTGCTAGTTTTGGCATCCATAATTATGGACTTTATGGCCATTTACTTTGGTCGGGAAATCTTGCCATGCTGCAATTGGTCTTATAAAGCTGAAAATCTATGGTTGCGTCACAGCATCGATGATAAGCTCATGCTAAAAACTAATGAAAGTTTATTTTCAAAAGAAGGTAAAAGTATTCAAGTTTTTTAATTAAAACCTAGAACTTATAACTTACCTGGTGTTTTTGTGTGATTTTGCAGATACCGTTGGAGTTATCGTGATGATTTTTATTTTATCCACTGCTTTAATAGCACCGATTATAGCATGTTTTGTGGTAGCACTTAATTTCGATCCCTTTTACGTCTTGATTATAACTGTAACAGAAATTCACACGCCCAACCAACATGCTGAGGTAATACATACTATTCCGTGGAATGGAGTCTTGGGCAAAGCGATTCGCTCTTGTGTATGTGTGACCCTTATAGGGATACTTATTGTTAATCTTAGGACAATAGTTATAATAGCCTTTACAATGGGGGCTTCATTCGTAAATTTACAACACATTTTGGTAGAACGACACATTGGGTATTCTACTGTAAGTGTTTATGCACAAATGTCTGTAAAACTTAAGGTTCTGCAAAACTTCTCAAAACAGTCTTCCAGGGCATTGTTCTCAATTGGAGGGATCACTATTGTTAGTTAGTGCTGGGCTCATGCATCATGTACATGAAAACTCATGTCATGTATCTTGGTCATGTCATGGCATGCAAAATTACATGACATGACATGAGGGACTGCTACATGACCCATTACATGACATGAATACCAGTACATGACATGAATTACATGCATGTGCATGCATGTAAAACAAGGTAGAAATAACTGACAAATTTGCCATCAGTCACAAGTTTCTTAGATATTTTTACGTAAAATCAGATAGAAATGATTCTTTTTTTTCCAAATTTCATACTTAAATTCTAAAACTAAAGAAGTAAGTTAGCTTTCACGATATTTTTATAACACTGGGGACCCATAAAACCTTCAAAATTTTTAGGCTACTTGGATTTCAAAGAAATTTTAGTACTTCATGTACATGCCCCATGTACATGCATGTGCATGATACATGACATGACATGAAGCTTTAGTACATGAAGCAGAACTTGACATGACATGACATGGGGGTTTTGAAATGTACATGCCATGAATACGATTTTTGGTACATGACATGCCATGAGTCCAGCACTATTGTTAGTAGTGTGGCAGTAATGGAAGTAGGGGTAATGAAAGAAAGGCCTACTGTAATTGTTTCTGGCTTTGCGTTTGCAATTTTGGCAGGTTGCATACTAGAGGTTTTCTTCAATATTGGCTGTAAAATGTACGCAGCATCTTTAAAAATGTTGACAAACTGGAAAAATCAGGCAAATCGTAGGTTGGATAAGCGGTACCTGAGTAGGGTGCTTGCAAGTTTTAAGCCGTTGTCACTTCCGGTTGGGGACTTTGGAATGATAAATAAAGAAATAACGCTGAGTTACTTCGAGGCTGTGTTGCTGTATTCAGTAAATATTTTAATGGGAATGAGCGAGCTAATGGTTTGTGCAAATCAGTGCTCATTGTCCCTATTCGTTGTTTAGTTTTCTAAGAAAGCATGTGCATTATATGCTTTTCATTGATTAGTCAGCGTGTGCTATAACTTAAATGGCTATGTATTGTCTCCATAGTTTTCAAAATAAATTTTCAAGACGAATATATGTTAATATGCAATGAACAAAGTTAAACCTTTAGATTTGCTTATTTTTAAATTGCTATTATGATTATTTAAACTTTTATATTTTAGTAAGCACGTCAATATTACGGTTACGCATTTTGTTGCAAAAGCATACTTAAATTATGTAAATCAATGAGCACTTAGGCGTAATTAACGTTGTACTATTATAATAAATTCATTCGTAGATAAAGCTTTATAAATGTATGTTAATAGTCTTGAATAAGATTATTTAGTTTTGAAATGAAGTCCTAAAAAACTATACATAGAATTCGCCTAAAACTCGATATTTAAAGACATATTTAGCAGAATAAGATCAACAAATGAATTGTACCGGTATTTACAACTAACTTCTAATGTAAGTCTTTAGATTAGGGAGACACTATTTCTAAACGATTCTATTTCTATTTAAAGTATGTATAAGGTATAAGTATGTTTGCGAGGTTTTAAAACCAAGTAATTGTTTTTCATAAACCTTAAATTGCCTTGAAACCAGTAATTTTATATATAAGTCAGAATCGTTTCTCTTTAATTGATCAATAAATTATTGACGGTTGAACTGTCCGGTCAAAATAAAATAATAAAGCGTTGATTACTGCAATTAGCAGGTAACCATATAATATTTCTTTGTTACGACTCTTATACATAGTAATCTGTATACATTGCATAGTACTATTTATATGTGTAATAACATTCTAGTGGAAAGTTTTTTAAATACAAAAACAGTTTTTCTCTACACATTTTATTAAATATTTTAAATGAGTATTGAATACAATGTTTTCTATAAATAGGTTCTAGGGTTCCAGTTTTGAGTTCAAAACGTTCAAAACCACACTAGTCTTACAATTATCGAATTAAAGAAATATCTGATCTGGTTTTTCTTGTGATGGATGATATACATTGTCATGGATTTTCTTATGAAAAGCCATTGCCTTCAAAGCCATGTATTTGTGACGGGTAAAATAATAACGGGGCAAACTGTAGAAAATGTAAGCCCATCCGTGTGTCAACTTTATTTGGAGGTTCAGATACTTACAACCGACTATCGCAGAATTTGTTCAAAGTCCATAACAACAGTTTGTCTTCTGCTTTTGATATTATCAGCATGTACGCTTGCTTCGAATATGGTATGGTATGTCAGCAACAATGCTAGTAAAGTTTGGTGCGATTGTAGTTGATGGGGAATCTGGATTATGGCTATTTACACTAGCTTAGGACTCGTTTATAAAACCTCCAAATATTTAATTCGGCAACAACTGAAAAAATGGAAGAGAATATATATTGTCCTAATTGAAATGGTATTCATACTTAGAAAGGCAAAATGACTCACAAGATATTTGAAAAGTTGGCGGTTAGTAAAAGTATATGTTGGAAATATTAATTTTGAGAAAGAACGTACTCCCCTAATTGTTGAGAAGTTGTACCTGGGCAGACTGCTAGCTTGTTAATTGTTGCTTATGAAATAAATACACACACACTTAAAAGGACTAGATATAAAGTACACATAAGCAATTTATAGAGTTAATTCTATTCAATTAGACGTATATAAGCCCCATGCAGATAACTTCTATAAGTATAATGTAATAACTTACCCTGAAAGCTTCAGATCTGAGTGATACCATTTGGAATGGAATGATTACTGTTTACTCCGGCTAATTATTTCCACGAGGCTTTTAGATAATATATTTTATAAATTTTCAAGTCAACAATTTCAGATTTGATTCTTAGCTGAAATATAAACTGATGAATTAACTACGTCTAGCCAAAATGGGAGTGGTTAAGTTATACAAATCCTGAGATCGACTTTGCGATACAGCATTTAGTGATAAGTTAAAAGAAATTGCTAACATGATATTACGTACATTACGTACAATTATGAAAATACCCGTTGAAAGTTTTTATTTTTTCCAAACTACGTTTAAGACTTAAAACGTTTTGCTCCACACGTTTAATTATCGAAAATAAATCCTTATTTGTAGCACGTACGAGGATAAAACAACATTTAAATTTAGACAGGTAATTTAAGAGCGGTCTCTTACACAATTTTAGAAACTTCATGAAAGAACGGTTTTATTCAATCAAGCAGCACTTGAAATCAACAAACAGCAGTCTTTCGAAAAATACTTTTTGTGTGTACTGACCAACTTACAAAAATACATAATGTCTTCAACATTGACTTGTCGCGCAAATCAAATTAACCAGAGGATAAACAATATTCAATTTCCGATTTATCCAATTTGCTGGTGTGCATCAACCAAAAATTGGCTAATCCGAAATCCCAAATATTTCAAACCTGCAGAGAGAATATTGCATCTTACAATGGCATTTCGACTTATTGTCACAATATTTTTGTCATGCATACTCTTGATAACCTTTAAATACTTGCGTGTATACTTTAAAGTAGATCATGTTTTCGTATCCGTTCTTACAATGCTTCTTGCGGCTTCAATGATGGATTTAACCACTATCTACTTTGGTCGAGATATAATACATTGCTGTAAATGGTCTTACAAAACAGAGAATCTATGGTTGCGTCATAACATAGATAATTGGTTTTCTTCTGTGCGTGATATGCGTGGTGGAAAATGTTCCTTGCATTTCAAGAAAGGTAACCGTTCAATAATAACTCATTGTTCCTAAATGCCATAATTTGGAATATTTATCATTTAGAATTCTCATGTAATTTGCAGATATTATTGGAACAATTGTAATGGTTTTTATTTTATTTACGTGTATAATATCGCCCGTCATCAGTGTTTTCATCGTAATACTCAACTTGGACCCATTTTATATATTTATTACTGTTATAACAAATTTATACACCAAAGCACTACGTCCAGGTTATACGTAGTGATCCATGGAACGGAGTTCTAGGTAAAATTCTACGCTCCTGCTTATGTATGATTCTTTCAGGAGTGCTTATTGTTAACCTTCGAACAATAGTTTTAATTGCTTTTACAATGGGCGTTTCATTTATAAATTTGCAGAATATTTTGTTAGACCGATACATAGGTTATTCAAATGTTTGTATTTACTCAAAAATGTCTGTAAAACTCAAAGTTCTTAGAAGCTTTTCAAAATTTTCCTCTAGGGCCCTGTTTTTAATTGGGGGAATAATTATTGTTTTTGGTGTGGTAGTAACAGAAATAGGAATGATGAAAGGCATACCTTCGCTAGCAATTTCTGGATTTGTTTTTGCCATTCTGGCGTTGAGTGTAGTGGAAGCATTTTTCAATATTGGTTGTAAAATGTATGCAAAATCCGGTAGCATTCTGTTAAAATGGAAAGCTCAAACATATTGTAGATTAGATGCACGTTATATTTGTAGAAAACTTGCCAGTTACAAACCGTTGTCACTTCCGGTGGGGGATTTTGGAATGATTAATAGGGAAATAGCATTGTGTTACTTTGACGCAGTGTTATTATATTCGGTAAATATTTTGTTGGCCATGAGAAAACTAATGGAATGATTACTAAGATGTTTTTCGTGCAGAGCATAGATACATATTTTATGATGACCAAAGTTTGCTTTGCTGGTCGTTGTAATAAAATGTAAAGATCTCTACAGAAGCATAGTGCACATGCGCATATCTGTGCTACCCAGTAACGGCAAAACTGTGGAAAGTTTAAATTGTATGTACCGTATTTATTCGATTTATACCCCTCGCTCGATTTATGACCCCCCTCGAATTATACCCTCCTTTGAAAGGCAAAATTTGAAATTTTGGCCCCCCTCGGTTTATAGCCCCCCATCATTTTTGATACGAAACAAAAATATTCACTTTTATATTCAGTTTTATGATTATATTAAACATTGTCAGTACGTTTGGCGAAAAATTTTATGCAAAAATACTTTCTATCAAAGCTATAGCTGAACAGTTAACTGTTATTTATCATCATAAATACAAAATCCTTCCAAAATGTACTATCAAATTTGAAATTTTGGCCCCCCTCGATTTATGACCCCCCTCGAATTATACCCTCCTTTGAGATGGGAAATTTGAAATTTTAGCCGGGGGTATAAATCAAATAAATACGGTATATAAAGTTAAACTATCGTGTATAATAAAATGTATAGTACCTATGTATGATGGTGTGTATTTTAAAATAGATTTGTAAATTTTGCATACTGATTTGTAGACATATGCCTTGAATAAAAAATAGTACAGAAATAATACTTTCAGTTATTTGAAAATTATAAAATACGTCAAATCCACCAAAGTTAAAGCTGAAAGCTTATACGTGTTTGCAAGAATTATAGTTCTAATCATTGACAAGATCTCAAAATGTAAATTTAAACTATTGGCATACTTTAGAATATTAATTGTACACGACACACAAGGTAAATGAAGGTAAAAGTATATCAGTTACAGCTTGTAACTTACAAGAGTACATTTTTGAAAACATATATTCTCGTGTAGGATACAGTAAGTTACCAGTCGTTGTTTACAGGAGGTGCCTGAAATAACAACTTCATTAAATTAAAGATTTCTCAAAATAAAAATGCTTATAACTTAAATTTCCATTTGGAATTGCTTTTCTACACGTAGCAATTTAATTGAATTTGCTTCTACTAAATCACGAAAGTAGTGCATAAAGCTACGAATATTGAAAACGTGGGAATAATATTAAACTGAACATATAAATATAAACCGTAAGCAAACCATTTTGACAAGCTGTCCAGCCTGATGATCTTTGTCGGTGTGCTGGTTTGGCTAAACTAAACATGCAATTTAAGTGATGCACCTGTATAGGTAGCTCGTTGTAGTGTTTTGATCACAATATTTGATATCTTATCTCTTCAGCTGAGAAAACTGACCTTGAATTTTATATTGGACTACTCTGACTGCTATAATGTACCTAATATAGACTAGACTAGATGCTTGAAAAGAAACGATTACCGGGATATGAAAGCGTATGAAGTTATTTCAAAGGAAAACATGGTTGTTTCATGGCTCATTTCCAGCAATATATTAATGGTCAGTAAAGCAAGAAACCTATACTTGCACAAAAGCCAGAAGTGAGTAGCTTCAGTTATAAAATTATAAGTTGTGTTTCTATATATCTTATTGACTTGCAAAGTTTATGTCAAAAGCGGATGAGAAAGCTAATAAAAAGTCATCCACCAAACTTCCTTGTTTCTAAGAAAGTAAATCAAATAAAAATGGAAGGCATCATAACTCCCGACATACTCATTGCCATTTTAACTGAGTACAACAATAGGCACGCAGGCAATTTGGAACTTGCTGATTGGGACGCTAAGCTAGCCACCAAACCTGGTGATAACTATATGTCCACAATTTACGCTGTAAAATTATTTCTGAAAAATAGGGAAAACACCGAAACATTTCCCGTAATGCTCAAAGTTTTGCCACGAAACGAGCTCCGTGTCAAAATGATAAATGAAGGTAAACTATTTCTCAAGGAGGTTTACATGTACTCAAAGATCATACCGGGCATGGAAAAGTTTCAACGTGAAGTTTGTCAACTGCTCGAAAATGAATTGTGCTGTCCATGGCCTAAATGCTATTCCTGTAAAACTGATGGAAAGGGCGACTACGTAGCTATGGAAGATTTAAATGCTCAAGGCTACAAAATGGCAAGTCGACAAGTGGGTTTGGATTTTGAACATTCTAAGCTTGTGTTGGAAACAATGGCCAGATTTCATGCGGTTTCTTATGCCATGTTTTTGGGAGACTTTGATAAAATTCTGGAAAAGTATCCTTGGCTGGAGGAAATAATGTATCGGGATGACTTAATTCCGCCAGAAAGGAAGGCATCAATAAAACATACTTATCAGCAGCAAGCAACGCGTTTGAGAGAGGCGGGGGAGGAGTTCGGAGCTCATTTGTTGGAGAATATTTACTCTGAAAATTACTTTAATGAGTTATATAACATTTTAGGAGCGAAAGTGAGATGGGCAATAATTGGACATGGAGATACCTGGTAACTTTTCATGAATATAATTCGTTTGTAATTTATCACAGAATTTGATATGGATTTTTAATGCACGTTTAGGACAAATAATATCCTCTTCCGTTATGACAAGACGGATAAGCCAGTTGAAGTAAAATTCGTTGACTACCAAGTAAGCAGAGTGTGTTCTCGTGCTGTGGATATTCACTACTTTCTCTATTCCAGTTTACAAACAGAAGTACTAAATACTCGAGAAGAAGAATTAATGCAAATATACTGCAACGAATTTACAAGATTTGCTAAGATACTTGGAGTTGATATAGAGGAACAAATGTTAACACAACAAAATTTCCAAAATGAAATAGAATCCAGTCGGTTTTACGGTGTAACAACTGGAATATTTTCGGCTATGATAACTTCTGCCGAGTCTACAGATGTACCAGAAATGGAAAATTTTACTGAAGAAGATATAGAGACCACAGAGAAACCCAAATGCTTCTTCCTGGATATGATGAATGAGGAAGCAATTAAAAAGATGAAGAATCTGGCTGGTGTACATTTGCCAAAATGTTCACAAATGAAAAGCTTTTTAACAGCGTAAAAGACAGTTTAAAAAGTAAAATCATAAGAATAAAATGTATTATTACAAACTGTTGTATTTCCACCTAAAGCTCATGATAGAATGGAAATAGTATGCTTTTAAAATAGTTTAAATCTAGCTAACATAATGTAGTATTTTATGACAATTGAGTATGAAATGTGCTAATTAAACAGTAAATTGCTGATAATTGATGATTATTTGAGGTTAAAAAATTAAATGCCAAACCTTCAGATTCATAGAACTCCAACTCAGAACCATAAAATGCGTTGCCTAAGGCAACTTGCCTTTGTCTATGGTGATCTGTTGCTGGTGCTGTGCACACTGTGCACTGCACAGAGCATTATGGCGCATTGGCAAATCCCAGCTGATCTTGTAACGAGCTGCCTTTCGTGCTGACAAGTTGTGCGTGTGCATGATTTGAAGGCTTGAGGATTTAAGTTAAATCATTTAACTATTGACCAGTTTTAAATAGTCTACGGTTTAAGTGATTAATTGAAGTAAGGTTTGCAAGATGAGGAAGAGTGTGCTGACCACCTGCGGCAGGAAGGTAATCCTAGTTCAGCACGAACCGCCACCTCCTCCTGAAGGTGATAAGAAAGAAGCAAGAGTTGCCAGTGACAAGCCATCCTCCTCAGTTTCGTCAACTTCTTCGTCATCTGCTGGTGCTGATTCCTCGTCATCCACCTCAGCATTGGACCAGTGGTGCATCTTCTGTTTAAGAACCCTCCAGGGTGACCATCCCGCTGCAAACGCAAAGCGCAGAAGACTCCTAAATGAGTGGGAGGAAGGACCTGTGCCCAAAGCAGAGTTGAATCCAGATATTCTCAAAACCTTTAACAGGCTGCTACCCAGTATTCACCGGGACTGGAAGGGCAAAGGACAGAATCTGTTGGGTGAAGGAGGTGCTGACGATGGGTGCTTTGAAAGGCTGCCTAGCCTCTGTCTGGCTTGTGGGGATGAGCTACAGAGTTTGGAGGAAATGATGAACGCAATTCAGAGGAAAATTAGGCGCTTGAGAGAATTGATGTTGGAGGGAAAGTTGGGAGGAAAGTGTGACCAGCGGTGGAAGGAGGTCAAGGAGATGTTGCTGGGGGATAGAAGACTGACTGTAAAGAGGGTGGAGGCGATGCTTCGGTTTATTGATGGATTTGGCAGGGTTGAGGATGAAGATGATGATTATAATGGTAAGTTAAGTATACATTATGGAATGTTTGTTTGTGGTGTAAAATAACTAACAATTTGTTTAATATTTTAATATTTAGTTGATGTTGGAGTAAAGGTTGAAATTGAAGAGGATGAAAACGAAGAAGAAGAAGAGAAGGAGGAGAACGAAATGCAAATGGAAGATGAGGAGGAAATAGAGATGGAGGTGAATGACGAAATACAAATAGAGGAGGAAGACGAAGAAGAGGAGGATGATGATGAAATAACTGTTATTTCTGATCGACCATTGAATTCTCAAAATGTTCGTCCACATCAACCGTCTAATTCTCAAAATGCTAGTACCGAAATAAAAATGTTTAGAGCGGCTTCCGGGGTTATAAGAAACTATAAGATTGTGTTTGAACCAGACAAGAACAAAACCAACTCTACTAGTTGTCAAGTAAATGAACTTACTACTAGTGCAAGTAGTTCCAAAAGTTCTAATAGCCAGTTAAAACCTCAAGTTCACACTATTACCTCAAGCTCCAGCGATGAGGATGAGGATGATGACGAGGCTGACGCTGTTCTTCCTCTTAAGCTACCAGTTTCTCGGGGTTCCAAACCCACAGTGGTCATCGTTTCAGAAGACCCAGCATTTGGAAAAGGAAGAATAATCACAACTCATCCAGTCACTCTTCCTCCATCTCCACCTTCACCTAAAACTTATACTCGAATAGTAGACATCACAACAGGCACTCAACAGTGCGACATTTGTACACAGAAAATACCTCTCAAAGAAATTCTACCTCATTTACGTGGGCATATTGGAGATTATGCAGTTCCCTGTCCAAATCCGCAATGCGTACGAGCTTACGCTGAGCCTTATAAACTGGAGCAATTCCATCTTATGAAAGTGCAAACTTGTCGTCGTGTGTGTCGCCCTGATTGCCATTGCATTATTAACCACCAGCAACGGAATTGTGCATGCGACTGGGAGAAAACTTGTGAAACGTGTGGATTTAAATCCAGCAATACTCTGGAGTTCAAAAAGCATCTTCGGGAGGAACATGAAAAGCCTTCTGAGAAGAACTTCTTTTGTCCCGTGGAGGGCTGTGGGGAGGGATTCACCGTTAAGCAAAGTGTTCACAGCCACTTGGCTCAACAAAGGCTTTGTGGATATCAAACTTGTGAGCTTTGCAAGAAACTGGTTAAAAAGATTGATATGAAGATGCATCTTGAGACAGAACATGAACTAAAGACTGAAGACGTGATAGGTTGTCGTGTGTGTAGCGCCCACTTTCCAAACTGGGAAGGATTGGTACAGCATCTTTGGGATCATCGCAGGATCAAGGATGCGCTCACCTGCTACATTTGCAATGATGGCTTTACTTATTCTGTGTTAAGAATATTGGAAAATCATTACTACTCCCAACATCAAGTTGGGCGAGTTCACAATTGTGATAAATGCTCTCAAAGTTTTCTTAATGAAAATAGTCTAAAAATACATCGGATGAACACGCATTTGGGCAAGTTAGCAAAGCCTTTCCCGTGTACACAATGTCAGTCCTCATTTTCCAGTGCAAAGTGTTTGGAAATGCATAAAAGGCAAAAGCATCTTCGGAAGGAACAACCTAAGAAAAAACCAGCAAAAATATATACTTGCGATGAGCCCGAGTGTGGGAAGGTACTCAAGTCTAAGAAAACACTGGATTTTCACAAAATGAAAGAGCATGCTAGTTCAAAGGCTGGAGCACTACTGGGATTCCCTTGTGATGTGGAAGGGTGCAACAAGAGTTTTAGAAGTTTAGCCATTCTGGGAAAGCATAAAATGACAGCTCATGATGCATTTGGGGTACAATTTTTTATCTGTGAAGGTAATTTTTTATCTGTGAAATTAATTTAATTTTTAATCAATTTTTAATTAATTTATTTGTTATTTAATTTGAAGAATGTGGAGAATCTTTCAAAGATCGGAGTATCTTAGAGAGTCACAAGCTAATTCATACTGGAGAGCGACCCTATCCGGTAAATAGATATAAATTGAAAATACTTCAGCAAGCAAACCATTTAGTTACTCAAATATAAAATGTTTTTACAATCCTCTTCAAAATTTTCAGTGTCCCTATTGTGGACAACGTTTTCGGCACACGGTTTCGCTGAATACTCATATTCGGGGACATGAAACCAAGGGTGCCAATTTCAAGCCAAAGGGACCTATGGAAAATGTAAAGAGGCGGCAGCGAAAGAAGTAAAAGCACTTGTTGAAATGCAAACCATTACTTTGACATCATATTTAGTATTATGTTTATGATGAATAGTGCAGTATAATATGTGGAGTGAAATCTTTAGGAATAAGGAAGTTGAAGCTTTTTTAAACATTAATACTGAGACGCGAGCAATAGAAACAAGTCAATGTATGTTTTTGTGGAATTTCGAATAATTTTGTTAATTTTGTGATAAACGACCGAATTCTGTGAACAACTACGGTTAATATGAAAACATTGGGATAGTAAATAGTAAACACTTTATATACCTTTAATTTTGCATACATCGTCTATTTGGATAATAAATTATAAAAGCACAACAATTTCAACATTTCAAATTAAGCCACTTTATTATATTTATAATTTTTGTTGGTATCCATTGGTTCGTATGTCTGACTCTCCAGTTCATTTAGTACACTAAATAGACAATCTTCAAGAAATACAAGGTCCTCCTCACTGGGAAACAGTGTCTTAAAACCTCCAGGGTCTATTCTACATTTTCCATGTAGTGTTTGTGCATGAATGGCAATAGCTGTAAGCAAACAAAATAAATCTAGTTTATCAAAAATAAAGCAAAACAAATTGTATTCCTACTCAATCTTACCAGTTCCCACTGTGCCAGTTTCCAAAACGCTCCAATCAACTACAGGGCTTCCAAACATCTCCGGGTTATCTTTGGGTTCTGGCATATTGCTAAATAAAACGATTTGTCGTATTCCAGATTTGTGTACGTCTGGGTGAAGCCAAACAGGCAAATGTCCACATAAACAATGAAACAAATAATTTGAGATTGGCACCGTGGAACTGGCTAACTTTTGGTAACGGGAATGAAACCATTTTATTGTTTATGGGATCTAGGTATTTATTTAAATTCATGAACGTTCGAACAAAGGACTCAAAATCATTGATATTACGTTTACATTTTTAGGTTAAAATCGTTACCATATATTTTTGTAGCACTTACGTGCTAGAATCATTGACCCGAATACATTTGAAATTAGTTACAAATTCTTTGCATGATTTATAAATACACAATTTTGTTAATAATACATAATATTTCTTTTTGTGCACTGTAAGTTGTCTTCTGTATTGGTCTCGGAACGATGTTGGACGTCATAAGTAATCGATGTAAAATACGATTTCAGCATGTTTTTTGTTTCCTTTCGAAAACTAGTTCCTTGTGAATAGTAAATGGGAAGATTGACTGCAGCATTAACTGCCCAAGAAAGCAGCGTAGCAATGGCCGTCTCCCGGTAAATAAATCCACCCGCGACGATAAAAACGTAGTGAATAAATGGCACAACGTTACAAAGAAACAAGACAATTACAACGGACAAAAACATTTTGGCAGCGCGGATATCTTTACTATACCTCTTATTGAACTCCTTACGACGCTGTTCAAATCTCCGTACCTGGAAAGCATTGACAAAACCAATTGTAATTTTCTGTGCGGATTCATATTTCACTATAACCTTAAAATTTTACGGTTTTTAGTATACATAAACATAAACCAAACTGTTAAACAGCAATAGCAGAGGCAATGGTACCCAGAAGTCAATCAGATCAAAAAAGGCTTTCATATCTCCATACCAAAACTTCTCGAGTGATGTAGAGAGTAGAATGTAGTCTATATCCTTTGTTGTTTCTATTTCCCTGTATGCCACATTGTACGTCACATAAAGGCTAGTAAAACGAGGAATTGCCAAAGCTAATGACCATACAAACACGGCCAAAACCAGTATTCGGGTTCTTTTTAGGGTAAACCAGTTTCCCAACCGAGTTGGAAATGCTACAACCAAATAACGCTCAATAGTTATCAACACTGTCAGAAAGGAAGATCCAGAACGGGAAAATAGTGCCACAAGGGCCGCTCCATAAAAGAGTGTTAATGTTGCTCTATTTCGACTCCAGTTTTCTGTGAAAGGGTTTTCAGAATTTAAAAATAAGACATATAATTTATTTGTATCCATTTAAAGCGGAGCACTTACGAAAATAAGTTATTGCGCAAGTGGCACTTGTAAGTGACGCGACACTGCAAAGAAAATCAAAACCTGCCAAACTGACCAAAAGAGTGTCAAATGCTCTTTTGGTATTTCGACGGTTTAGAATTAGCGCAATGAGGAGATTTGCAAACGTGCCAAAAACTCCAAAGATAACCACAGCTAGTGACAGGAAAATGCTTATTATGTGGCCCAGGGCGGTGTAGTCATAATATGCATCCCCTGCTAGATATCGTCCTAAAACGGGGCAAAGAATGCAAGTTTTGTTATCGTCTGTGCAATCTATGCGAGAATCCGGTGCCTGAATCATACTACAGGCTAAAATTCCAAGACTGGCTATTACTTGGACAGTATCAGTATCGTTAATAGGGATGCCCATAATTTAATCTGCTTTGTGGATCACAAAATTACTTATAGCTTGTCCGAGGAAATGTGCGTTTTTATTTTTAATTTGAATTATGTTCGCAAGAATTAAAGACTGAAGGATTTTTTTTACTATTTGTTCAAATTTTTATTACAATTCCATGTTTAAGAACCTAAAGAAACCAATTTTTGTCAACAACATGTGTAATATCCGATAGTATTAATATGTGGTAAACAGATCGAAATTTTGAATTTTTGGTTGCATTTCATCGTAGAGTTTTAGTTCCGGGCAAATGAGATCATCATTAAGTAGGTATACTATACGCAGAAATCAGCAAAAATGGTACAAAAGGCAGAAAATATGGAGATTTCTGAGTCATCTCTGTGGTTAAAAAGCAACTTGACCTGTCTTTTATCTTTTCCAGTATTCTGGAGCATCAATTTACACTGCAAAAAACCTAATAGCATACATGAATAGCCCGTGTGACGTAAGTATTTAACCAAATTACGATACTTGTAATGAACCAAAAAATACGTTAAATAAACCAGCACTAATGGCCAATTATGCCATACGTCGTGTGTAAATATAGCGGTTTTAGGGTTAGAGAAAAACTTTCTTCAAACTTACACTCATTTGGCGCAGCTTAAAGCTACCAGCTATTATAGCTGTAGGTTAATAAGTAGCATTGCGTAACACACTTATGATGATTAATATTTGCTATGAGTTAAATGTTGTCACATTTATTGTTGTCACCGTGTTCTAAACTTTAATGAAAACACTGTTTCAAAGTGTTTTAGAAAATCTTAAAATGCAAGTGGTATTTTACAGTACAACTAAAATCAATACTCCTGAACTATATTACGGCTCATCAAAAGAAAACCAAAACATAATATAACAAAAGCCCATTCATTCCATTTTACAAAAATATCCGAATAAATAAAAATATAATCATTTGTCCGAAAACTGGTAATAACTGGCATTGAAAAATTTTCATCCCACATATTTATGAACTTGAAGTTTGCACTTAAAGCGTAGCAGTATTCTTTTTGAAACGTCTGCGTAATTTTTCCACAAGGGAATGCATTCGAATGTTATCCGTTGAAAGTAAAGATTGGTGGTTAAGACAACTTACTAAAACTATAATAACAAATTCATACTTAGAATCTCTTAAAACTTGTTTTATCTTATTAATGAAATTAATGAAAAACATTATGCGTGTTTTATAGCATATCAAATGATGAAAATGGAACTGTCTGCTTGTCTGTTTTCTCAGTGGCTTTCTCCGCTTGTCAAGCTTTGCGCACACTTTGTGCTTATTGATTTTTTTGCGGTAGTACGGGTATTTGTTCTGTACAACTGTACAACTGCAGACATACGGTTACCTATATATCTCTAAACAACAACGCTTTTCTTTTGTGCAGAAGAATGAGTTTCTAAACCTATGTGGTTATTATTAGCGTTCATACTTCACAGCTACTTTACAAAGAATGACCTATTTTATGTGGGGGGAAACTTGTCATAAACCTAGTAGCCTTACAAAAGATAATAATACTTGCCAAGATTATCGATAAATAATATATATATAATGTGGCGTTTTGGGAACTTTCATGAACATCATGAAAGAATTTCATTTTGTAACTCCAGACTTTTCCCTGCAATAAAGAATTTATCAAAACCCAAACCGATGTCAATGACAAGTTAGCCTTATAATTTTGAACAAAGAAAGTGCTCCGGAAAAAATGCTGTCATGTCATAACCACGCGCATCTATTTAAACATTAATGCAACATGATTGTATGTTTCTACAAATTCAGTCCAAAGTGTTATCTATGGCTATCGTTGCAATTACCAGCGCACCGCTAAACATAATTGCAATATAAAACCTTGCGGCATTATATTCATAAAATTCATTTGGGTTCATGTAACGCATCCAAAAAACTGCAGCTAGATACTTTAAAAACTGTTGGTGTAAATTTATAATGTCCATATTACATTTTCCGCTGTTACCTTGGTTTCTAGTTTTACTTTTCAATACGTTTCCAGTATATGCAAATAAAAGTCTATTTATGAAAGTTCTCCAAGATTTACTACCAAATCAAGAAATTCATCTGATTAGCAGTAGAAACAGAAGCGTTGAAGGTAAACCATTAACATGTTTACATTTTATACATACATTTACATAAAAATATTACTTTTCCAATATTCATATTTAAGATCTGCAAGCAGAAAAACTTTCCAGCTTTCTCTCTTCAGCTTCCGATGGAAATTCAACAAAAGATTTAAATCTGGAGACAAGCATTGCAAGAATTAACAATTCCGGAAGAAATGTGGGAATTGTTGTTGATCTATCAGAAAAAGACATTTATGATGCGCTTCTATATGTATGTATGCAAGTTGACATTTTACTACAAATGCTATTTAAAACTGTATAAATATGTATTAAAAAGTCATGAATATTATTGTTTATTTTTCTCAAGATAGGAAACTCGTTAGAAAAGTTGCAAACTATTAACCGAATATGGGTTGTTGTTATATGGCCCACAAATAAGACCACAGAGGACGAGATACAATCTATGGAAAACGATGAAAGTTTCATACAAGCAGTAAAACATTTTAGACTGGGCTCTCAACTTTACTTTGGCTTTAATCTTGTCAAAAATGGTAGCACGGAAGCGGAAAGTTCCCAGGAAGTGTTTTACGAAGCCTACCAAACAGGAAATCATACAACTTTTCATTTATTACAAAACGGTTCGATCTATCTAAATTGTAACTTTTGCGAAGGGATGGCACTACGTCGATTTAATTTTCATCAAAGGTCATTAAAGGTTACCGCAGTGGTAAGCATAGCAAACTTATTCAAAAAGATTTTTTTGCAAATTTTATGCTCACAATTGTTTGAATGTTTGCGTGATGTAGAATGACTCAGAAGTTAATGACGACATTCTAGTGTATGAGGACTCTAACGGAACAGTACAGTATAGTAAAGACGGGTTCTCTGGTTCCATGCATGAAATTCTTCAACAGTTATTGAATTTTACGTAATGTTTTCTTGAAAATAACGTGTTAATCAAATTAAATGCATGATCAATTGAATCCGAGGTGCTTAATTGAATTTTACAAATCTTAGAACGGAACCAAGCTTGTCTAAAGGTTTTGGATCTTTTAATAACAAAACGAATCGTTGGGAAGGTTCAATAGGAGATGTAGCTGAAGGGAAAGCGGATATAGGAATGTCTATAACAATTTTTCAACCTGATCGTGCAGCAGTGGTGAGCTTCTTGCCACCTGCGGACGAGCATTTGTACGAATTTCACATAAGCCTTGAAATACTTTAAAATAATTTATAAATATCATTCATTTTTGCATTAATCAGTTTTAAATTTTTTGAAAGGATCAACGCATTTTTCACACCACCCAATGAACACCCTATTCGTGATATTTTTGCACAACCATTCAAACCCTTACTTTGGGCGGCAGTGATTACCACCTGGATTGTGTTAGCTTCCTGTATGATAATATTCTCACTTGTTCGAAAGCGTTATGGTATTGATGAAGATTTGGACAGTGATGAAAATGGTTCCGAAGAGGAGAAACCCGAACCGGATTTTACACACGATTCTTTTATATGGGCTGTGGGAACTGCTTGTCAGCAGGGTAATAAAAGAACTTTGTATCAAACTGCAAAAAATGTAAATATTGAGAGTTAAATCTTCTTATAATATCAGGTTGGGATGACCACCCAAAATCTAATTCTCTACGAGCAATTTTCATTAGTGGCTCAGTCACGGGTGTTGTTGCTTACGCTGGATACTCTGCAGCTATAGTTTCCACGCTATCTGTGCAAACCGATCCTATTCAAAACCCTGTGCAGTTACTTCAAAGCCACTTACATGTTGGAATAAGAAAAGGATTTATTTCTAATTTATTGGAACAGGTAATTAATTTAGGTTTAATTAATAGGCGTTTTTTGACAGTCATTTTTTGGTAGTCATAATTAGTTTCTATGTCAAAATTGTAGAAAAACGCCAGAGATACTATATCCCATTTTCTGAAAAAAGTAAGCCAGTCAGAGCCAAATGAGCGCTACCTTAACGTATCTTCTGGACTTGATCGTTTACTAAAGCACCCGTATGCTTTTATAACAACCCGAGACACAATTTATGACTTGCTGAAAACCACTATGGATGAAAAAGTGATCTGTGCGATTAAGGATTTACCCATGCTGAAATACGGTTTCCCACTTGGATATCCCGTACCCAAATTTTCTCAGTTCAGGGAAATTTTGCGCTATGCGTATGTTGACTTGTTAATGATTTTAGGTTTAGAAACAAAGCGCTTTAATTTTACCACAATTTAACAAATCGAAATTTTCATGCCTTTTTGACAGAATGATAATGATACGGGAACCTGGTGTACTTTATCGACTCAGATTACGGTATTCCTACAAAAGGCGATGCTTGGAAGCTTCTGGTACTGCTGGTTATGCACTTGGACCAAATGATGTGTTTACGGCTTTCATGATTTTAGCCGCAGGAGGCGTTTTAAGTGTAATCGTTATGATTGGGGAGCGGATGTTCATATTTCAGAAGCAATTTCTATATGTCCAGTAATTAACTAAATCACTAAATGGTAAAAGTAGCCTAGTATCAATCAAAAATTACAATGTGTTAAATTCCATACTTCATTATCCTTTCTCTTTTGCATATGAAAAAATCTTACAGTAAAGAAAATAACTGACTTTTTGGAGTTAATACGTTTAGGATTTAGATCTGCAGTAGACTCAGCAAAACTAAAATATTAATAACTAGGGCCGCGGTGCGGTTGTAACAAACGTGTACTGGTTACATGGCCAGTACCCAATCGATTTATGCTGTATAAACCCATGCTACGTTATAGTGATGCTTAATCCCATTCTATGTTATCCATCCTTAAGTTGATGTAATGCTTAATCCATCGTTAAGTGAATGTAATGCTTAATCCCATGATAAGTAAATGTGATGCTTAATCCCATGATAAGTAAATGTGATGCTTAATCTTACACTAAGAATTCCTCATGAGATTTAAACGGTTTGAATTAGTTTAATTACAAATTTAAACTTGCTTTACAGTTCAATAAGGCATATATTACAGAAGAAGGGGCTCCGGTGAAGTTGAAATCAGGAAAGGGCATCTAGACAATGCAAGATGAGGAGGAAACTGAAACAAAACAATATCCCAATGCTTAATCCTAATGTTGATGAGATTAAGTATTGAATTTGCGTATAATGCTTAATCCTACATAAATCAATGGGATTAAGCATTAAACTCAAACATAAAGCTGGCTCAATGCTTAATCCAATTGATTTATGTGATTAAGTATGGAATAAAACTTACCAAAGTATAAGGAGCTCCATCGTAGTTAGACTCAGAAAAATTGCAGATCAGACGTAGTGAGTCAAGGGGGAAACTGAAACAAAAATATCCAAATGCTTAATCCTAATGTTGATATGATTAAGTATTTAATTTGTTTGTAATGCTTAATCCTATATAAATCAATGGGATTAAGCATTAAATTCAAACGTGAAGCTGGTTTAATGCTTAATCCCATTGATTTATATGATTATGAATGGAATAAAACTTACCGAATTATAAAGAGCTCCATCGTAGTTAACCTCAGAAAAATAGCAGATCAGACGTATTGAGACAAGGGGGAAACTGAAACAAAAATATACAAATGCTTAATCCTAATGTTGATATGATTAAGTATTTAATTTGTTTGTAAAGCTTAATCCTATATAAATCAATGGGATTAAGCATTAAACTCAAACGTAAAGCTGGTTTAATGCTTAATCCCATTGATTTATATGATTAAGTATGGAATAAAACTTACCGAATTATAAAGAGCTCCATCGTAGTTAACCTCAGAAAAATAGCAGATCAGACGTATTGAGACAAGGGGGAAGCTGAAACAAAAATATACAAATGCTTAATCCTAATGTTGTTATGATTAAGTATTTAATTTGTTTGTAAAGCTTAATCCTATATAAATCAATGGGATTAAGCATTAAACTCAAACGTAAAGCTGGTTTAATGCTTAATCCCATTGATTTATATGATTAAGTATGGAACAAAACTTACCGAATTATAAAGAGCTCCATCGTAGTTAACCTCAGAAAAATAGCAGATCAGACGTATTGGGACAAGGGGGAAACTGAAACAAAAATATCCAAATGCTTAATCCTAATGTTGATATGATTAAGTATTAAATTTGCTTGTAATGCTTAATCCTATATAAATCAATGGAATTAAGCATGAAACACAGCTGGTTACATATGCTGGTTTAATGCCTAATCACATTGACTTACAAAAGAGTAACAAAAATTACTTACAGAGTTTACATGCCCAATAGAATTGAATTATAAAGTAAATAAGTGTACAAAATTGCAATTCAAACCGAACTTTAAGGTATAGGGAGACTTTATGCACAGATATGTATATATGTTTTTTCCAATTGTATTTCTGGATGCAGGCTTAACCCTATATACAAATATGTTTACAAAACATTAGTAAAACGCTTATCTGTGCTTATAATATTACTTATTTTACATGTATGCTTTGCAAAATGTTTAGGTAACCAATTAACCCAAACTACATACGAACCAACTACAGCGATTCTTCTAGCTCAGTAGCATCCAACATTTCTACGTCTTCATCGGGAAGATCAATCGTAATAATATCTGCATTTTTACTGAGTGACACGCTATTCAATCCTTGACTTAAATTTTGCACATCGCTTGATTCTGTTGTAAATGAAAGATCTTGCAAAAGTGCTACAAAGTGATTTGGTTTAGCATTATCCTTCGATAATCTAACAAACCCAACGTGCAAAGGATCCCTTTCAAGTTCAAGTGGATTGTAATTCTGAGTTTCCACCCTACTATTACAGTCTAATCCAGTTACAACAACTATCGGAAGTCTCAGAGCATATGAAGTAGCCATGATTATTTCTAAATCCGCCCACTGATTATAGGACAACGTCTTAAGTATAACGTTTGGCGCTGAAGAAGCCAAAGCTGAAAACATATCATCGAAAATATCGTAATCATTTGTTATTGCAAATGCTATCAATAACTTTATAGAGTTAGATAATGAGCAATTCCCGATAAGATTCATTGAAATCGAATGGTAGAAGCATCTGCCATCTCCAACTATGTTTACTGGCAACAGTTTTTTACCATCGCGAAAGAAAGTACGAACGTTCTCCGCCGGTTGTTGCATAGTGTATGTGCAAATATTTAATCCTGCAATGAGATTGGCGAATATTTCAAACTCATGTCTAAATTGACAAGCATACTTTTGAAAACATATAACAGTAGAGTTAACTTGCTCATCCCATTTTTTAATGAGTTCTTCAGAAACGTTCCTTCCAGCTTCAGCCCAAAGAATGGGATCTGATACATTCCGAATTTTTAGCGTTTCATTCAGCTGTTCAAGTAATTCATTCATGAATTTGACACCAAACCTTATTGGATTGTGAGAGACTGAGCTTCTATTGCAGGCGTTCATGAAATCTTCTGCCAACTTGTATATGCGCTGACTAAGCCTTGGAGTCTGGTCCGTTAAGTCTACCTCACTTTTAGCTCTGATTAAAACATTAGATATTTGCTTGGTTTCTTGAACCAAGTTGCTGACAGACTCTGACATGCCTTTCTCTAATTTTCGAGGAGGTTTAAATGGAGTAAACTTTTTATCTGCTAGCTTCAACTCCGGATCAGGAAGAAGTGGGAATATCTGCATTTTTGAAGAATTCTGCTCTTCGATTGGAAGCAAGGGGAAATCTCCCCAGTGCCTTGGCTTTCGCATAATTGCAATCTCATCAACATCTGTCATCCACTGTAACAAATTTTTGTAGTATTCTTTCAAATATACTTTTTCAAAATGTGTGTTTAAAAGATATAACTGCGACAATTCTTTCGGGCGACTAAGCGCTACAAACGCTTGTCCACTTTCCCAAAAAGATCTATCCAGATCAACATAATATTTACCCGTCACTGTAGTACCTTGTACAGCGTGAACAGTGGTAGCGTATCCAAGAATTAGTGGATATTGATATCTGTAATATAAGTTTGCACCCAATTTAAATGGTTGTCTTATCTTTGTCAAAGGCAATTGTTTTGATTCGTCAGTAAGATCTTGTAGAATCACGTAATTGCCATCGTCGGCTACCCGAAATACCTTGGCTCGCTTAGAGTTAACCCATCCTGTGGTCACATCAATGTTGCGCAGAAGTCTTACAATGCAACCTTCTTTAAAAATTAGTTTTTCCTCCCACAGGTTTTTTAAATATGTTCGAATTTTTTCTTTTACTGCCGAACTAACTTCTTTGTTGGTGTCTTGTTCAAAGTCCTTTGCATAAATCGTGACAGCATCACCGGGTATTTTTGACAAAAATTGGTGGTTGTATGACATCATTTTTCTACGAGTTGCGGTTACAATTAACGCGTCTTCCTCATATTCAATATTTGATGTATGCATGTACCTAGCCCTCAGGACGGTTTTATCCTCTTCCGACATCATGTCTATGCGCACACGATTGAGCAAAGCAGCAAAGGATTCGTCTTTTTGACGAACTGTCTCCTTAAGGAGCAATATACTAAACTGATTTAGGAGAGGATTTGAGAAAACTGACTTTCCTATGGCCGGAAGTTGACACGGATCCCCGATAAGAAATAAATGTTTGCCTCCTAGATGCAGCCGTTTAGACTTCCCATATGTCTTTGTGCATTCATTTAGCTGATCAAGGAGATCTGAATTTAGCATT
>CM056169.1:24643845-24683239 GCA_029691765.1 Entomobrya proxima
GTGTTGGTTTGAATTTTAAACCGTTTTTAGATTATCATCAACAATACGAGTACTCTTGTTTTTGTAATAATTTTAAGCATTCACAATTTTGAATTATTATTTGTTAAAACAGTCGCTATATTTGAACTTGTTATATATTTAAAACGATATTTTTAATAAAAAACAATTTTGGATTTTTGGATGTTTTAATACGTATTAGTAGGTTTAGCTTTGCGTAATATAATATAATATTCTAAACAATGAATAATAATAAAAAATGTAAGAATAATGTAACATACGTATAACGTGATAGTAATAAAATTGAATTTAAAAACCTAATTTGACGCTTGCCTGTAAAAACTCTTTAATCGATGCTAACAATTTGACAATACAATTTGCACTGACTACCAGTTAACTACGTCATTTGAAATAAATATTCCATGCAATCGAAAATACATTTTGGTATATTTGCTCAACTATTATATTTCTGCATTCAAATATCCATACAATCAAACTTATTCCACATAGAAATAACCAAGCAACAAAAGGTGTAAAAAACTTGTATTTATCTATTTCGTCGTAGTCAACTTGAATTTTTGGAACTACTGATTGTTGCATATACAGCCTAAGTTTCCCTACATGCTTAATATACGCTAGGTTTGCCCATAAATCCCATTTTGTAGGTAGACCACTGTCTCTTATTCGAGCAGCGGTTTTCATAATATAATCACGGTTTTGTGAGACAATTTCCCAAGCTTCCAAGATTTCGTAAACTTCTTGTTTAATAACATGACACCTTGAACCCCGCTGTTTACCCAGAGCTTGATCCAAGTCTAGTTGCCAATTTAGTTTATTAATTTCAAGATTTACATCATAGGCTGGATGTAAGAAACGTTCCGTTATAAATTTTGCATTGTTTTTCAAATATGTTGAATTCACTAATCTGTAGCTACTATTTATAAAATTGTAAATTCCAAGTTTTTTAAAGTCCCATTCAAAGTTTTCATAAAATTTAGTAGAACTGGTTGTTAACCACCGAAACTTGTATCCATCTACTAACGCTTCCTTTACTGTTTTGAATATTTTATGTTGTCGTGGAATACTCACCACACTTGTAAGACTGTTTTCGTAGAAAGTGCACAGGAAGAACCCAGTAATCGCCAGTGGAACTAAAGATCTCTGCACAGGTTGCCTAGTCAAGCCAGCAGTAAACGAAATAACTTTAATAGAAACACTGTTCGAATTCTTATTAATGTAACTTTGAAGTTTTAGAAATACCGAAAAGGTTAATATTGTCACTACACACGTGTAAATTCCTAAATGCCCAGTCCATAAAGACGTATCAATGCGATACACATTTTTGTGAAGTATTTTGGAACTTGTTGCTACACAGTAAAGTGGGTACTGGTAAGTTGTTTTGGAAAATTGCTTCCCATGTTTTACACTGTTTGACTCAATTTGATCATGTGGCACTGCTTTTCGAGTTGTTATAAATTCCTGAGTGTTGCTGTAACTACGTAATATGTTTAATTCTGTGGCGTTCGATCTATGTTTAAGGTTAAGTGTTAGGTTGTGAAGATCAAATATGTACACCAAGGCCATCATCTCAGCACTACAATAATACGAATCCCTCGACTTTAGTATAAGACGAGTGCATACAAAAGAATCGTTTCCATAGATTTTGAAATATTGTTGTTGATAATCAATACGTACTTGAGCTAATGCTGTAATTTCTTTTAGATCCCCGTTCCAAAGGAAGCTTTTATGATACCTTGATGGATTTTGAAGAACGTTTAAAAACAACGAGGGTGGTATTTGTACGTATTCATCATTATTAACACAATACTTGTTGCAGATCAGTTTAAAATTCACATTTGTAGAAAATTCGGTTGCATAAGCAATGACTTTTATTGCTGGCGTTATTAGAAAATTTGACATTAACTGCTGGCTGGTTTCGAGCTGAAACTGTATCAATATAAATACAGTTGATGACAGGTAGGCTTGATATTCAAAAATCGAATCAAGTTTATTTATGTTGACTTCATTGCTAGTTAAAACAATGCAGTAAGATAAACTAAAACGGGAAAATTGAGCTCCAAGTGTGCTCTCATTTGTTTTTGTCTCAAAATAAGATATCTGCACAAATTTTTCTAAATTAAGAGTGTCAACTTTACTATGTAGATACTGGTAAATAAGATAATCTTCAAAACTTAACTGCTCAAGTAATGAAACTAGTGTCGTCATTAATTTGTGAGTACTAGATTCTTTTAAAACAACATTTGGCACAACTAGCAAAAGAATTGAAAAGATTTTCATATCCATTTTAGACATCATACCCTTAAAAATGTTCCAATATTGTAAAAAATTCAATGTATAATTTATATTATGCTTTATGACCCTATTTATTTTTGTACCAAGTAAAAATCGATTTACCTCGGGAATCACAGAGCAGAAAATTCATTACATTAAGTGCCTTATTGAATACTGAAATAAAAATTTCTTATATAACCCATTTTTGAAAAATCTTTAGTGTTTGATGCCTGAATCACCCTTAAAAAATTTACTAGAAGCACCAGTGGTTAACGTAAATTTATTTTGTTTGCTTAGTTTTTCTACTATCAACATAATGCTTTTTCATTTTGTGTGAACAATGCGTAATATACTGAGGGTAAATCGTATGACTAAACTGCTTACGTAATAAAAAAGAATGTTCTTATAAAATTGTACATTTCGATAGAAAGTGCCTAAAGTGTTCAGTATAAATATACCAGCGTTTACCATCTTTTCCTTGATGTAATCATACGAACACTCTGCAACACCCACCAAAATTGATATTACACAAATTATCGTCCAAACTAAAAATGGAGCAAAAAACTTGTGCTTATCTATCGAATCGTTACCAATAACAATTCCTGGCGTCACTAACTGCTGCAAATGGGAATTAAGGCTACCGACCTGGCGTATGTATTCTAAGTTTGCCCACTCGTCCCATTTTGTCATCAAACCACTATCTCTAATTCTTGCTGCCGTTTTCATAATCCAATACCGATTTTGTGTTACTATTTCCCATACTTCAAAAAATTCATTAATATATTGCTTTATTATATGACACTGTGTATCGTTTCTTAAATCTTTACCAAAGGCGTTTCTTATATGCAATTTATTAATGTCCAAGTTGACATCAAAGCCAGCATACAGAAAATGCTCCGTGATAAACTTTGTGTTATTTTCATGAATTTTGGATTTCACACTGCGGTAACTTTCGTTGATTAGATGATAAATTCCAAGTCTTTTAAAATTCCATTTGAAGAAATTTGTAAACCCGCTTCCGTAACGAAACTTGTATTTCTGCTGTAATGCATCTTCTAAAGTAGAAAAGACTTTTGGTACTTCAGGACTAACAACTACACTAGTGATACTGTTTTCATAATATATACATATTAGCAAGCCAACAAGGTTCAAAACCACAAAAGATGTTTTAATTGGCTGTTTGGTTAAGCTTGCAGTCAAATTCAATAAAAGTACAGATGGGTTTCTTAATTGATGATGTAACATTTGGTACACTGTAAAGCTTAAAAATATAAGGACGCATGTAAACATTTCTAAGCTTCTAGTCCAAATTTTTGAATCAATGAATTTCGGAGTTATTAAGCTACTTTGATTTTTAAACGTACAATAAATTGGAAACATGTAAGTGGTACGTGAGTACTGCTTACCAAATCGAACACTTAGCGATTCGGCTGGGTTGTCACTATCACCTTTTCGGGTTGTAATAAACTCATGATTGTTACTATGTCCGCGTAACTTTTTCCAATCTTTGTATTTGTATGCTGGTCTATTATACTGAATTAAAGATATGTTATGAATTATGGAAATATAAACTAGAGATATGAGTTCTGCACTGCAATGGTAAGCGTCCGATTTTCTAAATATTAATCGCGAGCACGCAGTTGGATCCTTAGAGTATTTGTTGAAGTATTCCGTTATATGCAGACGGACGTTCACTATACCCATAATATTTTTTCCATTTGCATTCCAAAAAGTTGCCTTGTGGAACTTGATTGGGGATGAAAGTATATTTGACAGACTAACAGTTTTCCATACTTTCAAACCGCCGCAATAACCATTGCAATACACAAAAGATTTTTCATATCCACTTTCAGGATCTGGTAGTACTTTTAATGCTGGAAGAATTGCTGCACTTCCAAAGACGTTTAAAGGATCAAAGTTGGATATCCTAAGTTTCCGTTTCAAAGAAAGTAACATAAATACAGACGTGACTAATTGCAACTGGTAGCGAAAAATAAAAGTGACTTTGGATACGTTGCAAGTTATCGGTGCAAATATTACTGAAGTTGTCAAAAACTTATGATTTTCTCTGATATTGAGAGATGAATTGAACTCGTTGCTGAAGGACACTTTTACAAAATGGAACTCCTTTTCCAGATCAAACCAGTAAAGAGAAAACATATAAATAGTGTGTTTGTTTACGTGAAATGCTTGGAACAATGTATATAAATCTTTACTCCATGGTAATTGACTTTTCTCTACTTCATATTTATTTGCATCACTAATACAGTATATTGTAATGCTAAATACGAAGTATTTATTTGAAATGAACATCGTAAATTTTTCAGATGTCCAACTTCAAGTTTCAAACATTTACAAGACCTTTATTGGCGATTTTTGTTCTAGAGAAACAACATAAATTGCTAGTGTTTAAATAATAGTGCATTATGTTAGAAGCTTCTAGCAGCTTTGAATAAAAGTTTATATTATCACACTATGATTTTATCACGAAAATTTAAGTTTCCTCAACTTTTTTCAATTCTGAAAACTGCTAGACTGGTAAGTTTAATATTTAATATTAGTATTATAATATTACTACACAGATAATATAAAAACCAAATAAATATTAGCATTAAAATGTTATAACGTAATAGATGTAAGTTTTACTCATAGTACTTTGTAATAATTACAGCTTGTATACCAGCTTTCAAAGATCCAATCTGTCTGAAAAACTACAGTAAACATTCCAGTTAATTTTACGTCTAAAAGAACACGCTTTCTATTTGGGACATTTTTGTTTTTGTAGCATTATAACCATATTTCAAAAACAAGCATATATTAATAAGTGAACAAGCATGAATTTAAACACAGAGTGAAAAAGTATTTCTTTATCATTGTCACTTGTAGTCCTATGATAGAACTCCTACCAAAAGGTGTAATTTGCATTTCTAAGCCTAAAAAATTCACAAGCACATTTTTAAATAGATGAGTCACGAAGTCACGACTCATCTATTTATTATGACAACGTTTATACAGAATCCACAATAATTTCTAAACGGAGCAATGAATAGCATCCTTAAATTTTTTGTTATTATTTATTTAATTTATTTCAGCATATTTATTTACGTCAGTATTTAACCATCTAAGTTTACAAGTACCTAGTTTGTGTTCAAAAAATCTAAATTTTATGATGTGAAAAATATGATACATTATACGTTCTCGTATTTAGCACGTTATTTTTATGCTTGTGATCACTTGTCAAGGTATATGCAGACATAAAAGCAAGTAGAATGTGACAAGTAAACCTATTATAACTTGAATAATTTTTATAGTAAACAGAAATATACCAAAATGTACTACAACCTTTAGAGCTAAACCTAATGCTGATTCTAAGCTTAAAGGTTTTGGAAGTTGTAAGCTGGTTGAAAGGTCTAACCATTGAACCGCTTCTCTAATTCGTTGAATATATGTAATCATTGCTTGGTTTCTTTTTACAATTCCCATTTCGTAAAGTCTTGTAAACTGCTCATCTATTGAAGTTGTTAACGGTCCCCAAGCTGTGTAGCCAGTTTTTGGAGGAGGGTACACATCTTCTGGAACTAACACTGACCCACACATGTACTCATTTTCTATAATGGCTTTATCCACAATCGAAAGTATGTTTGCCATTGGCACACTAGTTGTATAAGCCATCGAACCACGAGTTCCAAGGCCAAGCAATTTTTGGTTAGTCATTTCCCTTAGCATAATATCAATTGGCCATCTCTGGGTGAATCCAAATTCCTTTGAAATCATATCTTCAGCAAATGATTTCACTCCAAAGCCTTTAGTTAATGATTGCATAATGAATGCAGGTGTTGATAAAAGTACTGTAAAGAGTAGTGGCTTTCGATGCATTTGAAATTTGAATCCAAGTTTTGGAATATCTTTAAGGGACGTCAGTACATCAACAAATAGAAAATCGGTTGAAATTGATGCAGTATATATAGCTGATAAAAACAGAATTGATGGTAAATATAGAAATATGTTGCACTTTTTATGTTTAAACACTAATGGCTTTCCAATAAATGGCAAAAACAAATCAAAGCCTTTACATAAGTGTTTGTAGAGTATACTGTATGATATTAAGGCAGCAATAAACAGAATCCAGGCATTTGCTTTGAAAGGAGACATTTCATTATTCAATCTTTTAGTTTTTCCAGCTCTAGTGCAGTACATTATAAAGGTTAGGGATTGTTCTAAAAGTTTGAATTTTATATTAGGATAAAACGACATGTTTGAATGTACCATTGGTATCCAATATATATTTGGGTAGCTCAGAGGGTCTTCAATATCGTCAAAGACATCACTTTCAACCGTGTAAGATATATTCACCGAGGTTGCTGCCATTCGCATTGCCATAATATGACCGGACACACATGTTAAAATTTTGTGGTAAAACTCCGGTATTTTATTAAGAACACATGCTTCTTCTGTTAAGGCACCTTCCCGAATGCGAGTTCTGTCAGATATTACAGGGTACATTAATGCTAGCATGCCGCGACCGTTAAAATGTAGTTTCGTTTCATGAGTTAAAAATTTAACTTTTGAAACCTGTCTCACACAGTAAGGACACAGGTGTAACATGCTATTATTCAACTGAAACCATACATACAAACTATTAACCTGTATATATGGAAGTAAATCTTCGTACATATCTTTCAAACTTCCTACAAGCTTCACAAAAATAGCGTAGTCGTGATAATAATATCCTGACTGCTTCATTGCAGTAATAGTTCCATTTGTTGTTTCTGTTTCTAATAAAATGATAACACATAACTGATCAGCGTGACGAAGAATAAAAGGAAAATATCCTACGTTTTCTCGAACACGTATGGAATCGTCAGCATTAGCAGTATTATTTAAAACATTGAACGTCAAATCCCCAGTGTTTGATTGAGTCCATGTTTTCGAAATGTTAGAGAAATCAGGCAAATATTGTGCTTTGCCAAAAGATTCAAAAGTAGCTGTTTGCAAACTACCTTGAAAAATATGAAGCGAACAGGAATATTCCCACATGATAACCAAGGTATGGTTGCAAGTGTTTCCAATATATCATTGTAGTTGGGTTATTTCGTTATAGCTAACAATCTAACTACACAATAAATAATGTGTAAACGATAGTCCGAATAAATGAACATGCATACATATATTGCATTACTATTTGGTTCAATATCAAATCCATACTTAATTGTTGCTTCTTTTGGCATTTAAATATTTTAAATTATTTAAACATTCATCCACACAAAACAAAATATGGCTAAAATACGCTTAAATGAATGAATGGATTGAAAGTAATATGTTTTTGCTAAATAGAAATTATTTGGTTAGACAAAAGTTATATATAATACCATGTATAATTTCCGCATAAAATATTTACAAGTAAACATGATTACTCATCAAGTATTCAAATAAATTTTAATACACGTGGAAAAGACTACATGTAAGAATCTGTTTACTTTAACGTAAATTTACTATTGTAATGCAATGTATACTTATATATTATTAGCTTTGTTGCGTAAGGTGGAACAAACCTTTTGATTATATTCATCATAATAGTCTATCCAACTCTTTAATGTTGCTTCTAGCAACAAACTATTATGTCCATATAATAGAGCTACGTCATACCGTTAGTCAATACTTTATACACTTGCTTGTAGTGTGCACTCAAAATACAAAAGCGATTCGGATATAAAACAGAAATAGTGTGTCTAAAGTCCAAATCATCTCTTATACAAGTGTCGGTTAATAAATGCTACAAAAGCCATGTCCAAATAGATTCTTCTTCTGAATTGTAAATAAATTAGATATACATTGCTGTAAATCTTGATCATTCATTACAGTCGTGGTCATATTGGATATGACATAACCTTAACGAGCTTTTGTAGATATTCAAATACGCAATAGTAAAGCATGTCCGGAGTTTCCTGCACCTAAATTAATATCTTTATTTTGAAGAACGTGAGCACATGAGAAAACAACCACATATATTTTTGAAAACTACATACTTTATACTCTAGAATACATGTTTTATTGAAAGTTATATATGTTTTAGTATAAGTTTAATTTTGCTTCAGAAAAATCAAAAAAAAATCTTTTATTCCTGTTTTCAGTCAGTCAGTTTTTCATCTAAGTTGTCTGGTATGCGTATATATACCAAATATAGTTCTTGTGAAGTGCCATTTTGTAGTACTATATATTGCGATTGTTTTGGTACCAAGACTCTGAAATTCTGTTGCTTGTGTAAAAAGTCAGGGGAATTACAAAATTTTGTACTTTTTCTAACAAGCATTTATTTTTTTCAGAAATGTCACTGAAAAACTCAATGATATTTTTGAATCATTGTAAACAGGCGTGCAGTTAGCTATTATATTTGGGTAATAGCATACTTTACAAGGTTTCGAATGGTATACTGCTTTGCTTATTTAATTTTGTAAAGGCTCCAAATTTTGCAAATTAAATTTCCACTATAATTTTGAGACTTAACGTCATTTAATCGTTAATATACACTAGCTAAGCACAAGGGTGTTGACCAAGTGATGTCTATTTAGATTACGGACACAATAGAGTTTCCAAAATGAGACACACTTTAAGAAGATAACTTGTAGTTAAAAAGTTAGCGTACTTTAAAGAAAAAAATTATGTGTAATTTTTGTAGCGGGAATAACGCCGCTTAAATTAAACAAATTCGACTTAAAATTTAACTGACATCAAAATGTTCGATTTTTTCCCAAACAAGTATTTACACTATTTAATGTATGTAGATTTTAAAAATAGTGCCACTTGTTCTATTCAGTTGTTGCGATGCTGAAAATTTTAGCTTTCAAAAAAGGTGCAGGTAACTCCGGACATGCTTTATTTACAGAAACGACAGACATGTACACAACATGTATGCATGATCAAAGAATGAAGGCTTATTTGATTGCTAAATTTATTCTCATTATGTTTAGTCTGAGCTTAGTAATGTGTAACAAATAACATGCATTATTCTACTGCATCTAACGCCAAATTATTTTGCTTGTTTGCGCTATTCCTGGAAACATTGAAATACTTCCAATGCACAACATCACAAGATAACACAAACTCTCTTCCAGATAACAGCTTCAGACATTTTCAAAAATATAGTTTACCAACCTTTACAAATTCCAAGCAGAATCTCGATTTACAAGGACAAGTATTTCGTGTAAGCTGTCATAAATCCACAATTTATATTCGCATTCGTGAAAACAAGCCCGGAATCTGGGAAACTTACAACGGAGTCTATAAATACACTATGGACGTCCTAAAAGCCAAGTTTAACTTTAGTCTTATAGTCGTCCCAGCCGATAGCCACGGATATCAAAATGAGACAACGGGTAAATGGTTAGGTACAGTGGGAGATTTAATTGACGGCCGAGCTGACCTTGGAGTAGCAGTTGCCCGAACGTATGACAGAAACCCGTTAATATCCTACTCTGCTCCTTTACGATACATTTGGATAAGTTTTACCACAGGCTACGCTCATCCCAACTATAGCTGGAAATCCATTTACCGTCCTTGGAAACTGGAAGTTTGGCTTAGCCTATTTTCCATCACTATTATTCACTTCCTTTCTATGCTACTCTTTTCAAAACAAAATCATAACACTTTAGATAACCCCGTTGTAATCTGGTTCTTCTTTGCTAATCTTCTTGAGCAACAACAAAATCTAGAATGGCTTCGTTTTAAAAATCAACATCGAATTCTAATAACCTTCTGGCTTCTATTTAGCTTGCTTATGGCAACATCCTACAAATCCAAGTTAATGATTCAACTGAAATATCCCAATTTGGAGGATCCCCTTAGAACATTTTGGGACGTTGGCTTATCCCCGCCAGATAAGTACTCCTTAACATTAAACACTGTTGGAGGTGCTGAACTAGCCTTATTTCGCACTACAACGAATCCCCTACTTAAAGCCATTTCTAAACGAATCTCCATCGAAAAGGACGTAGTCAAGTGTATTCAAAAGGGCATTGCTACAACCAGACATATTTGCATTCTTTGGGAAGATAACGCGGAATATCTGCGTCTTCCCAGGACAAATTTGCCCGAACATCAAATGTTTGTTGTGAGCAGTGACAAGATTAACTTTATGATTCAAACTTTTGCATTCCCTAAACATAGTCCGTTAACGACATTATTTGATAGCACAATAAATACTCTTAATTCCATGGGCTTGGTGAAAATGTGGGAAAATCTTAGCTACAGACTTGACCATAGACAGAGCAATAATCCGTTTGCAGGACAACAAGTTTCTAAAGACAAGTACCGGATTCGGTTGGAACATTTAAAAGGACCTTATTTTATTTTGACATTTGGCTTTGTGATTAGCACACTGACATTTCTCGGCGAAGTTATAGTGTATAGGAGCGGACCAGCTTCCAACAGTTGTGTAATACGTTAGAATCTCGATTCTAAATCCAAAATGTAAATTTTTGTGAATTAAATATTCAAAATTGAAACTCTTATAAGCATGCTTTGTCATCCGTACGTATGCTGAAATGTACTTTAAATACTAGAATAGTACGATCACTTTAATGAGAGTAAACCAAACGAGTTATACATATTACCAAAAACTTTTACTCTAAATGCTACGTGTAGGTCATGTACATGCGTTTTACATGCAAAATAAAAACAATTATAATCTACTCACAAAACTGATTTACAATCATTTTGAAAATTAAATTGATGATTTTTCTTAATACATAGCTTAACATCGTTATGCTTAACAGTTTGTAATTTGCTGTGTTTGTGCAATCCATAAACCTTCATTTTGTGGACGATTTCCTGACGAACTTGAACGCCACTAATAGGTAGGTAGGCTTTGTATAATAGGTAGTTAAAGCTGAAAAGGTTGCAGCTGGGAGAAACTGAATACTGAATTCGGGGGTTTCTGCAAAATTTCATAACTCGACGAATAAAATCTGACAATTTAGCTTAATTTCAGGTTGAAAGTGAAAAGTAAGTGGTTAAAAAGATTTTGGACTAGGTCATCTTAATTTTTATCTGAGTTAAGTTTACTAATTAATTTTCCGTTGGTTTTTTGGCAATTTACAGGTCCTTGTAGCGCTGATAAAATGGCTAACCAGATGGTACCCGGCAGCCTGGAAAACGCTGCCCCCGGCTTCCACTTGGTCCTGAAGGACCACCAGTTTCACGTGGAAGCTGTGAAGATTAATCCCCATCGCCACAAGAAACAGTTTGAGAGCATGCAGGCCGTGGCCGATAAGTTTAACCAGACCCTTGCGGCGAACTGGACAAAGGAGTCCGAAAAGTGGGAGGCGAAGTTAGAGGAGACTAAGACGAAATTAAGGAGGTATAAAGATAAGCTGATGATAGAAAGATTGGAGAATGGAAAGTTGGCCAGGGAGAAAGAAAAGCTGGAGGGAAAGTGGAAGAAAAAGTTGGAAGTGGTAGAAAAGCACTGGAAAGAAAGTCAGAACGAGAAGGAACGGTTGTTGGAGGAAAAGGTCCAGGAAAATGAAGAGTTGAAGAAGGAGAAAGCCAGAATGTTAGAGTTTCTCAGAAAGATTAAGGTTGTAAGTGGTTACCAACAAGAAGGTGAAGAGGAAGGTGCAGAGCTGTTGGATAACAAGGAATTGGACAAGGTTGCAAAGCACGTGACAAAACTTGTGGATGTTGGAGCAGCATCAACGGTCAAGAAGCAGAAGGAAGGAATTGAAAAGGCGCTAGATCTTTTCCGGCAAGGGCAACGTGTTTTGAATGAGTTAGGTGATTCCAAGCCCCGTCAACAGTCGGACACCCCGAAAACCGAGTCAGGAGTTTAATATTTTATGGAATTAACTTAAGTCTAAATGGTATTGTTCTTAAACTTGTGCTCTGCAAGGATTAGTATTAATTTTTCTGTTACTCAAAGTTTAAAGTAGGCATTTGCTTATTTATCTTTGGTATAAAATTGTTAAAAAATAAAATGACATTTTAAGAATAAAGAATGGTAATCTGACATTAAGCCGCTGAAAGTTGTTCTTTTATTTTAACTTTTATTAACATTTTATTAAATAATGCATTAAAATATTCATATATTTAGTAGCTTGCTTGAGCAACACGTTATTGTCGAAGATAAATGCCGTTTCAATGAGGCTGAAGAAATGAAATAATGTGGTCATATTTCATCTGTTAAGTTCCATGAAGTAGCTCTGTAGTTTGCATGGGTTCTGTGTAATTTGTGTAACAAATTAAATCCAGAAAGTTAGATTCAATATTCGTTAGAAATTATTCTAAAAATGAGTTATCAGAAAGTGTATGAAAACCTTGCTAAGGGTCCCTCAGACCTGGTTTCCGTGTTTGATAGGAAACCCGTTCCAGAATCTGGAAGGACGGATAAGCCGGAGTGGTTGATGTGTGCCCTGTGGAATAACAAGGTTTTGAAAGAGTGGCAGTCTCATCAACAAACCGGAAGTAAACTATGCACCAAAATGTCCATTGGAAGGCTGCTTGGTCAGGCTATTCAAATGGTGGATGTGGACCAATTCAAACTAGTGGAGAGGATGAACTGGGAAAGGGATTTTGTTCTGGTAGGATAAGATTTTCAAAGGAATTTTTATGTAAAATTATGTAATTTTGATAATTATGGGATACATTTTTCTATAGGTGGACATTGTAGGCGTGACACTGGGAACTTGTGGTACTAAAAAGTATTTGCGCGTGCAACAAACGCCTACAGCGGATGATCCTGCTAACGGGAAATTTTGGGACATGGTAATCTTCCCGGAATGCAACGATATTGTCACTGAGATGACCAAACTTCATTCCTTGGGCATTCGGAGTTCTGTAGCTATTTGGAACTCCTTTGTAACCCGTTATCGTAAACTTGGAGGGATGGGAAGGATACCATTTTGGGGGAAATTTTCCTAAGAAATAATTATGCTGAAAGGAATGTACTAACGGTGGTCATTTTCCAGCATAAAAATGTGGCAGACGCACTGATCAGATATTACGCGGGAGGCCTGCTTCCTAATCCTAATGTCAATGGCAACATTCGCAGATATCACCAATTTTGTGATGGTCCACGGGAAGAAGATGAGCATTTGGCGATATTTTCGGCAAAGTTGGCGGATAATGAAGACAAGGACAAGACCCAGGAAGTTTACAGCGATGATGAAAGTTGGGAATTTGTCGGTGCCACGGAACCAAACACGCCTGAGGGGTCGGAAGTGTCTGTTGATGTGTTAGTTGGAGCTGCTGAACAACCTTACTTTATCGTGCGAGAACCTCTAGAAGTACAAACGGAAAATAATGTATGAATTTCAAGATTTTCAAGAAATGCTTAAAGTATTAATACTTTTGTGAATGAAATCTAAAAAAAGTTGGTTTAAAGGTGAAATGAAAAATATTATTGTATTTTCTTTACATATCTTCGATGTCACGTTTATTTTGTAAACTTATCTCTTTTGTTTCTTATTCTAATCAAGCAATGATGATCGTCTGATTTTATAATGAATTTAATAAATATGATAATGAAGCAGTTATTCAACAACCAAGTAGTTAGTGCTTATTGAATATTATAATTTTTTCTGATTTACTTGCAACAATTCAGTTAGTAAGTACATAGGTATTTCGTATAAAGATGAAAATCCTAATTAGTACAAAAATATATGTTGTAAGTTGCGCTTTAGATGCTACGTGCCAAAAGGGCAAAATGTCCACCAGCTACTGGTCTGGCACGGAACAGATCCGGTTTCACGCTCCTTCCGGTAGCGGTAACGTACCAGTCGGAGAATGGAATACGAGTGGTAGTTTCTCTCAAGTATTTGCCCATGTTTTCAATGATGTGGCTTCTGAGAACGGGACTTACGTCTCCAAAAGCTGTTAACATAATGAGACCATAAAGTTGAGGATTTTGAAATTAATTTAAAACTGTTAGGGAAAATCTATTTCTTAGCTTACCAGCTGCAGTCCACATTTCCCAATCAGACTTGGTATAATCATGCGTGGAAACAAAGGGAATGCCATAAGCCTCCTCCTTCGCAAGATAAAAAGCTGCCTCCTTCTCATAAACTTCTTGTGGAACAGTGCTCAGATTAAGTAGCTTGTCATGGAAAGCATTGTACTTAAACTGATATCCATTCGTCACATTATACTCCATTTTCAGGTGAGTGCCATCCGCGTGAAGACTCTCGCTATACCAAATAGGCACAAACTCACTAACTGCCCTGTTGTAAAAACTAGTAGCATTTGTTTCCCCAATCAGCTCGGCAAGACGAGCAAAAGCCTTCATTCCCAGAATTCCCTTAAGTGCCAATCCCGAGTTGAGTTGAGTGGTTCCAATAAAATCATCCGTGGTAAATTGGTCCACGGGATACAAACAGTTAAAATACAAGTATTCAGCCCATTGATTCAGAATGCGGAAATGTTTACGAATATATTCCCGGGACTCGGTAACATCAGCGCTGGGATGAAGAGCAATGTTAGCCACCATCAAGATCATGTTTGCAGATTCTTCCACAGGCATGTCCTTCTCTTTTCCATCGTCATGTCCCGTGGCGTTGGGAAAGTGGGAACCAATGTCATGCATGCAAAAGTCCTTTGGCCAGAAGCCACCCTCCATTTGGTAGAACAGGGGCTCCAGCAAATAGGACAGGAATTTTACATTGAGGTAGTACCACATTGGAGCGGCGGGATACATAACGTCCACCGTTTGCATGTTACCATTGCTAGAAATTTCCTTTTGGTAGAGCATTGGGTGGCTCTTGTTTCCGGAGAATTCGGTTCCGGCGAAGGCTTGGCGAAGGGATAAGGCGATAATGTCAGCATAGCTGTTTTAAAAGGAAACTTGAGAATAATAACTTGAGTTCCTGCTAAATTTTTAAAATGGATGTCGGTCCAACTCACTCTTGTCCTCCAGTAGCGTATGCTTCATTTAATAGTTTGTCGTCCAGCGTATCAGCGCGCTGTTTTGCTCCATTAAAGTCATTAAAGAAGAATCTGATCATGTCAATGGTGTCGGTAAAGTAGTGTGTCCAGAGAGCCTTTTGGGCGACCCCTCGCAAGTTGATATTTTCTTCTCTAACGTGACCAATGGTAAAACGGATTTCTTTCGCTTGAGCATTCACTTGTCCAAGGTCGTGAGCAAAGGCAACCACGGGCCAGTTGCATTCAACGCACCTGTAGTTGTCGTCATGGGTGTTGTCCAAGGATCCGTTAACAACAAATTGACGACGGACAAGGATATCTTCGGCAGACTTGTGCTGGGCAGAGGTGTTTGTGGTAAAGACTGCTTGACCCCATTGAGCCTGAAGGAAAGAAATTTTTAATGATGATTAATTCAAGTGCAAAAATGCAAGTTTAGTGCAAATATTATAAGAAAATTGTTTGCAATTACATAGTCTAAATACTCTGCAAATTTTTGTGGGTTGGTCATCTCAACAATCCAAGTTTTTAGGGAGTTGGCCGTATTCAGTGACCATTTAGCCTGCTGCTTCCTATCAGAAGAAGCCCATTCAGCGGAAATGTCCATGTAAACTTGAACCTCGTGGTTGGCATTGTCGCTAGACTTAACAGATAAAGTTATGTAGGAAAGTGGAATGGATTGGCGTTCAATGTCGTTGTACTCCACTGGGGAGAAAAAGGTAACGGTTAGTTCCACTGGTCCAGCAGCGATAACGAAGATCGTTTGGGTTGGGGTGATGTAAGACGCTTTTTGGATGGCTACTTGGATCAGTCCAGTTAAGCCAGTGGGTTTACCCAAGTACACGTAGGATTGACCATCCACTCTAATGAATCCTGTCCAGCCCTTTGTGGTTGTGGTCCAGAAGCTAGGCCAGTTTCCTAAAGAAAATATTGCATAATTGCTAATCGGTAAGTTTAACTTTAATTTATTTTTAGTAAAAAATCTAACCTGGGAGCACGTTATCGTTTAACCAGTAGTTAGAGTATGGGGCACGGACAGCTAATGGAAAGGATGGAGGTCGTATTGTACTGGCGTATTGGTGAACGCCATTACTATTGTGGATTGCACAGAATGCAATCAACGCTGAGACTAGAATCAATTTCATTTTTGCCTTGGAATTTTCACCCTACTGGAATGAGATCTATGGGATAAGTGACACCGATGCGTGTGTTTCTACCTTCCATTTATAGTAGTAGCTTTTTAATTTTCAGTACTCCTTCAGATTTTTTACATTTACAAGTGACAAGTAAGCAAGCATTTACATGCATCAAGTTGAAATATTCCACCCCGATTTTGGACATGTAAACCCGATTATCTCCTATACGCACTCGCGAGAGAGCCTCATCAAACCCAGAAATGCACATGGACAAGTTTCGTCAAAAGGTTTTCTAGTGACTTGTTTTTCGCATCAATCAAAAATCCGGGCGTAAGAGTAGCAAGATAAGCTCAAACTCAATCAAAAACTTGACATTTGATCGAAAGTACGGTGGTCATGGAATGTCATGTTATTGGGTCGTGGATTATTGATTATTTGTCATGTTAATGATTTAACGATGATGTATGTATGCATTTGGTGCATATATAATATAATGTCCCATAATGATTATATAGTGAAAGTCATTAGAAAAATCATTAGAAATGCAAAATTTGTCAGCCAAAGAAAACGTGAAACATGTGACGTTCGCTACAAAATTGACGTTCAGTTGAAGCGGTACTTCAGAGCGACATTTGACATTTAAGTCGACAGGAAAATATCTACCTTAAGGAAAGTTTTGATCATGTCACTAGCTCGTGGCCATTATTCAAACCGGCCGGCCAGAAAACTGAAAACACTGTTAAATATCGACACAATCGACAACAAAGAATGGACTTTACTTATTTTCCGCTCTAAAAGTAGAAGCGTCACGAAGTCTACGTCAAATTGTTTCAACCTGAGGATGGCGAAGATGCTTGACATTATCACATTAGCAAAATTTTAATAATATAATAAAGTATTTTCATAAATAGAAAGTTGCTGTAAAATTTATTTTGTTTTATTTTGTATTCTGGGGCATCTTATTCTGATTCAAACAATGATATCATCATGGTAATGATAAATTTCTATTTTATATAATAAAATGACACGAAAATTTAATATTTTAAAAAATTGTCAGAAATGTGAATAACTTGATTGACATTTCTTTATTCCATTTTATTTTTTGGACAACGCAACGTGAATGGTAATTTAAAAATCCAGTTATTTACGGACCGACAGGTTAAGGAGTTTTAGCAGTAGTAGTAGGACCTGTAGTGGTGGGTTGACCTGCAGCAGCAGTAGTAACCTGGGGTTGTGGTGCTGGTCTTGGAATATTGAGTCCAGGTAGAGGTATCCAGGGTAGTCTAAAGAAGAATAATCCTAGACAAATAGAAAGTAAAATATATAGAAATTTGTAAAGTGGTGAAAATGCTTTGTAGGTAGAAAAGATTATGCTTTTATGCTTACGATTGCTTGGCTTGATTTCTGGAGCTTCTTCAGCAGATGCAAGCATTGTCATTCCGAGAATGCCAATGATAGCAAGTAAAACAACTGAGAAATACTTCGCCATTTTTGAAAACTTCAGAGTTTTGCTGTTTGGTTTTACTTTGTTTCGATACGAATTTGCTTCTGAACTATTTCAAACCAAGGTGGCTTTTTATACTCGACAAAAATTTAAAGTGCGTCAGCAACTTAATCACAGTTTATTTGAATTTCAATCAAAGTTACATAAAAGTTATGAGTTTGTTTGAAATTCAAATATAGGTAGTAATTCAGCTTCCCGCAACACGTGTATTGTTATAAGTTTATAACAGAGCAGGAGCTTTTGTTTTCAGTTTTTAATAATATCTCGTCAGTTGTTATAAGAAATAAGTTGGCAAAAACCTAGAATAAGTATACAAATACTGTCAGTGTTAGGTCAATCAGTTTTATTTGCAAATGTACGTGTACTATTCTGGAACTGGCTAACTGACATGTTTCTATTGAGATTTTATTTGCCAAAAAACAATTACTTGAGCAGATTTTGTTGATTGAGGCTTTGGTATAAAGTTCAGAACTATTCTTTTGAAATTGCGTATTTACTCACCTTCACTTTTATATTTAGTATTTACCTAGGTACTAATGCCAAAATTCATTTATGATATGAATGACGATTAATATGCTTTAAATTCAAATACATTTTTACGTTCATGTTCCATTGGGTACATGAACAAACATTTTATAGTGTATTTATTTAAAATAAAAAACACAAAACCGCAGCAAACGTTTACACGTTTTGTCACAATCTTGTCAAGTTCATGATAATTTTATTGTTTAGAAATCTGCTATCAGCAGTCTAGTGATTCTATGTATCTGCATTTGCAACAGATTCAATGCGCACTTTCTCTCATCCCACGAAAAGATTTGAAATTATACTATAGTTTATGTTTGATTTGTGTATACGTGATACTTAATTAGGAATAAAAATTCAAAATTCCTTTTCCCTTAAAAATTACTTTATCTTGTATTATTTTATTATCATTATGGCTTTAAATGAAGCTTAAAACATTGTATATTTTCTTAATATGTTGCAATTTTACAGTTAAAACTCTTTAAGGGAAACTAATTTAGATAGCTATAAGGTGTCCACTTGCTTGGCTGAAGACTTGGAGAAAACGTCAAAGTAAATAAAAGAATAGGCAATTATTATCCCTACCATCTATCAACAAAAATCAATTAATATTATTCATATATCTAGTGTAATTAAATGTCATATTTCCAGTAAACTCTTACCGAGCTGAAAAATTTGTAGCTCACTGTAAAAAACACGCACGAGATTCCAATTGGATCCGAATCTATTTCATTTCCCAATGCCAATAAGCGAATTCTTTCTTCGAGTGTAACTCCACCTGGCAAATTTTGAAATGCAAAAATAATTTGCTTAAAGAAGCTATTTATTTGTCGGTTTAGCTCAGAAGCAATAATCCAGATAGAACCGTTGATAACCAGAAATCCTAGTAAATTCATATTTTCTACAATGTCCATTGGTTTAATAAGCAAAGATGCAATGTTCCAAAAATAGAAAATGTTGACAAGATAAAGCAAAAATATTTGAGTAGAGTAGAGTTCATTCACGTTTTTTAACAAGTTCCTTAAGTCATCGTGTAATTCAAAGATCTAGAATTAGAATTAAAGAATATATAACTTTGTTAAACTTTCCAAAACTTTGTAGAAGTACTCTTATGTCAAGTCGCATACCTGCTTTATGTCGTATTTTTTCTGATTTCTCTGAAAATTTAATTTAACCATTGACCAGTATTGGAATAGTGATAGAAAAAGTGATAGCAGCAATCCTCCTTGACTTAGAGTAAGTACGCCCAAGTAAAACATGTGTGCAAATATGAAATAAGTTATCCATGTGTGCGTCGTGATGGTGACATTCCCGAATAAATAATATGCAGCTTTGATAGATGTTTTCAGTATTTCAGAATGATGCACTGCAAAGTATGATACTGGATGACCCGAGGTAAGAAGAATAGCAGCCCATACCTATTTAAACAATTGAAATGTCATCAGAGTTCCCAATTAAACTTACAACATAGTGGTATATTGTGTACCCAAAAGGTAGATGTCAAAGCATTGTAACGTCCAAAATGAGCAATGAGCCTCAAAATATTTCTTCGTTTTTTCCAAAACATTCGAAGAAATAGTATGTTCATACAGGCTACTGTAATTGCTTCACCAAGGCTAAGAATTGATGTAACTCCTCTGGAATTGGAACTATAAAATTTATGAAACCCGGTAGCAACCATTTTTATGGAATGAAGAAATCCGCAGAAATGAAGCCATATGCCGATTGCCTTTAGATATATTAGTGTCATTATTTTATTGCAATGATTAATGCCAAAATTGGAGAAGTTATTGATCTTACCGATCTAACTCGTGAGGTTACAAGTGTAGGCGAATTAGTTATTTTATTCCAAGTAACTGTAATAGGTGTATAGAAAAAGAACCTTGAAGTTAAATTTAAATATTGTGAAAAGTAGTCAAATGTATGAAGTCTGTAGTTAGAAGAAGAAGCGCGCACGCTGCTGGGTTTACTGAAAATTGACGTAGTCATAGCAACCATGTTTTCATTAGACACTGTTTTTGTGAACATTATGGCTTAAAATACCTTCTATGGTTTCAGTCTTACAAACATCAACAAAATGGGAACAGTAAAATTTACCAGATTATCGTCAAACTGTTTCTAAATTAAGCAATTTGGTAACATTATGAGCACATAACATCATATCATAATACCAGGCTGAATTAAAAATGTAATATTTCAGTGTTTACTTTCTAGATAATCAATTAAGGGCGTTTAATTGCTTTTTATCATGTTACGCATACATAAACACATGTACAACAATCGCGTTTTTGTATGAATCAATTTATTAATCGCAAGTGGCTGTCGATACAAAAAGTAAACTTAACATTGGGTTAGAAAATATTCAATTTGATTTAAGAAACACAGTTATGAAAATACAGTATAATGCTAGAGAACTAAATATTATTCTATCTACCAGTAAGTAGTAAATGTTTTCCTCGAATATTTATAAACGAATATTCTAAAATGATTTTTTCATCTTCTTTTCCTTCCATAATTTTTCTTTGTACATGAAAAGGTCGAAAACCTTTGTCCTCCAAGAGTTCAAACCATCCGGTAAAATTTTGTAGAGAAGTCAAATACTGTTTCGTTTCTTCAATTATTGGATGAATATAAAATGAAACATGAAGCTGTCCAACTGGACATACATGGTAAAAGTCCAGTACAATTTGCTCAAGAACTGCAAACTCCCGTCCCTCAATGTCGATAAACAGCATATCCACCCAAGAGTGTTCATTTCTTCTCATTAGAGAGCGTAATGTAAATATTTCGTTTTGACGTGTAGCATCGGCCACGCCAATTGTAACGTTTTGGAATACTTTAATTCTTGAATTGCCGAAATACGAGCTATTTGCAGCGTCTGTATAAAAATTTAAAATGTGACAAGCCGTACGGGATGAAAGCTCTATTAAAACGTTACTACTGTTTTTGTCATCCAGGTTTCTTATCATGTACACTACACATTCTTGTGGTTTAGGCGTCTCCTCAAACAAATTCAGTCCACAGATCCACTTGTTCTCAATACGTTCCAATTTATGAGGACAATTAAAAATAGGTGGAAAATACTCAGAAATTTTCAAAGCACTCCAGTGACTATTCTCAGTTATCAGTTGGACGTGTCGAACGTCTTTTTGGTCGTTATAATGTTTTTCGAAATTAACAATTTTATCTATCAGATTCAAATCTTTCGCACTTTTTAATGAACCGTTTACAATGCTTACTGGATTAATCAGGTTCACATTAAGCATGTTATGATAACGAGGTTCATGTAACATAATGTTTTGAACTTGATCTATGTGTCTAATACGCCATATCCAGTAGATTGATATAAGTACAAGTGTAAATATTAGAAACATATTTTTTGCGTTGCGTAACATCCTGCGGTTTTGTTGGAAAAACATTTTCTCTATTGTTCTCCGGAAAAGGTGTCAATCACAATCCAACTAGCAGGGTAATACATTTTTCCATACAGATTGCGAGGATTGAACCTCCAAAACTCTGGATTGAAAGCAGACGCTATAATAACTTTATCTGGATTTGTGTTCAAATATGCTGCCCACCAACCAAACGTACTGTTTGGCAATATAATATGCTTGCAATGAATCATCAAATAGAAATCTTGAAGACTTGAGGTGTTAAAGGCAGAAACGTATACAAACGTAAACTCTTCTTCAAAATCACTAAACTTATCCCTGACATAATCACTGTCGTCAGAAAACACATAAAACACAGGTTTGGATTTTCTTTGCTCTTTCAGAATTTTGATCATGCGCCGTATTGCACATCGGTGATAGGAAAGTGGCACGAAGTAAGCTCCATTATCAGCACTTAGAAAGTCTCCTCTTCTTACGTGAACAGCTACACTTTCTGTTTCTCGTATATCACTTAGAAAATGTTTAACAGTGACTGGTAAAGAAAACTCAATATCAACTGGTGGCCTAAAGAATGATTTTATTTCCTCTGTATAATTTAACCAAAACATTTCTGACTGACAATAGCCAGAGAATATAACAAACGAGTCATTTTTCACTAGTTCAGGTAATTTCTTTTCTAATATAAAATCTTCTCGGATATGAACAACGTTTGAAAAATTTGTAGTTAGATCAAAGTAATTGAAATTCGGTATGCTAAATTGGTCCAGCGCGAATTCACGTTGATTTGGCGAAAAACTTCTTTCGTTGTATTTATCACGGAAAACGTATAATGGCCAGTTATTCTCTTTTGCTAGTGCGTAGGAACATGCATACTCAAAGAGTTGATTACCAATCCCACCAAGAGGCTCAAGGAATACTCCCGGGGGTTTTATGGTCTTATTGTAAAATGCATGAATTGTTGGTTTTTGAATGACAAATGAAGTATTTTCTTGGTTTACTATAATCACAAAAAATATAACAGACACAAAGATTAAGGATTTTATTAAAGTTTTAAGAGAAATACTGTAACTTTTCAACATTTCAGAATCTTACATAAACTATTTTCATTATATTTTTAGTTATTGATCTGTATTGCAAATCTGAGAAGTTTATTGTATTGTATAATAAATATTGAGAAGTGTAATTGGCGAAAAGAGTTTTTAATAAACTACTTTTTATTATTTCAATAAACCAAGGTTACTTAATATTATTGTTTATTGTACTCTGCTATAAAATTGATATTCGTTGTTATGCCGACTTAATAAGTAAATATAAGGAGTTGAAATTATTTATGATACCGATGCCATATTTTTATTCACTATTGTTTAAAGTCAACAAGACTCTAAATAAGCTTACTGAAATTGATTTAATATATTTAAGCACTGTCAGTCGCCTAATTACAAATGTTCGCCCATACGCTATTGCTAGTGGTATACACGATTTTCTAAACTTTCTTAAAATTTTGGCTTCAAAGGTAGATACGTTAGTCCACTTGTGATATTTCCATGAAATCAGTATCTTTTTTCCAAAAAGATAGATGTATCCTCCGATAAGCAAAGCCATGCTCCAAAAGAAGAAACCCATCCAGCCCCACACTACGTACAAAAGATGAGTCACACGGGTCATATCGTGCTGATGTCGAATTACCATATATGCCGAAATCACTACCAATTTTGAGAATATAACATGGGTTGGCATTAAAACAACTCCAACAACATTATTTACTTGCAACTGAAGCACCTGCACGGTTCTCCAAGCTAATTGTAAAGTGGGAGGTGTTCGAATATTTTCACTGGCAAAATAGGAACCCGGGCGACGTCCCACACGAAATTCCAGAAGAATAAAAGGGGCAACTAAAACTGCATATATGAACATCATGGCCCAGTAAACGTATATGTTGAAGTACATAACGAATATCATGTAGAATGGAAAAGCATAGCACACTAAACTACTTATTAAAAAAGGGCAATCATTCTCTGGAAGCAAATATCCAAAGGTTGCTGGACCTCTTGGGAAAGTTATGACTAATAAGCAAGTTAAGACATAAACAAAGACAAAAAACAGAAATATTAAAAGAAGTACTGCTTCCACAAATAAGGACAGTTTGCTATTGTTGGGGTTGTATTTTGGTAAATATTTTTCTGCAAAAACAAAATCAATTACTTTTTAGCATTTTATAATTGGGCAATCAAGTGTTATAGATAGCAATAATACTTACTGTTAATATGATTAAGATAAAATACAACAGAGTTAAACAACTCTGTAGCTTCTTTCTCCATTGTAGTTAGAATGGTGAAGCAGTCCATGGTAACAGCAATAGCAAAAACAAACAGAAGAACATCGTTAAAGAAAGCAAGATTTTTTGTCAAATGAAACCGTACAAGTTGTGAAAGCAAATAAAAGAACCACAGAAAAATCAAATAGTTATTAAAACGGCATCTGGTTCTTCCCCTGCGTGAACGAAGTGCATGACGGGTTTCTTTACACCATCCTACTGGAATTATACCAAGGTATGTTCCAAATCGGGTATATACAGCAATCAAGGAATATAATCTTTTGCTAATCATATTTTTGCTAAACGCAAAACTATTTGTTGAAACGACTTAAATCCGATAGTACAAGTAAAAATGATATACACCTAGAATTTATAAGTTATCTAAGTTCACATATATTTCTGATTTTTAAAGAGTGTGGAAAGTAATAAAGTTCTAAGCAAGCGAAATGCAATAGTACTAATAAACTGTGTTTCCACTGCTGAAATCAAATTTAAATAAAAAACAATATAAGTATACCTACCTATTTTAGATTATTGTTTGTGGAAAGATTTACATTAATTACATGCTATTGTTAAAAGTTTGGCTTTAAAATAGACGTATTACATTTCAAATTTGAAGCATTATAGAACCAATGAAGTTCTTGGTAACTATTAAAATGTTTTTGGGTTTAAACAAATTTTCTAAAGTTAACCGACCTTTCCTGTCAGTTTGTACTCATGAGATAAATATACAAAACGCGCTGGAAATGGAATTTGTTTATCTAATATTCGGGTTTTCCAACTTCCTTCTAATATACCTACATCTCTAAAAAAATCCAACGTTAATCTTTCCCTCGTGGAAGCAATTGCATTTAAATTTTATGATTTGATGGCAACCTTGTGCAACAAATTAGAGTTTGTACGGCGCTGGAACAATTATAAAATTTCATTTTTGTACTCCAGAAGAAGAAATTAATAAGATTTTAAAAGTCCTAGTACGAAATATTCTCCAGCATCCGTTAAATCCATATAACCATTAATACAATCTAAACGGTTTTTAGATAAAATGTCTTCGTGCAAATCAGATTAAGCTTTGGTCTGTCATAATTTTGGGGTTTGGTTTATCATGTAAGAACTTAAGTGTAAAACAAACTATAAACATGTTGTAACAAATTGTAAGCTTTGTTTTTTAAAACTTATTTGTTTTCCTAAACCTGTAATCTTATATTATAATATACATCAAACATATTACGTCAGTCAATTTTTGTACACAAAACTCTTCATAATCTTTCCCAGCTTGTTCCATTATTGCAGGCGTGTGTACAGACTGTCATTTGAAACATTTAGTTCCTAATGGCCAAAAATATTTAATTTAGGAATTTCCGTTCAGTTAACTATTACGTAATATCATGTACAAAGGGTTATTTAGGTATTCCAGCTCAAATCATAATTATAAAGTAATTTGATAGAAAATCTAGTACATAGTTTAATAGTAGCGCCATGCGCAAGTACTAGTCTAGTACTTAATCCACTTAGCCTCAAATCAGATATTAGGTATGTTTTATTTTTAAGGGGAAAGGGAAAACATCCAACAAAATTATAACGCTAGATAATATAGTGTTTGAATGTTTCATCAAAATTGGTTGCTTTACCAATTTTATGCCATCGTTCTTAAAAGATAGCGATTCGTTATTACAAATTACTATATTTAGTTCAGTTACTGAAATTACGTTTACAATAAGAGCAGCTAGTCGACATTGTTTGACTTTTGGTAAATTTTCGAACAAATGTTTTCAAACGAACAGTGTATTGTAAAATGAAATTTACACTGCGTTGTAAAATATAGCTAAATAACAAAAATAAAAACGCAATAGTGGGTGAGATTAGCCTTGCTGTTACGTTATTATTAAACTTGGACCTTCCTACTGGACCTAAATTTTTATATTCTGGAAAGGGTCATTTCTAGACTGGCTTTTGAAACAACCAAGCACTCCTTTTGTAAATCATAATGCGTTTGAATATACTTTTATTATGTAAATAAGTATATTTGTGAAAGCCCAACGATTATATGTCTCGCAAATTTGATTACACGATCAATCATAACATGCTCCACGCGATATTATTGTTGATACGTTTTTCATGTCGTGCTCCTTTGGACTTTGAACATTTGATATTTTGGTTGTTATGCTTCCACCCGCGTTTCATTATTACGAACACGAATGTACATAATAGGTACCCACGTTATTAAAAATAACATAATACCTATACAATCAATGGGAATGATTCAACCACGTGTATGTTTGCTAATTAGAGCATGCATTGGACATCGATATATTCTTTAAAAACCTTAAACAAGTCTGACTGAATGTTCAAAAGACAGCCTAAGGTTCCATGAAACCAAAAATAGTGTTACATAAAGGAATACACAATTTTTAAATCAAGTTCTCAGAAACGTAGACAAGAAACGTCGAGAAAATGTAATTAGATCTAAACTTTAAGTCGGCAGTATCTCAGTATCCGATTTCAGTTCTCGAGTTTATAAAGAGTGGATTAGCAATATGGCTTGTTACACTTTCCCTAACTCTTTGGCATACTATGTACTTATACACATTATTAGTTTTATTACATTTAATAGTTACATATTTACTGCTGTTAATTCAGAGAGAATAGTATACACAGGGTCTCACAATACTTTATTGAAAACTTTTGCTTCAATATATTTACCTGATGATTCGGATAAACTGAAAGAATACACGACTAGCAATTTTAAAGACAGAGTAGATGCAGATATTGTACCAGAGATTTCGCAGTTCATGGAAAACAACTTTTCAAACAAAAAATGTTTTGCCAACATAAACAATTTTCAAGGAGTCAACATACCAAAACTCAGCATTCCTACAATTCTCCAACGGCAAGACCCTGCACTGATTGTCACGATGGAAAATGACATTCTGCAAGATCAATTTCTTGCTTGGATTCCACTAGGCTACATAAAAAGCAATGATTCTTTACCTAAAACCTGTTCCATATCTAGGTATTTTAGTAGCGAGTTCATTGGAGACCGATGCGCTGAGATAGACCTGCGTCGCTTTGTAGTAAAAGCAAAACCTTGGAATTGTCAGTTGGATATTGGTCTTTATCCTCCGTTTTACACATTCCACGAGGTGGAACGTACTACTCACTCCGAAAAAAATCGACCTAGTTTGCGTTTTCTTAAATATCCAAAGCTATGGAGTTATCGAGGATCATACTCCGAAGCCAATGAGTACAAACGTGCACTTCTTCCTTCCCATAATGAGAATTTTAATGTACTATTTGTTGAAAATGGATTTTTTGAAAGCTCAAACCTCAATAAAATGTTGACTCAATGGTTAGCTAGTGCTTGGAATAGGGAGAAATCCGAACCAGTGTTGCAGGTTGCCAGCTATTTTATTGCTTGCACTCAAAACGGGAAAATAAAAACGGCTGCAACTGTGAAATGGTGTTATTTCTGTAAAAATACTCCAACCGTTTTAGTCCAAAAGCTCTCTGAGTCAAATGGATTAACAGACACGGATATTAGTGAGACGCAAATACATTGGACCATCTTTACAGATAACACGTTTTACCTGTGGAAAGTGGACGTTCTTTCGTCTATTCCGACCCATTTTGATACGTGTTCCAATGTGTTATCAAGTGGTGGTACCCTCAACGACCTTGAGAAGTCATTTGGTTCTGGAATAGATCGCCTTGTCCATGTGCAAGTTAGTCTTTGGATTTCGATTCTTAGAAATTATAGCTATTTTACTAGTAACGGAAAGTATTTGTGCACTAATGGCAAGCTTAAATGGCAGAGAAGTGCCATAAAAAACAGTATCGAAAAGTTTATATCCAGAGCCGTTCAAATCACTGCAGCAAAACTGTCGTTTTCATCATCAATAAATGCACAATCTCTGAGTCTTCCTTCTTCATTTCCCGATACAATAAACTCTTTACAATTTATAAGCTGCCAAGGTATCAAAAGCAGGAATATTGTCGGATTCTCACAATTATTTAATATATTCGATGTTTACATTTGGATAAGTATATCGGCCTGCATTACTTTAATATCTTTTATAATAGGTTTAGAATATCGTTCCGGGGACTTGACTTTTCAGCATGCAGTATCAAGAAACTTGATATTAAGTCTTGTAAAAGTCATTATTGAATCGGGCGATCCATTTACTCAAAGTGTATTAGTTTCTTTAAAACACCGAGTGCTGCTTGGTTCGTTTTTAATAAGTGGAATCATATTAAGCAACGCTTTTAAAAGTAAAAATATTTACAACATTTTATCACCAATCACTCCAACATATTTTAAATCTCTGGATGAATTGGTTTCGGAAAACTTTACGGTTTATACTCGGCTACACGTAGTTCATCCCATTCCCATAAATGAAGCAAGGTTGAGTTCCAGTGTTCAACTTTTAGAAACTGTGTACAAATATCTATATGCTGAGTTAAACACTACTAATCGGTCTGAAACGTCTTACCGTCATGCTAAATCAGATATAAGTTGGCTAGAAGAATCTTCTCGCTTACAGGGAGGCTATCTATATACTAAAGCTTTTGGCAAAAGCATGCCATTACTTGTGAACGCTTCTAAAATGCTACCATTTTCTGATATTACGCGTATTTTGATAACAATAAAAAGAGATCTAATAGTTAACCGCAAATATATAGAGCCGCAAAAACTGGCGTCGTATTATAGGGAATTGGAAAGAAACTTACTTTTTCACAAGCTGATGGAATGTAAACGCACAGCGGTTATACTTCCATCATATCAGGCCACGTATGCTGCCAGACTACTTGAAAACAAAGGAGCTGCTCTTGGTGAAGAAATTTATTACAAACCTGATATATCATTTTATTTTCATGGATTGATACCATATTATATAATCAATAGAATTCGAAGCTTGTATCAGACGGGAATATGGTCTTGGTGGATGCACACTTTGGGACGTTCACATGTTTGGAATAGAAATGTGTATGAACAAAGTGGCAAGCCTGTTACTTTAAATGGTAGTATACAAATTGTATTTAGAATTATGATAAGTGGTTGTTGCATTGGCATTTTATGTTTTATGTGTGAGAATATTTTGGGAAAATTGGTAAAGTCAGCGTGGAATGCAAAACGTACAAAGTGCGCTAAATCAATAACGATTCCTACAATTCCTAAGAAAGCAATTATTTTCTGCCAACAGAATAAAAATACATGTAAACCTTTCCAAATGAATGATGATAAAGATGCAAACTTGGAAATAATTGTCATTGAACTTTAAAATTTGAAACTGAGTGACATTGTCAATGTACTCGTTAGATGTTGTATCTAGCTTGATGAGAATTAACGAACAACTATTTTACAAACATATAAAATGTTTTAAAACGGCAGGTAATAATTTCTTGAGTGGGAATAATAGAAGGTAATTTAATAAAATTCAGCTTTTAGTAAAATAAAAGCTTTTATCGTGACATTCAGAATATATGTATCTCAGACAAACCATAATAGTATGTCTATGCAACAACTTCTAGGGATTATTCATAGAAGTATGTCTAAGCTTTTTATTGACAACATGAAAAACAAATATCTTTTCTAACCTTGACTAGCTAAACCATTATATAAAATGATTTATATTATAACGTATTCCATACTTTTATCACTGAAATAAATTAGGACCACGTGCAAAGCTGTGTGTATTTCTGTTTGCAAAATATGTTTTAATTTCAAAAGAAGTGTTTGATATGTTCTGTAATTTCGATGTGCTGGGTGTTTGTCAAGTAATTATAAAGTAAGGATTGCTTATAAATAATTATAATTGAAAATTGCTTTTTACTTCAAGATGTGAAATTCATCGATAAGAAAACATCTTTTAAAGAGTCTCCCGTTCAAAATTTATTTGCAGGCATGTGATATAAAATCAAACTTCAGACCTGACAACTTCTAGAAGATTTTAAAACAAATGTTTTCAAATATACAGTAGTGTGTTTTAAAATTGGACTTACAAATGAGTTCTAAAATATAGCTAACTAACAAAAATAAAAACGCAATAATGGGTCAGATTTGTCTTATCATTATGTCATTATTGAACTTCGGACATACTGTTGTTTACAAATTTGTATTTACATTATGAAAAGGGTCATGTCTTTACTGACCTTCGAAATAGCTTCGCATTTTGTAAATGATAATGTATGCTCACAACTTTTAAAAGTATTGTTTGAATAAACTTTTACTAAAATAAAATGAATACTTGAGAAAACCCTACGATTATACGTCTCTTGTATTTTGTTTACACGACCAATCATAACGTACCACACGCGGCTTTGTTATTGACGCGTTTCTCAAATTATGCTCCTTTGGACTTTGGACATTAAAAAGTGTTCAAATATTGAAAATTGAAACTCCTACCTTTACAATTACGTAAAATAAAATAAGAATGCTTTCGAAGTGTACTAACAAATTGGTTGGTATGCTTTCAACCGCTTTTCATTATTCATGAAACATGAAAGAATATGTTATGTAAAATTGTAATACCTATATAATCAATGAGACTGATTCAACTACATAATTAGTACTTGTTGTGCAATGGGCATTGTTATACTTTAAAATCTTGAACATGTCTAATTAAATGTATACATGCCAGCTTAAAGCTTCAGGACAACTAAAACGAGAAACGATGTTTTCATGGATACTTTTTATACTCAGTTCTTCAAAACGTAGACAAGAAAATTTATAAAAAAACTTAATCAGAGCTGAAAGCGTTAGACAACAATATTTCAGTGTTTGTATTTATTTCTTGAGTTGATTTGCAGTATGGTCTTTTACAGCTTGACTAACTCTTTGGCATACATTATTAGTTTTATTGCAATTAGCAGTGACATACTTATTCCTGTATATTCACTTAGAGAAATATACACCGGATCATACGATACGTTATTGAAAAAATTTGCGTCCATATATTTACCCAATGGTTCAGATAAAGCAGATGAATACATAACTAGAGAATCTAAAGACCAAGTGGATACAAATATCATACCGGAGATTTCACAGTTCATTGAAGACAACTTTTCAAACAAAACATGCTTTGTTCATATTAGCAACTTTCAAGGTGTCAATATACCAAAACTCAACATTCCTATAGTCCTTCGACGACAGGAGCCTGCTCTTATTGTCTGGAAGAACAATAATAACCTGGTGTATGATCAATTTCTCGTTTGGATTCCACTGGGTTACATAAAAGACAATGATTCCTTGCCTAAGGACTGCTCAATATCTCCTTATTTTGGTAACTTGTACGTTGGAGACCGATGTGCTGAAATTGACCTACGTCGTTTTGTGGTGAAAGCAAAGCCTTGGAATTGTCAGCTTGATGTTGGTCTTTATCCTCCGTTCTATATATTTAACGATGTAGTTCTTACAACTGACTTTGAAAAGCGTCGACATATAAGGCAAAGTTTGCGTTTTCTTAAGTATCCGAAGTTATGGAGTTATCGAGGATCATACTCTCAAGCCAAAGAGTACAAGCGTGCAATTCTTCCTTCTTATAATGATAATATTAACATACTTATAGCTGAAACTGATTTCTTTGAAAGCCCAAACCGTAACAAAATATTGACTCAATGGTTAGCTAATGTTTGGAATACGGAGGATTCCGACCCAATGCTACAGGTTGCTAGTTATTTTATTGTTTACACACAAATCGGAAAATTTATGAAACTTGCAACTGTGAAATGGTGTTATTTTTGTAAAAATACTCCAACCGTTTTTGTTCGAGAACTCACTGAGTCAAATGGATTAACAGAGAGAGATATTAGTGAAACGCAAATACATTGGAACATTTTTACAGACAACACGTTCTTTCTATGGAAAGTGGATGTACTTTCATCTCTTCTGATCCATTTTGATTCATGTTCCAATGTGTTATCCCGTGGTGGTACCCTCAACGACCTTGAAAAGTCATTTGGTTCAGGAATAGATAGACTTGTCCATGTGCAAGTTAGTCTTTGGATTTCGATTCTTAGAAATTACAGTTATTTTACAAATGACGGTAAGTATCTGTGTGTTAACGGCAAGCTTAGAAAACAGACAGGCGCCACAAAAAGTAATTTTAGAAAGTTTATACTAAAAGCTAATAATGACATAACTTCTATGGTACTGTCGTTTTCATCATCAGTAAATGTGCAGTCTTTGAGTCTTCCTTCTTCATTTCCGGATACAATTAACTCTCTACGATTCATAAGTTGCCAAGGTATTAAAAGCAGGACCATAGTAGGTTTCTCGCAGCTATTTAATATATTTGATATGTACATTTGGATAAGTATATCCGCCAGTTTTGCCTTCGTGTCTTTAATGATGGGTTTACAATATCGTTCCGGTCACTTGTCTTTTCATCATGTTGTATCACGAAATTTGATGCTATGTCTTATAAAAGTAGTTATTGAATCCGGTACACCATTTTCCAGAAGAATGTTAAGTGCTTCTATGAAGACCAGAGTATTTCTTGGTTCGTTTTTACTTACTGGAATGGTACTAAGCAACGCTTTCAAAAGTAAAAATATTTATAATATTCTATCTCCAACTAGTCCAAGTTATTTCAAGTCTCTAGATGAATTAATTTCAGAAAATTTTACAATTTATACCCGGCTACAAGTAATTCATCCAATTGTTGAAATAATGTTTAATGATAATAGTTCCAGCATTCATCTGTTAGAAACTGCATACAAATATCTCCATTCTGAGTTAGAAACTCATCTGCCCAATAAGCCTTACCGTCATGTAAAATCAGATATAAGTTGGCTGGAAGAGGTTTCTCGGGTGCGCACAGGCTATTTATATACAAAACCTTTTGGCCAAAATATGCTATTACTTGCAAATGTTTCTAAAATGTTACCATTTTCGGAAGTTACTCGTATTATGCAAACGTTAAGAAGTATGCTTGAAGTAAAACACATAGAGCAGCAAAAACTGGCGTCTTACTATAGAATGCTTGAAAAAAAGATCCTGTTTCAAAAGCTAAAAGAATGCAAACGCACTGCAGTTATACTTCCAACATATCAGGCCACATCTCTTGCTAGACTACTTGAAAACAAAGGAGCTGCAGTTGGTGAAGAAATTTATTACAAACCAGATGTATCATTTCATTTTTATGGGTTGATACCGTATTTTCTAATCGAAAGAGTTCGAAGCTTGCATCAATCGGGAATATGGTCTTGGTGGATGCAAAATTTAGGTCGTTCTCAGATTTGGAATACAAACGGGCATCAGCAAAGACACAAACCTGTTACGTTGAATGGTAGTATACAAATTGTGTTTAGGATTATGATAAGTGGTTGTTGTGTTGGAATTGTTTGCTTTATGTGTGAGAATATTTTTGGAAGATTGTTAAAGTCAAGGTGGAATGTAAAACATTTAAAGGGCTAATAAAGATAAATTAGTTAAGACTGCCTTTTCCACTTTTAATAGAGCAACCTTAGCATTTGAGTTTGAGTATCTTAGAAATTTCGAAATTCATTACTGTGTATGTTTTCTTTCGCTCGTAGCTCTTGTATCTATGTGTAATAACTTACAATGTGTATTTAAATAAACTTCTTAATAACAGCACAAAAAACGAACATGTTTTATAAATTTATAACAAAATTTGATTAACAATTGAATGTATATAAACTTAATTATGTAATGCATACACTATTCACAATTGAAATGAAGTAGAACTGTGTAGGACTGCGTAGAACTATGTCGTAATATGACGCAAATGAAGCTATTAATCGATTCAAACACAAACTTGTTTTTCGCAGGCTATAATTTTACACTGTGCAGTAAAAAGAACAGCAAATCAACAGGGAATTTTAGGGAAATCATCGAAAACTTTCTTTTCGATGCAAAATGTATTGTACACTCTGAATACCAGATATAAAAAAGCAGTAATTGGTTACACATTGCAATGATTGGTTGGTTTAATGTTATGCCATTGTTCAACTTTCGACACACCTACTGTTGTTTACAAATTTGCCTATGGAAAGAAAGGGTCAACTCTATATTGACCTTCAAAATAACCACACCCTTTGGTAAATTATATTGTGTGCACTTAAGTTTCAAAAGCATTGTTCCAATAACTTTTATACATAAGTGAATTAAATATTAACATTAAAAACCAACTACAGACTACATGCATACGTACCTCAGAAAACATTTAAGTCTTAACGTTCCTCTTCTTAGTGATGCGATTTTAAAAGTTTTACTTCCCTTGACAAAGAACAGTTGAAACTCCTACATTTACAATTAAATATAACAATATGTAAACCTAAGCTTTGCTTCGTTAAACTATATATTCGTAACAACTGTAACAAGTTATTATGCGAACAAACTGCGTTTCATTGTCAAAATATGAAAGCAGCTTATGCGCTTTTAAATGATATCACAATACCTATATAATCAACGAGAATATACCTATATAATCAAACAGCCACCAAATTATTACTCATTTAATTGAAATAGGCATTGGAATAAAAACGTTGGAAACTTAAAACAACTCTGATGGAAGCGAAAGGTTCATCAAAACATAGCTGGAAAATTATTTTTAAATGTAATTTTCATTTCCAATAAAATAAGTTGGTAAACGTTTTTTAAAATCCCATAGACGTCTTTAGTGTCCTATTCATCTAGATATATTTAGTTTTTGATTAAGTTGAAGGACCATTAACATTATGGTGTATCTCACTAACTTGTTAGCATACGTAAATATATTTGACTTTTTTGTACTAAGCAGTTTCATATTTGTCCCTGTATATTTAAAGAAAATAGTGTACACAGGGCCATACAATGATCTATTGAAAACATTTGCCTCCATATACTTACCAACTGATTCCGACGAACTAAAAGAATACACAACTAGCCAATTTGAAGATAGATCAGATACATATATAGCACCTGAGATTTCGCAATTTATAGAAGACAACTTTTCACACAAATGCTTTGTCCACATAGGCAACTTTCAAGGTGTCAATATACCAAAACTCAACATTCCTATAATTCTTCGACAACAAGAGCCTGTACTCATAGTGTTTATGACAGAGAATAACACTGTCTACGAGCAGTTTTTAGCTTGGGTTCCAATAGGTTATATAAAAAGCAATGATTCTTTACCTGACACCTGCGCAATTTCTCGTTATTTAAGTAACGAGTATTATGAAGACCGATGCGCTGAGATAGATTTGCGTCGTTTTGTAGTGAGAACAAAGCCTTGGAATTGTCAGTTGGATATTGGTATTTATCCTCCGTTCTACGTTTTTAATGAAGTGGTTCTCACAACGGATTTAGAGAAGAGTCAGCACATAAAGCAAAGTCTGCGTTTTCTTAAATATCCAAAGCTTTGGAGTTATCGAGGATCATACTCCTTAGCAAGAGAATATAAGCATGCACTTTTGCCTTCTTATAGGGAGAATTTTAATATACTGATTGTTGAAAATGGATTTTTTGAAAGCGCAAACCGTAATAAAATGTTAGCCCAATGGGTAGCTAATGTTTGGAATATGGAAGAATCCGAGCCGGGGATGCATGTGGCTAGTTATTTTATTGTGAACACGCATAATGGAAAAATGAAGACTGTTGCAGCTGTTAATTGGTGCTACTTTTGTAAAAACATCCCAACCGTTTTTGTTCAAGAACTCACTGAGTCTATCAGTATATTATATGGATTAACAGAAGTTAGTGAAACGCAAATACATTGGAGCATTTTTACAGACAACACGTTCTACTTATGGAAAGTGGACGTTCTTTCGTCACTTTTGACCCACTTTGATTCATGTTCCAACGTGTTATCAAATGGTGGTACCCTAGCCAACCTTGAAAATTCATTTGAAATGGGAGTCGATCGTCTTGCTCATGTACAAGTTAGCCTTTGGATTTCAATTCTTAGGAATTACAGCTATTTTACGAATGACGGTAGATTTCTTTGCGATAACGGTAAACTTATAAAGCAAGCAGGCAGAACAAAAAGTAATTTTAGAAAGTATATGTTTATGAATAAGCTTTTCACTTCGATGACACTGATAATTTCATCAAAAATTAACGCGCAGTCGTTGAGCCTTCCTTCTTCATTTCCCGATACAATAAACTCTCTTCGATTTATAAGTTGCCAGGGCATTAAGAGAAGAAATATAGTAGGGTTTTCGCAATTATTTTATATTTTTGATATGTACATTTGGATAAATATATTAGTCTTCTTTGCTTTAGTATGTTGCATTATGGGTTTGCAGTATCGCTCTGGTCACTTGTACTTTCATCGTGATATATCAAGAAACTTGATGCTATGTCTTGTAAAAGTAATCATTGAATCCGGAACTCCATTTCACAAAAGTATTTTAATTACTTCTATGAAAAATAGGACGCTGCTAGGATCGTTTTTGCTGACTGGAATCATATTAAGCAACGCTTTTAAAAGCAAAAATATTTACAACATTTTATCACCAACCAGTCCAAGTTTTTTCAAGTCTCTTGATGAATTAATTTCATACAATTTTACAGTTTATACACGATTACACCTAGTTTATCCTTTGCTAGATATAATGGTTAATGAAAATAGTTCCAGCATTCAACTTTTGGAAACTGTGTACCAATACCTATATACTGAGTTAGAAACAAATCATCCTGAAAAGTATTATCAACATGTAAGATCCGATGTCAGTTGGCTGGATGAGGTTTCTCGTGCACTTGAAGGTTACTTACATAGAAAACCGTTTGACAAAAATATGCAAGTACTTGGAAACGTTTCTAAAATGCTACAATTTTCTGATGTTACTCGTATTATGTCAACCCTGAAAAACATGCTTGAAGCTACACACATAGAACAACAAAAACTAGCATCGTATTATCGGATTTTGGAAGAAAGGATTCTGTTTCAAAAGCTAAAAGAATGCAAACGAACAGCAGTTATACTTCCAGCATATTTGGCTACGCATTTTGCCAGAATACTTGAAAACAAAGGAGCCGCAGTTGGCGAAGAAATTTATCACAAACCGGATGTATCGTTTCGTTTTTATGGATTGACACCGTATTTTTTAATCCAACGAATTCGAAACTTGCATCAATCGGGAATATGGTCTTGGTGGATGCAAACTTTGGGGCGTTCTCAGACTTTGAATAAAAATGCACATGAACAAAGAGGTAAACCAGTTACTTTGAATGGTAGTGTACAAATTGTGTTTAGGATTATGATAAGCGGTTGTTGTATTGGTATTGTTGGTTTCATGTGTGAAAACATTTTTGGGAAATTTTTAAAGTCAGCGTGGAATACAAGACACACAAAGTAGGGATCGGATAAATTATTCATTACTGACTGTATAACTAAACGATGATAAAGAATGTGCGTATCTTTTTGTCAAAGTATAGCTTTAATAGATTTACTATGTGAATAGTAAAATAGTATAAACTTGTAAACTGGTCTATTAGCTGTTTGCTTAATAAACAAAAATGTATTCAGGTACACAATTTTGGCATAAATCTAAAACAAGCTAGATTTAAATATTTGTTTAAGGGATATCAACAGTTTCATAAATGGTAATTCAATAAAGTATTTTTGCGTGTGGGTGTATTGGTATATTTGTGGGAGTATAATATGTAGCATAAAGCATTTTTAATTATTTTTTATGCAAAATGCTACGCATACAAATAATCTATAAATTTTAATTTCTATTTACAGAATACATGTAAATGATCTCAAACTGACCGTTTATGAAATTGTCAATTAAAACATTATATAAAATTGCTATGTAACCGTAACTATAGTTATTGCATACACATTAATGCCAACTTGAATAAATTAGAGATGAGCAGATCTAAGACATCAATTATTACGTTTATTACTTTAAATATATTTGAATTTTCAAAAGGAGTGGTCGATATAGGATTTGTGGTTTTAGTGGGCCGACTGTTTGTCAAGAGAAAATAACAGAGTAAGGATTTACTTCGAGTTTTGAAATTAATCTGAGTAAATACTTCAGACATTTTGTAGTCTTCTGTTTCAATTTTTCTTATTATTTTCACTCACAAGTATTTTAAATAAAATCAAAATTCAGAGCAGAATCTTACATGTAACAATGTTGCTACAACATATAAAGTTGTTTGGCTATTTCAGCCAAATTAACTACTTTCTTCACATTTCTTTGTTACAATGGGATAAAGATAGGAGGCGAGTCAACTTAATTCAACCAACGGACTATGGCTATTCGGCGATACTAAAAGTTTGCAATTTTCACTTGTTTCTTTTAATTGTTCTTGTATTACAAGGATTGTATAGTGTTGTAACAGGTACAATCTTGAAAACTGCAATGGACAAATTTTTGTACGGATTTCTATTATTTATTGAGTTACCTATTCATTTTCTGCTTCGCTCTAGCTTACATTTATCTCCAGTTATAGCCACATATTTCAACGGAATGATTCAGTTTTCAAAAACATGGAGCTTTAGAGGTTATAGAAAACAGACACTGTTTCATCCCCGTACGACAATAGAAATCCTTAATCTTATTATGGCATACACATCATTTCCTGGCTGTTTTGTAGTGATGCTTGTGTTTTTATATGCATTGCATTGGCAAATGCCATGTAAACCGTCACTTGTCGGGTATTGGCTAGTTCCCGAGTGTACACACATTATTTCCTTAATTAGAAATCATTGCATTGTCATTTATTATGTTTTGAAAATTTTGATTTTCATTTTAAACCACTGGTTTTGGATTGTTGCAATGTCAGTTGCATCACACGTTTTTTGCCAAGTTCAACTTCTTTGTACGTTAACCCTGCGAGATTACATTCAAGTTTTTCATAAAAGGATGATATATGCCGAAAATATTAGAGAAATTCAAACTTCTGTAGTGGTCTATCGAAATCTGCAAGTTCTTAGTGTTTTGGCAAGTGAAAGCTTGAGCGGTGGTATTATCAACGGAATAATTATTACAAACGTGATTCTGCAGGCGTTGGCTATTATTTCAATTTTTTGGATGCCTTGGTCAAAGGAAAATCTTATTTGGCTGCTAATGTTCGGAATATCGGGACTAATTTCATCTGGAATACTTTTAGTAACGCAACAGGGCTTAGCAAATATTTGTAAAGAATCTCAAACTAGCTTGAGTGATTTGAGAAAAAATGCAGTGCGTGAAATAAAATGGGTAAGAAGGAGGAAGAAGGTTTATTTTAAGTCATTTTCTTTAATTAAAATTAAATTTGGACTAGGAAGTTTTGTGGACGCACTAACGCCGCTGCATTGTATTGATGTTGCTAATGCGCTTGCTTTGCAACTTTTACTACTTGGAAAACAAAATGAATATCTTTAGC